>CM060256.1:38281928-38683209 GCA_030684275.1 Acipenser oxyrinchus oxyrinchus
CTGTGTGACAGGCTGGCTGCAGGGAGGAACTCAGACCAGAGATAGAAACACACAGCAGACAGAGACTTGGGGTTTTGGTGAAGCTGAGCGTGATCGCGCTCAGCATTTAATAAACAAAATAACAGAACACAAAAACAGGACACGGCACTTGCGCCAAAATAAATAGACGAACAAAAGCGGACTATCAATTAAACAAGCGGTGGACGGACAGACACACAAACTCGGTGAGTAAATAAATAAACAAGTATCGTGCTGGTCCTACAGCACGCGATAGCAATTGTTATGAATATTACTCTCCTTCTCTCTCTCCGTTCTCCACTCAACGAACACACCACCCGAGTGAGTGAAAACATGCAGCTTTTATGCAGTTGTACCGAGACTCGATTGCTAGTCAATCATTCAATTGGAATCTCGGTACAACTGCACGTGAATTAATTAAGTGTACTCCGTGACCACACATTACATTTTAACCAGCACGTGAAAGTGATTTGTGCCATCCTCGTGCCTAAATACAAACCTACATTTTTAAATACATGTGAAACACAGACCCGCTTATATCCCGTGTACCAATGACTATACACCAACATTTACACACAACACGTAACACAAAATACACACAGGGGGCACTTTGCCACATATACCCCCCTTGTGCAAAGCACACATGGCCTCAATGGCCACCTCCCCCTCAGTCCCAAAGTCCCGGAAGAGGGGAAGCAAGTTGTTTCTGGGGGTGGCCATGGTGGAATGTCTGGCACCCCAATTCTTCGTGGCTGGCAGCTCCCTCTTCCGGGCTTCAGCCACACTATCTCCTGCCGCGAAAGTGCAGCTAGGGGAGCTGGTCTCCTGACCTCCCCCTTCTTCATGGCCGGCAGTTCCCCTCCGTGGGGCTCCGGCCACCCAATCTCCGGCAGCGAAACTGCTGCGGGGAAGCTGGTCTCCTGACCTCCCCTCCTCTTCATGGCCGGCAGTTCCCCTCCGTGGGGCTCCGACCACACGATCTCCGGCGCGAAAGTGCGGCTGGGGAGCTGGTCTCCTGACCTCCCCCTTCTTCATGGCTGGCAGCTCCCCTCCGTGGGGCTCCGACCACAGTGTAGCGACCCCAGGCGAAGCAGGATCCCTGGCGACCCCAGGCGAAGCAGGATCCCTGGCGACCCCAGGCGAAGCAGGATCCCTGGCGACCCCAGGCGAAGCAGGATCCCTGGCGACCCCAGGCTAAGCAGGATCCCTCGACGACCCCAGGCGAAGCAGGATCCCTGGCGACCCCAGGCGAAGCAGGATCCCTGGCGACCCCAGGCGAAGCAGGATCCCTGGCGACCCCAGGCGGCGGCAGCAGCAGCGGACCCTCGGGAGGCGACAGCAGCAGCAGCGGACCCTCGGGAGGCGACGGCAGCAGCAGCGGACCCTCGGGAGGCGGCGGCAGCAGCAGCGGACCCTCGGGAGGCGACGGCAGCAGCAGCGGACCCTCGGGAGGCGGCGGCAGCAGCAGCGGACCCTCGGGAGGCGAACTCGGGAGGGAGCCCCTGGCCATAGAGGCGGCAGCGGGAGCTCCACTTCTCCCTCGTACCCTGTACCCTGTGTGGAGCAAAGGCAGCCCCAGGCGTCGCGGAGCGACAGGCAGCCCCAGGCGATCGCGGGCGGCTGGCAACCCCAGGCGATGCGGAGCGGCTGGCAACCCCAGGCGACGCGGAGCGGCTGGCAACCCCAGGCGACGCGGAGCGGCTGGCAACCCCAGGCGATGCGGAGCGGCTGGCAACCCCAGGCGATGCAAGGCAAGCATCCTTGGGCGCAAGGCAGGCATCCTTGGGCGGCGGGCAGGCATCCTGGGCGGCAGGCAGGCATCCTGGGCGGCAGGCAGGCATCCTTGGGCGGCGAGGCAGGCATCCTTGGGCGGCGAGGCAGGCATCCTTGGGCGAAGCGAGGCAGGCATCCTTGGGCGAAGCGAGGCAGGCATCCTTGGGCGTAGCAAGGCAGGCATCCTTGGGCGTAGCAAGGCAGGCATCCTTGGGCGTAGCAAGGCAGGGAGTCAGGACAAGCTGGGGTGCGGGTTTTGGCCCTCTTCTCGGCCACTGCGGCCGGGCGGTTCTTCCCCATGCTTTCCTCAGCAGCCTATGCAAGGGCTGCTGAGGACCGCCAGCATCTAGTCCTGGTTTTTCTGGTGAAGGGAGAGGCAGCTCCTGCTCCTCTCCTTGTGACGGTGGGGGAAGTGATACCAGCAGGCATTCATCCTCTGCTGGTTGGGGAAGTGTTACCAGCAGGCATTCCTCCTCTGCTGGTGGGGAAAGTGATACCAGCAGGCATTCCTCCTCTGCTGGTGGGGGAAGTGATACCAGCAGGCATTCATCCTCTGCTGGTGGGGAAGTGTTACCAGCAGGCATTCCTCCTCTGCTGGTGGGGAAGTAATACCAGCAGGCATTCCTCCTCTGCTGGTGGGGAAGTGATACCAGCAGGCATTCATCCTCTGCTGGTGGGGGAAGTGATACCAGCAGGCATTCATCCTCTGCTGGTGGGGTTGGCGGAGGCAGAGGCAGCTCCTGCTGCTCTGCTCCTGCCGATGGAGGTGGCGGAGGCAGAGGCAGCTCCTGCTGCTCTGCTCCTGCCGATGGAGGTGGCGGAGGCAGAGGCAGCTCCTGCTGCTCTGCTCCTGCCGATGGAGGTGGCGGAGGCAGAGGCAGCTCCTGCTGCTCTGCTCCTGCCAGTGGAGGTGGGAGCGGCGTGTAGTCTCCTGGCGGCGGAGGTGGGAGCAGCGTGTAGTCTACCCTTGTTTCAGGGGACTGGTGCGGCCCTCCCTCTCTTGCAGGGGACTGGTGCGGCTCTGCCTCGGAAGGGGAGATCAGCAGGCGTTCACCATCTGCTGGTGGACAGGGACCCAGCAGGCATTCACCCTCTGCTGGTGGACAGGGACCCAGCAGGCATTCACCCTCTGCTGGTGGACAGGGACCCAGCAGGCATGCACCCTCTGCTGGTGGAGGAGGCAGAGGCAGCTCCTGCTGCTCTGCTCCTGGCGGTGGAGGTGGCGGAGGCAGAGACAGCTCCTGCTGCTCTGCTCCTGCCGATGGAGGTGGCGAAGGCGGGACCAGCAGGAATTCACCCTCTGCTGGTGGAGGTGGGAGCTGCAAGCAGTCCTCCCATGGCAATGGAGGTGGACCCAGCAGGAATTCACCCTCTGCTGGTGGAGACTGGGGCTGTGGACGCTCTACCTTCCCTTTTTTTGGCCGTGGATGCACCGACTCCTCCCTCTTGGGCTGTGGACACACCGACTCCTCCCTCTTGGGCTGTGGACGCACCGACTCCTCCCATTCAGGCGTAGGACGTTCGGGCTCCTCCCATTCAGGCGTAGGACGTTCGGGCTCCTCCCACTCAGGCGTAGGACGTTCGGGCTCCTCCCACTCAGGCGTAGGACGTTCGGGCTCCTCCCTCTTGGGTGCTGGAGATGGCCGGGTCTGGTCCACTGCCCAGAACCACTCTGCAGCATCCCCCACTCGACCCTGGTTCCACGCCTCTTCAAACTGGGGATCCCCGTAAGGGCAGTCCTCCCTGACGTGCCCAAACTCGAGACAGGCGCCGCACATGGGAGCCCCTCCTTCCTCCACTGCTCCTGTTCAGCTGCCCAGTCCGGGGTCCAAACTTAGTTGGCACCCGGGACCACCACCTCTTGTTCAGCTGCTGTGGTTGCTGTTGTTGCCGCTGTTGTTGGGGCAGTGGGAGCAGCAGTCTACCTCCCCTGCTGGTGGTGGAGACTGAAGCGACCCCTGCTCCTCCCTCTCCTGGACAGGGCAGCGGGCCACGTGAGTGCTTACCTCCGCAGATGGGGCATAGCTGGGGTAGCTGTCCGAGGGGGTACCAGGGGCAGTTGGTGCTGGAATGCCCAGGCTTAGCGCAGCAGTAACACCCGGGCTGCTGTTCCTCCGGCTGATGTTGGGACTGCTGCCTTCTCATCCTCCTCTTTCTTCCCATCCTTCTTCCTCCTCTTTTTCAAAAAAAAAAACTGCGGTTCCCGCTCTGGCCTGAGTCCTGGAGGCGCTGTTTTCCCGGTTCTGACACCACGTGTGACAGGCTGGCTGCAGGGAGGAACTCAGACCAGAGATAGAAACACACAGCAGACAGAGACTTGGGGTTTTGGTGAAGCTGAGCGCGTGATCGCGCTCAGCATTTAATAAACAAAATAACAGAACACAAAAAACAGGACACGGCACTTGCGCCAAAATAAATAGACGAACAAAAAACGGACTATCAATTAAACAAACGGTGGACGGACAGACACACAAACTCGGTGAGTAAATAAATAAACAAGTATCGTGCTGGTCCTACAGCACGCGATAGCAATTGTTATGAATATTACTCTCCTTCTCTCTCTCCGTTCTCCACTCAACGAACACACCACCCCGAGTGAGTGAAAACATGCAGCTTTTATGCAGTTGTACCGAGACTCGATTGCTAGTCAATCATTCAATTGGAATCTCGGTACAACTGCACGTGAATTAATTAAGTGTACTCCCGTGACCACACATTACATTTTAACCAGCACGTGAAAGTGATTTGTGCCATCCTCGTGCCTAAATACAAACCTACATTTTTAAATACATGTGAAACACAGACCCGCTTATATCCCGTGTACCAATGACTATACACCAACATTTACACACAACACGTAACACAAAATACACACAGGGGGGGCACTTTGCCACAGCCCCCCACCCCCAACTATCAGATACAACTCAAAAGTTTTATTTATAAACATCATATCTAACATTTGCTTAGCAGAAACATTGTATTATAAATGAAAAAATAAATATAAAAGGCTTTATTTTCAAAATTAGCGCATATAGGGCCATATAGCGCATTGTAGGTTATATTAATAATAAAAGCATGTGTTGTAACAAGCCGTCAAAATGATTACTTTGGGCGGTTCTAGGTAGAAATGCTCATAACTTTTTTATTTTTGCAATTCTGACTTTCAAACGTCGTCAGTATATTCAATACATGTATTTAGGAAAAGTCAAGAACAGACAACCGTGGATCTTTAACACACGCATAGTAATTTCAATTTTAAAAGTGAAAACCGTCAAAATGACTACCGTGGCGGTTCTAGTGTTAAAAAGAATAGTGCAGGTGTTTTGTTTTGTGGCTTCTGCCTGCATGTCCACGAGGTTACTTTTAACATTATAGCAGAGAAGCTGGTCAGCTGGTATTTAATTAACTGAAATAACCAGTTAATGAAAGATACACTTCAAAGTCGTGGTTCCCCGATTTTTAAACAAACTGTATTCGTGTGACTTGTAAAGCTCATGTATTAAACATATTAGTATTACTATTGTGTTGTGGTTTAAACATAAGTGCGTTTTTATTTTTCCTGCTATACAGTTACAACAGCGTTTAAAAAAAAAATGATTACAAAACATTTGTATACAGCACGAGATCACGGTATTTTTTCAAATAATTAGTGTGTTTCAGTATGTCTACAGTTCTACATATGCTTGCATGTCTACAAGGTTGTTTCAAATAAACAAACAACATTAGTGCAGAGATTACAGTCATTTTTCTCATACAGTGAGTGTGTGTGCTGGCTGCTTTTTTCCCAGCGTTGATGCAATTGCAAACAGTAAAAATAATTATATGACGATTTATTGTGTCTTTTTATAGTGTAGTGTGAGGCACATACCTGTTATATTTAAAAGACAAAACATAAATACACAAGTACACGGCAGGCTTAGTACATCACTGCTGCCTGCTTCACGCTTACGTTGTCTGACAGCACGAGTGTCAGAGAGCACTGCAGTTCTAATGGGACAGCCAAAGCGTGATGCGCTTTTGAAGTTCTGCTCGTTGTAGTTTTATTTATTATTATTTTTATTTATTTACTAGCTCGACATAACTACAACACGCATGTTTCCCTGTGGTTGCCTGGCTACACTCGTATGTCCACGTGGTTATTTTAAGTAAAGAAATAACATTACAGCAGAACAAGCTGATCCGCTCCTATTATACTAAAATGCCCGCTGTTTTGGGGAGGGATTCTCTGTGAATAACCAGGCGAGCTTAGTCCTTACAATTGTATTTAATAGAGCAAGCGATTTTGAACAGTTCTGTCTATGGCACTCATTACTTGAATGATGCGTTTGCAAAGTCGACCCCCCCGAGCTCCCTCCCTCCCTCCAAAGCATCTTTTCAATGGGTTACACGCGCGGCTTTTTTTGCAGCAGATTCAGGATTTGTGACTGTGTTGTAAAAATAATTATATGACGATTTTCAAACAAACTGTATTCGTGTGATTTGTAAAGCGCATGTATTAAACATATTAGTATTACGATTGTGTTGTGGTTTAAAAATACGTGCGTTTTTTTTTCCTGCTGTTCAGTTACAACTGCGTTTAAAAAAAAATGATTACAACACATTTCTATACAGCACCAGATCACGGTATTTTTTTCAAATAATTAGTGTGTTTCAGTATGTCTACAGTTCTGTATATGCCTGCATGTCCACAAGGTTATTTTAAATAAATAAACAACATTAGGGCAGAGATTACAGTCATTTTTCTCGTACTTAGTGAGCGCGTGTGTGCTGCATTTCTTTTCCCAGCGTTGAAGCAGCTGCAACAGTTCCTAAAAAAAAAAGTTCTTAGTTACACTATGAGGCATTGTACACTGTACAGTGTGTATGTGTAATATAATACTAGCCATTCCAGTGTAATTACTGTGTTTAATGTTATACGAGTTCAGTAAAACAGTTTTTTCCAGACACCAGCAAAAAATGGCTGCCTTTTCTTCCCTAGACCTTGCTCACGTTTCCATGGCAACAGGTCCCTAGTGGTGGGAATGTATCATTGCAGGGTATGTTATGGGCAAAATGCCATATCACCCACATTGATTGGCTCATAGCAGCCATGTTTGTTCATGTAGGAACTTTTCCTGAATAACTTTTTTAGAGGACACTACAAAGATAACATATACCCAAGATTCACGTCAATCGGCCAAAGGGTTCATGAGGAGATGTCGTTTAAGCGTTTTACGCAAAATGGCACATAGTTTCCACACCATGTTACCGATCAACTTTTTTCTTACGTAAAATCAATCTTGGACCGGAGCGCACTATGTACAAAAATTTTCACAGCTGTACTATGTACCGTTTTTGAGAAGAAGACATTTGAACATTTCCCAAAAATTTCATTAAATCCAAGATGGCTGCCACACCATGTGACCAAAAGCCGCCATATTGACCATGGCACAACATCCCATAGTCCTCTACGTCCGTGCCAAATTTCGTGAGTTTTGGTGCAGCCGTTTAAAAGTTATAGGCTTTTGTAATTTGGGAGGAAGGAAAAAAAAAAATAATAATAATAATAATAAAAATCTTTACAACAACAATAGGCTTCCCGGCCATTCTGGCCTGGAAGCCTAATAATAATAATAATAATAATAATAATAATAATAATAATATACAAAATAACACGGGGGCAAGGGGAAAACCCCCTTCTAAAAATAAATAAACAAAACAATGTACAGGGCACCTCGCCCTGTTACATGAGGATAAACAGTTTTACAATTGTAATGTTACAAACCATTGTGACAGTCCCTACCATGGCTGGAGTCACTTCAAACACTTAACAGTCATGTTAGTAATTCATAAACACAAGCAGGGAGAAGTTTGTGACTGAAATATTTGGAAGCAAGTTTAACACAACATAAATGTACCTGTAATAGCCATGAGGACTGCATTCACTGGCTGATTGTTAGGGGAATCTGCACAAGAACACAAGAAAGAACATAAGTTAGGAGTGAAAGGAGCCCATGTGACTCATCACCAGTGCTAGTCTTGTTCTTGATCCCAGAACTTTGTCTAGTCGGTTTCTAAAGTATCCTAATGTGGCTACAGTATGTAACCCATTTCATACCCTCATTCTGTGTACAGCACAGTGTGTTTCATGTACAAATGAAAACACACCAGACCTTTGGTTGGTGAACAGCTGAATCACATCAATGCAGACTAAATCAAGAGAGTTATCTAAAAAAAGATGTGGGCAGCTGTAACAGTTTGAGCAATTTATTTAAAACAAAATTAAACAACAACATGCTGTGCAGAAACCTGAAGACCTGTAATAATAATTTCCGAAAAGCTAGGATACTCACTGCTGTATCCTATGAGAGATCCCATAGCTAGAATCAAGCTGACAGCCAGAACGGGGGCCCTCTTCTGTAGGACATCCGAAATCAAACCCAGCACGGTCCCTCCTGATATATATCAGTGAGTGAGTGAGAGATTTAGACCAGAACACAAAGCAGCACCATTAGTTAGGCCTGCTGTTTTCAATTTGGCAGACATTGTTCCAATTAATAGGCTACGACACATTGGCGTTTATAAATTGCAAATAATAATAATAATAATAATAATAATAATAATAATAATAATATTTTGCCAATGTCTGCAAATGAAAAGGCTTTTTACAATTTTGCGTTAGAATAAACTTGTATAAATCTGGCTGACAGTGTGCCCATCAGACCAACTTATTGCTTATTGGGCACCTATTCAATGACCATAAAAAAATCAAAATGCTTCAACAATTTGGCCATATAAGGATTGGGTTTATAACTGAACTGAATCAAAGCACACTTTATTCTACATTTGGTACTTAATATTTCAATTTTGTTTGTTTTCCAAAACCAGTAGGAAATTCTTTCTCCAAATACATAAGGGGACAACTCTTCTAACCCCATCCTAGATCAGAGGAGAAAAGTGCAAAGCGGCATCTACCCCTCCCTCTGTCCTGACAGTGCAGGGTTAAGAGACATGAGCAGCTACCCCTCCCTCTGTCCTGACAGTGCAGGGTTAAGAGACACGAGCAGCTACCCCTCCCTCTGTCCTGACAGTGCAGGGTTAAGAGACACGAGCAGCTACCCCTCCCTCTGTCCTGACAGTGCAGGGTTAAGAGACACGAGCAGCTACCCCTCCCTCTGTCCTGACAGTGCAGGGTTAAGAGACACGAGCAGCTACCCCTCCCTCTGTCCTGACAGTGCAGGGTTAAGAGACATGAGCAGCTACCCCTCCCTCTGTCCTGACAGTGCAGGGTTAAGAGACATGAGCAGCTACCCCTCCCTCTGTCCTGACAGTGCAGGGTTAACAGACACATACCTATGATCCCGCCCACGTCGTACCAGATGGACAGCTGGTCGGCCTCCGTCTCCTTCCAGCCGTAGTTTACGCTGAGGTAGAAGGGCAGCCAGAAGAAGAAGGAATAGTTCACCAGCTTGAGACAGGCGTAGGCCAGGGAGTACTAGACAGACCCAAGGGGAGATGGTACAAACATGGTTCAATCCCCATAGTTCCTTGCAAACCTCCTGTTCATCCTCTCCCCATTGGCTCATTCAAATCTCCACTCCTCCAATCAAAGAGCTCCTAAGAAGACAGCACCTGTTCAAAGGCTGGCTAGTTAGAGCTGGAGGGGGACTCCCTTAGTCTGAGGAAAACTTTTACCAAACCACAGCATTTTCAAACTTAATCTCAGTGTACTTCAACTATTTAGATAAAACTGGTACATCTTTATGATTTTTGCACTTTATCTAAACTATTTTCTTTTCTGTTGCTTGTTTAATTTTATCTATAGATTCAAGGTCTGTTTAGTGTTTATTGTTTTTGTCTCCATTTTCTAAGTCCCCTGATTTTTTTTCTAACCATCTGTTACACCATTCAACTGATCACAACTGGACCAGCTTACCATTTTCAACGATCTCAATTTTTTCCTCAACCTTCTACATTCAACATTATTGCTTTGTTTACTGGACTCATTTGGAGACTTTATGGATTTCAATTACACTGCTACTACTGGATGTTGGGCCTACCTGTCATTCTCCCCCCACTGTCATAGAGACTGTTACATGTAATTGTTTCCATAAGTCATTGTTTTTCATCTGTAATTATTTAATTTGCCTTTGTCTTTCTCTGAGGGGGTGTATGAGTGTTGTGTTCGTCAGTGTGGGTTTGTCTCTCTGTGGGTGGTGTGTGTTGTGTTTGTCAGTGTGGGTTTATCTTTCTCTGGGGGTGTATGGGTTTGTCAGTGTGGGTTTGTCTTTCTCTGTGGGGGTGTATGGGTGTTGTGTTCGTCAGTGTGGGTTTGTCTCTCTGTGGGAGGTGTGTGTTGGGCTTGTCAGTGTGGGTTTATCTTTCTCTGGGGGTGTATGGGTTTGTCTTTCTCTGTGGGGGTGTTGGGTTTGTCCGTGTGGGTTTGTCTTTCTCTGTGGGGGTGTGGGCGTGTTGGGTTTGTCACTGTGGGTTTGTCTTTCTCTGTGGGGGTGTGTGGGTGTTGGGTTTGTCAGTGTGGGTTTATCTTTCTCTGGGGGTGTATGGGTTTGTCAGTGTGGGTTTGTCTTTCTCTTTGGGGGGGGGGTGTCTTTCTCTGTGGGGGTGTATGTGTGTTGTGTTTGTCAGTGTGGGTTTGTCTTTCTCTGGGGGTGTATGGGTGTTGGGTTTGTCAGTGTGGGTTTGTCTTTCTCTGTAGGTGTGGGTGTTGGGTTTATCAGTGTGGGTTTGTCTTTCTCTGTGGGGGTGTATGTGTGTTGTGTTTGTCAGAGTGGGTTTGTCTTTCTCTGTGGGGGTGTATGGGTGTTGGGTTTGTTGGAGACCCTCCAGACACTACACTCATTTCTCTTTTGTGATACTGTTTGGCCTTCTGTTTTTATTTATATACTTACCTGTACCTTTTATTTACTTACCTGCTCTCTATTTTCTGTCTTATTATTGGAATTACTGTTTTCTATCTTTCTTCTTTTTCTGCTCTATACCCATTTGTATTTGACACCCCTGTGTTTGCTGTCTCTCACTCTTGCTGACTTGTTTGATAATATTAAATAGGGACAGTAATATCTCCTTGGGGAGGACAGTGCAACTGCCTTTCGGTTGTGCAGAGTGACCGTTACCATATCACTCCTGTTAATATCCCCTGTGCTAATAAACACCACATTGCAATATAATGGCAGTCAATGGGGACAAGCTGCTCCGAATATCACTTTGGTTATTGTAACAGTTCAGTTAATATCACTTGCATTTAACATTTCACTTTGGGAAATAAAAGCACAAGGATTGGAAGGTTTGCATGCAAATAAAAGGTGCTGTACATTATTCCAGATACAAAAGTACAATACTACAATATAGCATTCAGAAAACTGGTTACAGCCTTCTTTAATTATCACACATGTTCTATATGTATAGTGTAAATGACTATTTTGAAAATAGATGTATTAAATGACACCATTTGCAATCAATGGCATACATATTACTATATTTGAGTTCCACAGCAAAACAAGAGTATATGCTTTTAGGCTTGTTATTAGTGAACTTCTGATAACGTTGGCCTTTTACAACCATTTTGTACCTTTTAAAAGAGATATTAAAAGTGTTGGACTGTTGTTTTGAAAGTGTAAAATGTGGGAAGGCCAGTGGGTCACTCACAGACAGTACTCCTGGAAGACAGAATGCCTGGAAGAATCCGATTGGGGCTGGCTTCTTGTTAGGCTCTTCCCCCTGGATTGAATAATCAATCCCATCATCCACCTCTTCACCATCCCCGATGAGCGGCCTGCGACTGTCTTCATCTCGCCCTGAAGCCCCCTCCCCTTCTGCAGGGTCCTGAAGGCCTGGCGGCCAGAAAAAGAAAAGCAGAGCAATTGGAACCAAAAAAATGTATAAACCTGTTTTGCACTTATTACTTAAAATAAACATGACAAGTTGCAAAAGAACTCCTTGAACGCATGCAGAGTCACTATGAGAATGAACCACTGGAGACCAGGTACTAAGTAGTGCCACCATTCTGCCAGACATTGTAATCAACAGCATTAGCCTGGAAAAGGAAGTGGAAATCCATGTCTTGAGCCGAGGAAGAGTAGCAAGATCTGCTGCATTGTTGTTCACGGCCCTCAATACTGAACGGTATCACGAGTGGGCAAAAAAGGGCTGCCTACGAACCTGAAGACATTCTATGGGGATACTTGCGCAGGCGGTTCAGTGTGGAACCACAGCACAACAAACTCGTAAGGGATCGAATAAACAAACGGCTCTGAATGCCTAGAAGATCAGACATCATGAAGTGATGTTGTTAAACACTGTGGTGTTTATTGTGTAAAAACTTAAAGCATTCGTTTTTGTACGCAGATTGTTCAAATAAACATTGCATTCACAGTACATTCTTTGTGTGTATTTATTCGGTTTACAAAATAATCCTTACACACTCCAACGTAACGTAGAACACATTTCTTAACATCCTCCCCCACAACACATTGACTAAGCGTTGATCCGCCTCCACCCATTCGACAGCATGTGAATCACTTAAATTCCCTTCCCCCAGTGTGAAGATTTATTTTTGGTGGTTACTGGCACACATCCACAACAGCGAAATATCAAAAGAAAACAACACGTCGACGAATTAATCCGGTGTCTTGAAGTGTCACAAGGGAATTCAGTGATAGTTTGTGAAGAAAACAGCAGGCATTTTTATTAAAGTGCATGTGTTTATTCGATTTGTCAAATCCTTGTTCTTAAAAAGCTCCACATGTGGTTTGTGTTTGTCTGTGCAGGAGTGGGAATGCAGCGTTTGGAGCGTGGAACGACGAGTAAGAGAATGAAACGGACCAGTAAATGGAGCATCCAGACTAAGTATTGGGCTGATATGCCAGTGTTGAAGAATGAAGCGGCTTGAGTGTTTTTAGCCTGGCGGTAGCCGACAGGAATTTAGGGAATGAAACAGAATAGGCTATACTGTGATGCTGGTTTCTCTCTCTGCATATTCCCTGTTGCACTTTAATAGATGACCTCACTAATATGAACCTTGATTAACCGTTCGAAATCTCATTACCTACATGAGGATAGAATGATTGGGTGGGTTCATGGAGATCATTCTGCGCAGATTCTGTGCAGAATCTGACCAATTTAACCAACCCATTCGCTAAATTGGTCAGATTCTGCTCAGAATGAGTTCCGTGAACACACCCACTGTCTCAAACAAGTACCTTGTAATGTGTGGCTACTTTAGGATTTTACAATAATGTCTTTTAAAATATATTTGGGTGATTTTCTTGGCGACCTTGTTCCTGCTGTTTTCTGAATTAAAATGGTATCCGATAATTTGTTCTGTGCATTATCGCACTGAACTGGTGTAGTTGCTCTGCATTCTGTGATATTTTGGAATTAAAGGCAGGTGTTTGCATTTCTGTACGCTCCTGTGACCAGTTTTAATTATAAGAATGGAAATAAATTCATATTATAAATTCTGTTTCTGCTTTAAAAACAAAAACAAAAAAAAACTACCGTACCATGTATATTACTACAACTACTGTTATTGTAGTAATACAGTAATATAATAATATGAACATGATAAAATAGCGTGTCCACACACAAAATCACGTTGTTTATATTGTCGGGATCTGCAATACAGGAAATCGACCGAAACAGCAGCTTTCTCTCTCAGAAAGTTTCTGAATGGTGTTTGCAGCAAAAACACTAGACCATGCCGTTTACTCTTTAAAAAAAAAAACACACAACAACAACAAACCACGTACAATTTAATTGACAGAGGTTTTAAAACGCATCGATTACTTTGGCCATAGAGATTAGCCTGTTAGTTGATGTCACACTAAAGAGGCACATTTTATATTTATTTTACACCCTTGCGCCATCTGGCGGCTGACTAGCGTAGTGATCTTTTTTTATATCACTGTCAGAAAATAGGTGGTTTTAAGCCGCGGTATGTTTGCGACGTCGTACCGCGTCTGTATCGTGATATCGGGCGACCACAATCTGCCTCCCACTGTACCTGTATTCATTTCAACTGTACAGCGCTGTGTAAGAAAATAAAAACCCTCTAAAATGACAACGGCTCGAGAAAGCTTGTCCTTGAGTTCCACAATACTGTAGCGTGCACGGGGGTAGGGGTCAGGGCTGGTAGGTGGCGCAATCAAATATAAAAGACATACGCCCGATACTAGCTCCTGCAAGGGAGCCGGCTCTGGTACAGCGATATCGGCGCTATGCTTCAGAGTGCCTGTGAGAAACCCGTCTGTGGGAACCATGGTACGTTACAATACATTTGGAAAATAGGGTTTTTTTGGGAAATGAAAATGAAAAGTTAACACAAAAAGAGGTTGTCAAAACGTGCTTTTTGAAATGTTACAATACAGTACATGGTACAGACAGAAGCTGCAGAATTATTATATTGAGAAAACAATCCACCTGAACAGCTGGGAGGTGATCGAGTACTGTGTTCTGGTTCTCGCCCTGACCCTTTGGCAAGTCTGAGTCGCTTACTAGGTTTAAACTTACATTTTCATAGCTTAACACATTGTTTTAAGCATTTAGATTGCAATATTACTGCATCACAAAGTCAAATACTGCAGTCATTTTAGGTGAAATACAAAAATAAAAAAATAAACCTTCGAAGAAAGAAGTGTTAGTGGCAGAATGACATGGGAGAAATGAATGGAAGGACAAAGAGCTCCTGTAATATGGTTTCGTTGTGGGATGAACTCCCAGTCTCCATGTTGCTTGGTAAGGAGAAACAAATCAATCTCTTACCCAGAGATCATTGATGTAATCCTTTTTGAAGTGAAAGCCAGTGTCCCTCCTCCATAAAATCACACATATCCTAATCATTGGCATATTTAAAAAAATAATACAGTAAAGAAAAAAGAGGGGGAAGGTGGGTGGGATACAGGGGTGTGGAGTTCATCATCCCATGAAGAAACCATATTACAGGTAATCTTTGTCTTCGTACCTAGTATGATGAACATGTGAACTATCCCAAAGGATGAAGACAAGAGGGTGGTAGGCTTAGATGTTAATATTCGCAATCCTGATATATTGTACTGTTGAAAAATCATTTCATCTCGATAACAGACTTACATGAACATAGCATGGTACTAGACAGACATAGCGAACGGAAGTGCATAACAGCTAGTGTTTATGGGATGACTTCAGGAGATTAAAATACCCCGTAAAACACTATAACCAGTTCCCATCATTAATCTGGGCAAAAGCAGCAAAAGATGATGGCAGTGTTGCTGTAGTCTTTTCTGTCCACTGTCCTGTATAAATGCTGGACAGAGTTAGTTTTTGTAACCTGTCACTTCTACTCACCCAGTTCCTCAGGGGAGCTCAGGAGGCCGAAGAACACGACCACACCGCCAGCAAACTGCACGGACGAGGTGACCAGGAAGGCGTACTGAAACAGCAAACAGAACAGCGACTGAGACATGAGAACAGGAAAGTTACTATCAAAAGGGTTACAATTCACCTTGTGGTGTTCAAAAGAAACATGACTCACCCTTTACAGTTCCCTATCTTGTATGTACTGTGCCTGTATATTTTAAACAATCACAATACTTTTGATATTTATGGGTCATAAAATCAGCAGGGGGAATACATCTTTTGGGCCAATATCAATTTCAATGTGAGCATCTCTGTGGATTATGGTGAAAGACATACTGTATGTACAAAAGGGATACTGCACAGGTTCTGTAACCTTTTAAAAGGTTCTGTAATTTAAAACTAGACAAAAGATAGAAGTAACATACATTTTCACAAGGGGCATATCTTCAGGAAGACAGGAACATGGGGACTCAGTATTAAAGTATGCAAGGACAAAGAGCTTGTAGTCCAGCCTTCCTGGTCAAAGCCAAGTCACACGTTTTCTGTCAGGTCAAATTTGTTCAATAATAATTGGCCCCAATTACAAAACATTTTGATTAAGGAAACATTCCCCTGTTTAACTGTGCTAGAGAGGATTAGATGTTTATCTTCTTAGACAGCACTTTAAACATTCCTTAAAATCGTCTTTAAAGTTTTGTGAATAGGATCAACAGAAACAAGCTGTTTTAATGAGTTGCTGACACTGTAGTGATTTCTTGAACACATTGAAATGGATTTGAAATGGCATTACGTAGTATCTAAAAGGGAAGTGATATTTGGACAGCATGTCTTTACTCAAGCATACCCATTTTGCTTTTTGTAGACAATGTTTAAAAGAGCAAGTGGCTTCAAATTAATTTTCAACAACAAATACAGTGAGTTTTATTTTTTGATAATTCAGTGTGAAGTTGTTTTTAACTAAAAGACAAGACCAAAAGACACCTTAGTGATGAACTGTAGGCTTAGGCTATATAGTATAAAACAAAGTTGCAGGCTAACCCAGTTTGGAGTCAAATAAGTAAATCAGAGACCGCTCTCTCAGGGGAATCTAACTGACAACCACATTATCAACATAAAAATGTAATGACAGATTACAGCACGTCACCCCAAGGAAGCATATTGATGCCAAATAAAAAAAATCAGACATGGAATTGATGGAATTGATGGAATCTGCATTTAATGTTACACAAACTGAAGAGCAGCCACCAATAGAGGCTATAAACAATAAGCAATAAGTCAATAATATAGCTAATAGTAATAATAATAATAATAATAATAATAATAATAATAATAATAATAGTCAATGACAGTCAATAATATAGCTAATAATAATAATAATAATTATAATTATAATTATATAGTCAATAACACAGTCACTAGCATAGTTTGATTGCTCTTCAGTACTAGTTGCCTGCAGTAGACACATATAACACAGGCTGGATCAGCTCAAGTCTTTCTAGAAGCAAGAGTCAGCACTATTACTACATCTATGACAGACTACTAGAACTGAAGAGCTGCTCCTGATACCACACACACACACACACCCACCCACGCACCCACAAAACCCCATAACAGTTGAGCAACAGCAAACAGAACAACTCCGAATGACCTCAAACCTCATTAAAAGATAAGGAACAGTAAACAGTATTATCATGACACCTACATGATACAGTTGCAAGCCCTGCCTCCTAATACTGCTGATACCAGCCTAGTTCCTGCAGCCCCTACAATGTGCCCATGTCTTCCAATCCACCTCATATCCGTACTTACCAGTCTAGTTCCTGAATCCCCTACAATGTGCCCATGTCTTCCTATCCACCTCATATCCGTATTTACCAGTCTATTTTCTGAATCCCCTACAATGTGCCCATATCTTCCTATCCACTTCATATCCGTATTTACCAGCCTAGTTCCTGCAGCCCCTACAATGCACCCATGTCTTCCTATCCACCTCATATCCGGATTTACCAGCCTAGTTCCTGCAGCCCCTACAATGCACCCATGTCTTCTTACCCACCTCATATCCGTATTTCAGCACGCAGGAGGCCAGGAAAGCTCCCAGGATGTTCCCGACAGAGGCACAGGCGCTCCACATTCCAAAAATGAAGCCTCGGCTAGAGAGGAGGGAGAGACAAGAACACGACTTGAGAGAAATGATTCCAGGACCCATGTAAAAGTCAATTCAGCAGCCTCAAATTGCATTTCAACCACATTCACATTACTTTTATGATATAGCTGGCTTCAAGACTGTAATGACTGTAATCTTGCATTTTCCTTGTTACTAGTAGGGACCATAAATAAACTAGATTATAAATTATACAACAACCGGGCACTGCTCTCCCAGTGTTCTTTATGGAGGTCAGCCATAACCAGTTATAACCAGGGGTTCACTGGTATGAAGGTACGCATGCGAACCAATACAAAAATGCGGACTTACACTTTAGTACATTTTAACAGGAAAGCATTCTTCATAAAGGCAGCAAGGGTGCTCACGACTACAAGGTGACCCATACCTGCCTCACCTCTAGTTTCTTCCGGGTTTAGTTTCAGGGTCTGTGGGCTCTGTCCGCGATCTCTGGGTACTCAGCTGATCATAATTAAATATCAGTCCCCGTATTTCACTTAAGACCAGAGGGTTCCAATTTAACTACAGTCCTTGCTAGCGCTATCATTGGCTGCTTCAAGTTTTTTATTTAAAAATTGGAGAATGTCAGGTGGAACCACTCTAGTTCATAACATCAATACTTCTCTTTTAATGGGCACTTGAAACAACCAATGATAACAGGGATCTCTATTAAGTCGTCCAATCAGAGAAAAGGGATGTAGTTTTGGGGAGTGGTGTTGTGGAAGCTCGCTAATGCTTCGATTCCCAAACCGAGTGCGGATGAGAGGCGGTGTCGATGTTTGAAAGCTGGTACATTTAAATAAAAAAAAATACATTTACTTAACCATTTTACTTAAAATAATATATTTTTCCCCCAGTTATATTCTTATATAAATACCATTGTGTCAAGCCAACGTGTTTAACAACACTAATGAAGTGTTTGGGTTTTTGCTTCTGAATCCCCAGGACGGGAATATTGTAGGATATTGAAATAAACAGAGAATGCAAGATGACTTGTTAATAACCAGCATTCCGGACTCCTACTTAAGCATTCATAAACTATTGCTGTGGTCTCTGACACTTGTAGGAACAATTGCCTTGAACTAATAACTATTTTTGATATAAATGCATATTTGGACTAATCTCTTGGATTAAGTTTTGCTCACATAGCAACAGAACCGTGTGTTGAACTTTTAACTGGAGCAACTTCCGGGCACACAGCACAAAGGAGGGGGCAGTGAGCTCTTTGACCAGTGGACTTTAACTGAACCCAGCACAAAGGGCCTCTACAGGATCGCAAATAGACAGCATTCGACCAGGATTTATGGAGGAAAAAGAAAAGCTGAAAACAGTGCAAAGAAGGATCATGAGACAATTTAGTCATCCCAAGCAGGATGAGCAAATCCATTGTCTGACACAATGGAAGACAGTAGGGGTAATGCACAGACCTTTATTTGAAAGTCCTAGAAGTGGCATCTTACAGCCAGAATTTTTAATTGGTTTCCAAGTCTAACATGGCTCCATAAGAGAAGTTACCGTGAACCTTTAATGCCTCTGGACTGCAAGAAGATTCTGTACCCTGCAATAAACTAACGTCAAAGAAAGCTCTGTGTTCGGACTCCGCTGAAAGGAAAGAGAGACGTCTAAAAGTTAGTTTATCTATGTGTCAAAAAGAACACTTCCTGGTTCGGAGACTAGATTCTGCTTTCCAGTCGTAACCACAGCATATCGAGACTGTGTCAGCCTTCAGAGAAAGAAGAAACACAGGCAGTGTACTGAAACCCCAACTTGGATTTGAAGATAAAGGAACACACCGGAAGTGTGCGGAGCCCCAGCTTGGGTTTTAAGATTTGTTGCAACAAACTGAACTACTTACTGAACGTAAGATTTATTCTAAGACTTTCAGGTCTTCTTCAAGGAACCGTTGCGTAGAATTTCAGTACTTTTCCCTTGTGGAACTACAGTTATTAACTGTAATTGCAAACATGTAAAGTTGATAAAACAGTTATGTTAATTTGCGCTTTTAATGCACGTATGAAAAAACCTTGTTAAAAGTAACTATAAGCTGCTTAACTCATATTGATTATATGAAGTGCTTGTTTGAAAATCAGCGTTGTAACTGAGTCACAAAAACTGGGACTCGAGTCAGTGAGTCACAGGGGGTGAGACTCGAGTTGAGTTGAGTCTTTGACATGCCAGTTTGATTTAATCAGATTCATTTTACAGGAGATTTGCTAATCTACAAGTAAAAAGAAAAGAATTTCAATTAAAAATATAAAATTGAGATGGGTCATACTTGCCCCACTGTTGTTCACCATTAAAGATACAAGGTTTCTGCCTTGTGTTTTGTCTCTCCCATTTCAGTGAATTCCTGATTCCTTGGCCTACTCATAAGCAAATTTAGTTATTGACCATACAGAGGCCCTTTTACCTATGCTCAACTGGGTTGGATGTACCGTAATGGATACCACAAAACAAAAGAATGAATTTAACCATTTACAATTTTACTGATAGTTTTCACTTTTCCTCAACAGTGAAATTTCCTGATAGTTTTTTTTCCAAATACCTTAACCACATGAAAGGACATTTTGTGGCATTAGGAGGCTGTGGGGTCTAGTGGATAAAGAAAAGGGCTTGTAACCAGGAGGTCCCTGTTTCAAATCCCAGCTCACTCACTGTGTGATCTTGAGCAAGTCACTTAACCTCCTTGTGCTTCGTCTTTCGGGTGAGACGTTGTTGTAATTGACTCTGCAGCTGATGCATAGTTCACACACCCTAGTCTCTGTAAGTCGCCTTGGATAAACAGTCTGCTAAATAAACAAATAATAATAATAATAATTTAATATTTGATAGAGATATTGCTTCTAGGCCTTAAAACATAGCATTTACAAAGGAAAAAACAGTCCAAGTAATGCAACTGAGGCGAAATTTAAAACCATTGCATACTCACACATATATGTTCAAAATCAATACTCAACCTAATTTGCTTAATATTACAGAAAGAAATGTATCTTGAAAGGCTAAAGAGTTTAGTAAAATAAATGTGTGTTACAAAATATGTAATTTTCATTATTTTCCGACAAAAAAGGGTTGTTGAAGCTGACACCCTGGGATCCTTCAAGAAGCTGCTTGATGAGATTCTGGGATCAATAAGCTACTAACAACCAAACGAGCAAGATGGGCTGAATGGCCTCCTCTCGTTTGTAAACTTTCTTATGTTCTTATGTTCTTACTAATACATAAAAATAGCGAAAATATTTCACAAAACACATTGCACCATAAACCCTTTAACCATCTATACTTAGCATAATAAAATTGCAGCTGTGTGTAAATAAAATCATCAATGTAGTTAAAATGCACAAACGTACAGTAATACTAAGGAGGTCAATTGTATTTTGAATAACCGTACTAATGTAAAAGACTGGTATTGTAGCTGCTAACTCATAAACAAATACCCCAGCAGTGCAAACAAACACTTTTTTTTTTTTTTACAGGTGTAATAATTGATCTGTTCACCCACTATGACAAAATCCACAGAGCACTTAAATTCTTTGAAAACAATGCAGTTCCGTCCTCAACCTCCTTTAGTCTGGCAATGTTGATTGTGCCTATTCCCAAAATCATGGTGCTGTGGTTAAAAAAGCAAAACATTTTTAACCAAACTAACTCTAAAACATCTATCCAGCATGCAAAGCCGTATATATTAAATCAACCAAAACACATCTAGAGCTGATAAACTCAATTCTGGAATTCTGGAAAACAAAGATGACCGTGTCATTGATCATTCATCTGTACAAAACATAAACACAAATAATTATTAAAGCTCCAGACGGTTATTTTTTGTGTTCATTACAACTCTGTTGAAAGTATACTTCTGTAATTGTTATTGAACAATTATAGTCCAGCATTAGCGGTGACCTATTACTAAGAAATTGTGTTTGAACAAGGGTTAGTTTGCATGTAAGCAATAGAGGCAGTGGGACTGTCTGTGTAGCTCAGCAAGGCACTGTCAGCAGAGTGACATCATCACAGGTTGAAAAGTCTGTGCAGGCTAGACTGAGATCGATGCCGAAGAGTTAATGTACAGTGCTAGACTGAATGCTAGTAAAACAATAGTATTTAATGAATTAGTATTAACTCTTACTGTATTGGCGTGTATGTTCAACTGTTACCTCAATGATTTCCTTTCTGTACCATTAGTATTATATAATAAACTGTGGCTGAGGGTGTTTTGTGTGTTTTCATCGTAATTCCTCGATCTTATACACATCATTAGACAAAGATGATTATGATGAGGTCTTAATTAATACTCAGATTATTTAATAGATAAATAATAGATTGTCTATTTAGTCGGTGATCTAATATGGTAATTGTCAAATAGTATTCATTCAGGTTAATTAACACATGGAAATTTAAACTATTTAAATAATTAAACAAACTAACGTGATTAGCCCCACACACTGCCATCCAATTGTTTGAACTGTCGGAGAAGGAGGTGGAGCCAGACAGCGACTTGGATAATGACCCCTCATTTTGGTGCGTACCAAACCATTTCTACTGGTACTCTACTGGTACCAGTGGTTATAACTCAATAACAGAAAAGATGACTTTATGACATCTGTTCTAAAACCTTTGCTTACTGATGAAACAACTATTCAAAACTCCTTTAGTGGACTACAGTGATTATTTCAGACAAACAGAGGTGAATAAATAACTTTAAAAAACTTGTACTTTACTACCGATAATGACATTGATGGGGAGTGTTCTTCTGTAATAATGAAACACCCTCGTTTAAACAACGCCCTCAACCATTGGTCCTGGGTTTTACTGATTTGTTATTATTGGGTTGTAATGGGCTACCTAGTCATGTTGTTTAAGGAGACACTTCTTCACACAGAGAGTGGTGAGAGGATGGAATGGGTTACCTAGTCACGTTGTTGAGGCAGAATCACATGGATTCTTTCAGACAACTAAGAAAGTTGTGAGATCAATCAGATACTAGGAACCAGACAAGCTTAGATGGGTTGAATGGCCGCCTCTCATTTGTAATTTTTGTATGTTCTTATAACTGGTGTAACAATATGCCTTCCTACTGTTAACATTAATAAACACCCAAAATGTTGTATACAGTCAGGTATACTATACAGACAAATACACTGGAGACAGTACCCTGCTTTTCCAAACCAGTTCCCCATGACAGCCACCACGCAGGGCCAGCAAGTTGACTGCAGTAATCCGTTGAGCCCCCAGAGGCTGCAGTAGAAGTACACATTGTAGAAATGAAACCATTCTGTCAAGGTTCCAAACACAAACTCCTAGTAGGGAGAAGAGAAGGGGGTGGTTGAGAAGAGCATTCGCAAGATCAATTAAAAGTCCCAAAAGCCATGAAACACAAGGAAACCTGAAGACAACTTGTCATACAATGGGCTATAGGGGACATTATCCATCAGTTTTCTGTATAAAGAAATATGCAAGTGCTCATTTGAGAAACAAGAAAATAGTTTTAAAATGTCACAATCAACAAGCTGCTTCAGTAGTAGCCTTATGTTTCATAGGTTGATACATGTCCCAAAACTACTGACTTTATACCCAGTTTTATGAACCACATCCATATTTTCCTGCACAGAATCACAGTACTAGCTCTGGCCAATGGAATAAAGTGCCTATTGTGACAATATATATGACCAAACTTTATAGACAGACAGGTGCCAGCATATATCCCCAGATTCTATCACTCTAACTTGGGCTAAAGTTTAATCGCACTTGCATTAGCGGTTTTTTAGATAAGCCAAACTTACAGCTGGGTAGAAAAATAAGCTTAATGTGAATTAGTAACATGAATTTCTATGCTCACCACAGCTGCAGAACAGCATAACCCGCAGGACAGAACATATCGCAGGTTCAGCCGGTCTCCAATGATGCCACTGATGAAGAGGCCCTGGTGGAATGGGAAACAGGACAGCCTTGATACTGCAAACCAGCACAGGGGTGGGGGAGAGGAGGCGAGCAAGAGCACACAGAAAAATACCATATAGTTCATTCAATAGTAATCATCAAGTTACAAAACAAGGAAAAAGACCATTATATACTGTACATACCTAGTATCATATAGCAGAGTTTACAAGATTACTGCTTTATGTAAATGGTTGTTTTGAACAATAGTATAGTATGGTTTATAAAACGGCAGGAATAGAGGGAGCTTATTGGCGAACAAGCGTTCCAACCTGAGCATACATGTCATAACACCAGCAAAGCTTGGAACCAAAGTTGGATTTACTTCTATTGTAATTTATTTACTGCATTTATATAACTTTTGTATAAAAAGCGCATCAAAGCACTGTACAGTACATAACAAAAAAACATAACAAAACCACAATACATGTGTATAGCATGTCACACATACAACTGCCACAGTCAGACCAATTAAAGAACAGATTTAAATAACAGTATGCACATAATACAAAAGCAGCAATTTTAAAAGTTAAGTTAAAACGCACCAAGATAAGAAAGCCATTTTATAAAAGTGTGTTTTTAATCTTGACTTGAAAACTGTAATGGTCCCAGCTTCCCTGACAAACAAAGGCAGACATTCCCTAATTTCAAAGCTCTACCTCTTGTGTTGCTTTTGTTGACCCGCGTAATAACCAGCAGTCCTGCATCCTGTCATCTCAAAGTGCGGTATCGTTACTCACCACAGCATAAGAAAAGAGGAAGATGGTGTCCAAGGCTCCCAAAAAGAGAGTGGCTCCCTGTGGGTCTGGAAATAACTGGTTCTCGTTCCATACCTGCATTTGACAAATACAACAAAATACAAGAAGGTCTTATTATTGTTGTGATGGAGTATACATTCCTAACCGGAATCTGGAGGCTTCAGGGCCCTGGGGTTAAGAAGATGTCCTCCATCTTGCTAAAAGTGAAGGTACAAGCTTGCTGAAGGTACTAGCTGCTGACTACACGTTGCTCAAGTCCGAAACATTGACCAGTGTGGGTGTCACTCCCGTGGTTAGAGCACAACGCTTCCATACCTGGAGGTATAGAGGAGAAGGAAAAGCACTGAGGTTGTGGTTGTTTGATTTAATTAATTTAGTGTGATCGAGCTACTGGTCCTGGACCGTTTTTTAAGAAGTTTATCTTGAGGAAGTGGGTCGCTCAAGGCGATCCCCAAACCACCAACGAGCCACAGCGATGGACACTGTCAGAACCACTTCCCCTACAGTGACAAGCAGCACTGGCGTGCCCTGAACCTGAAGTCCCGGACTACTGGAGATACCGGCAAGGCTGAATTTGGGCACAGGTGCGCTGAAGAGCAGTCTGAGACCGTGAAGGGGTGGAGAAAGTACACAATACAATGATGGTATTGTTAAAAAAGGGTTCCATACTGGGAAAATACAGTGTTTCAGTTGCTATGGCTGGGGTCATATTGCAAGGGATTGTCCTAATATCAAATGTCATATGATTAATAGAGTCAGCAATTTATTTACTGCACCGGCCATCAAAGAACATGTAATACCTGTGGAAATAGAAGGTAAAAATAGGGTAGCTTTTCTTGATTCAGGGTGTAGTGTCAGCTGAATGTATTGGGAAACTGAGCTTGTGAACCAGTCTGAAGTCTGTATTGTTTGTATTCACAGGGATATAAAAACTTACCCAGCTACTTTGGTCACAGTAAAACTAAGTTTACAAGAGTTTAAAATTAAAATGGGCATTTTTTCCAGGTTGCCGTATGCGGTAATTGTGGGTCAGGACTGTCAAGATTTCGAGAAGTTGTTGCAGGGTGGAGAGGTACTTCTTTCTGGTGAGATACAGCCGTGTCCCTCTAGTGCACAGACAGAGACATTAGCAGACCGGTTTCCCTTTGAACCTGAAGTGTTAGGGGAGCCCGGAAACCACGTAGCCAAAGACAGAGGTCCCAAGCTAAACCACAAAGGCTTCCCGGGGGAAAGTGGACCAGGAAAAGTGCATAGCCACAAGATAGGTCCTCCCAGTCCAGTGGTGTGGCAGAACCATTTTTAGAGCCAGTTGATAGTCGGGATAAAGAGTGGGACGAAACACGAAACCCTTAGATTTTAAAAAAGAACAGATTAATGACCAGAATTTACAGTATGCATTTAAATCAGGTGACAGATACTGGAGGGTATTATTGGCAAAATCAGGACAGTTTTAATGTGCCGCATTTTATTGTGGATAAAGATTTATTGTATAGAGTGACCAAAACAGAGTATGGGGATGGTTGGAGCCGTTGTTAGTAGCTGGGCAGTTTAAAGAGACAGTCCTGCAACTGGCTCATAAGACCAGGGAAAAAATATTACACAGGGTTTACTGTCTGGGAATTTATAACGACTCCCTGCCAGGGGGGTTAATCGGCGTCGGATCAGAAACCCAAACCGGCTCCGCTAATTCCATTGCCAGTAATAGAAGTACTGTTTGAATGCATAGTGATGGATTTGGTTACACCGCTTGAAAAATCCAAAAGCAGGTTCTCAGTATATTCTAGTGATACTAGATGATGCTTGGAGATACCTGGAGGCTATTCCATTAACCCTTAGTGGTCCATTTATTCAGCGTCTCAGGCGCGTCAGGTCCAATTTATTTTCACACGCGCAGTTTATTTTAGACGCGCTGTTTAAAAGTATTTGTTTTCCACAGTAAAACAGGTTTAAAAGGCACTGCATATCAACAGGACACTCAGTACTGCATCTCCAGCCCCGCCCCACCCCTTGTTTGCTGTATTTTTCACATACCTCTTCATAGTCATGCATACCGATAAATCATCTCCTGATCACTCGTTTTATCACCAAACTCCTCAATAATGCGATCCAAGTCATTATTTTATTACTATAACATCTCGAAAAGCTCTGCAAATGTCCGTGATATTCTTTGAGCGCTGGATGCAGAAGCAGCTATCTTGTCTGTTTATGTCCGTGTTATCTCTGTGGTGCCGGGGCTATGTGTACTGCTCAGATCCGCCCACTTTTTTTTCCAGCTTCCCTCGGCTCCTATCGCTCTCACGCTGCCATTAAATGGTTCTCAGCTTTTTCCGGAGAAAAAACGACTAGAGACCTGTTTTTTACATCTTTTTGATGATGTCGGACAGGGTCTGACATCGGACCAGATAGGGAAAATTGTAATGTCGGACTTGGTCCGACATAGGTCCGCAAAGAGTTAAGAAACGCTAATACTAAAATTATAGCGCAGGCATTGGTGCAGGTCTTTACGAGGGTAGGGATACCAAGAGAGATAATTACGGATCAAGGTACCCCATTCATGTCCGCAATAATGAAGGCACAAAGATTAAAACCTCAATTTGCCACCCCCAAACAGATGGTCTTATTGACAGATTTAACCAAACACTAAAACAGATGTTAAAAAAAGATGATGGTAAGGATTGGGATAATCTTCTGTCATATTTGATGTTTGCCATTAGAGAGGTTCCCCAGGCTTCGACAGGATTTTCACCTTAAGTTATTATATGGTAGACAACCAAGGGGTATTCTCAACATAGTAAGGGGACTCTGGGAGGAAAAAGCAACTACAGGGGACAGTGTGATAGATTACATTGTAAAAATGAGAAACAGAATGACCCAAATCAGTGCCCTGGTTTCAGAAAACTTGGTTAAAGTACAAGCCTGGACAAGAGAGTTTGCAGTGGGGACAAGGTTATTGTTCCGTTACCCTCACACGGACATACATTTTTAGCTAAATGGCAAGGGCACTACCAAGTCGTAGAGCAAATCAGTGAAGTAAATTAGAAGGTATTTTAGCCAGGTAAAAGAAAGCCCTGTCAAATTTACCAAATTAACCTGTTGAAACCGTGGAAAGAAAGGGATACACTTGTAGCAACAGCACAGGAGCAAGACCTGAATGTGGCATCCGACATGAAGGCTAGTGTAAGCCAGCTAAAAAATGGTGAAAATTTGACAAATAAACAGAAAGAGGCAGTTAGGTCATTATTAAATAAAAATAAATATGTAATTTTCAGAGGTACCAGGTAGATCTAACTTAATTGAACATAAAATCCTCCCATGGTAAGAGTTCACAAAAAGCCTTACAGGGTTCCGGAAAATCTGAAAGGGTCGATATGGCAGAAGTCAAGAAATGCTGAAACTGAAAGTAACTGAATCAAATAGTGAATGGTGTAGCCCGGAGGTAATGGTACCAAAACCGGACCAGATTCTGCATTGACTGTCTTCAGGTGTCCAAATTTGACGCTTACCCCACGCAGTGAAATTTGGCAAAGCTAAATTCAGAATGACCTTGGATCTAACCAAGGGTTACTGGCAGGTACCACTGTCGGCCTCCTCTAGAGAGAAAACAGTGTTCAGCACCGGAAGGGGTCTATCATTTTACTGCCATCTGGGTTACATGGGGCACCAGCCACATTTCAAAAGGTACTCAGGCCTCGTGAGCAGTTTGCCGCAGTGTATTTAGATGATGTGATAATCTGCAGTGTCAATTGGGAATCACACATTGGAAAGGTTGAGGCTGTGTTAGAGTCCCTGAGAAAAGCGGATTTAAAAGCCAGTATAAAAAAAATGTGCTTTTCATTTTTAACAACCATTTATGTTACAGACAGATGCCTCAGAGGTCGGCTTGGGGCAGTGCTGTCACAAATATACGAGGGTGAAAAGCACCCTGTATTGAAGCAGGAAGCTTTTCCCAAAGAAGAGAAAAACTATGCAACAATTGAAAAGGAGTGTTTAGCAGTGAAATGGGCAATACAACCCTCCCTCTGCTATTATCTCTGGGGTAACCCAGAACCCTAACCCTCTGCTATTATCTCAGGGGTAGAAAATGTATGCTTGTGACAGACTCTGTGCCCATACAGTGGATGCACAGGAAAAAAAAGACAAAAATACAAGAATAACCAGGTGGTTTCTGGCATTACAGCCTTACTATTTTGATGTAAAGCAGAAAAAAAGGAAAATATAAATGTTGATTTCTTGTCAAGGTTCCCCCAGACAGGGGGAGGTTTGTGTGCCTGACCCCACAGGATCAAGCAAAGGGGGAGGACATGTGATGGTGTACATTCCTAACTGGAATCTGGAGGCTTTAGGGCCCTGGGTTTGAAAGGTGCTAGGAGGCCATGTTGGTGAAAGCCTCCTAAATTTTCTAACGAATTGGGTAATGATGCCCTTCATATCAGTGATATCATGGAGCAAGTACAATAGGGATACAATAGGGAAGAGGAGGCTTTGGTTTCAGTTTGGCTCCCCCGAGATGGCACAAAGCAGTTCCAGCTGAAAGTAAGAGAGGATGAGGCGTGACAAGGTGCAGTCCCAGGCTAAGCAGTGAGATGAGACAATATGATGTTCTTCCATCACAGCAGAACTTGAATGTGGGTAGGGGAGAACCATCATGTCCTTTATGTTCATCAACGGCTACCATGAAGCACATTCTTACAGGTTGCAAGGTGTCTCGGAGTCATGGTTGCTTCACTTGGTGTCATGACCAGGTGCTGTGATGCTTGGCATTAGCACTGGAAGAATGGTGTAATAAGACCAACAGCTCACTGCCAATATCAGCAATAGCTGCACACAGAGAACGACATTCCTCCATCCGGGAGAGAACCAGCAGGAAGGTTATTGGCTGGGACAATTGCAGGCTAGAAATTGGAGAATGCAAGCAGATGTTGGCCAGTACCTTATTTTCCCACCTGAGATTGCTAAAAAATACACTGAGGTGGTACAGCGGGGGCGGAGAGTCCAGGTTTATCCATTAGAGGTGGAGAGTCCAGGTTTATCCAGTAGAGGTGGAGAGTCCAGGTTTATCCAGTAGAGGTGGAACAGTGGGAGTGGAGAGTCCAGGTTTATCCACTAGAGATGGAGTCCAGGTTTATCCAGTAGAGGTGGATCAGCAGGGGTGGAGAGTCCGGGTTTATCCAGTAGAGGTGGATCAGCAGGGGTGGAGAGTCCGGGTTTATCCAGTAGAGGTGGATCAGCAGCGGTGGAGAGTCCGGGTTTATCCAGTAGAGGTGGATCAGCAGGAGTGGAGAGTCCGGGTTTATCCAGTAGGAGGTGGATCAGCAGGGGTGGAGAGTCCAGGTTTATCCAGTAGAGGTGGATCAGCAGGGGTGGAGAGTCCAGGTTTATCCAGTAGAGGTGGATCAGCAGGGTTGGAGAGTCCAGGTTTATTAAGTAGAGGTGGAGCAGTGGGAGTGGAGAGTCCGGGTTTATCCAGTAGAGGTGGAGAGTCCAGGTTTATCCAGTAGAGGTGGATCAGCAGCGGTGGAGAGTCCGAGTTTATCCAGTAGAGGTGGAACAGTGGGAGTGGAAAGTCCAGGTTTATCCAGTAGAGGTGGAGCAGTGGGAGCGGAGAGTCTGGGTTTATCCAGTAGAGGTGGATCAGTGGGAGTGGAGAGTCTAGGTTTATCCAGTAGAGCTGGGTTGTCGGGGATTCGTTGCACACTCCATGACCCGGTTTCTCAGAGATACTGGATTCAGTGGACAGGAGTTGCAGTGTATAGTGCAGGCTCTATCCGAGGAGGCAGAGAAAAGTAGCAACTGCCTCTGGTTGAGGAAGAAAGAGGCCGACCATAACCATAACCACCCAGCTGCTTATCCCACGATTTCCACGTGGAGCGCAAACGAGTCCAAATTTGTCACTCCTGGGAGAACAGTGTGCAGGGGGTTATGTGCATCTGCAAAGCTTAACAAGTCTTTTCGATGTGCTTCAGTTAATAAATAAACAATATGTTACTAAAGTCCACAGTTTTACTTTTCAACGGCAGATGGCAGCTGTCCCTAAGAAATGTGCTTGTCAGACCGGCCCATCCATAGATAGCACAGCTGGGAGTAAGAAATGGACGGCAGCTAGCTTCAGAGAACGAGATGAGGGTATTTATTTTTTTGTGATGTTACAAGGGGTTGTAAGGAACTTATTTACTCTGCTAATGAAGTACACTTCACAGATAATGCATACAACTGTGATACAAACCAGGAAGATAGAAGGTAAGTTTACCACATCAATCGTCCTGTATGACTTGATTGAAAATTTGCGACACAAGTTTTCTAATGTACATGTGCCAGATAAAGACATTAGCACTGAGAGTTTGAAGGGCGTTTGCTTTGAAATCTATCACACAAAAAAGAATTTCTAAAAAGTGATATGAGTTTTTTGTTGCACTGTTGTTATAATGCTGCAATTGTAAATAATTATATATATATAATATATATATATGTGTGTGTGTATATATAAGTTATACTTATAATGCTGCCATTGGAAAAAAAAATTATGTTATTTTGTTATTTATATTGTAGAATGCTACAATTGTAAACAAATTGTTATTTAAGTTCTACTGAAATAATACATTTCCGTTTTTCATAACAATAAAAAAGCGTGTATTTTTAAAAATAAGGCAAAAGCTGTTTTGAAAACTGTCCAAATTGCTTATTTGAGGGCTAAGAATGAAATCTGCAAAAGAAAAAAAGAAACTGACATGGATATGGACAAAATAAATGGACATCTGAGTGGTTAAAAGTGAGGTGATAGATGAAGTTAACATCAGTGGAAAGGAATGGATGGCTAAGGTAAGTAAAGTGGGCTGGGTTGGGAGTAGTGCTGTGACACCAGCAGCACTGCCGAGCCTTCCGGAGGTGTTGTGGGCTTCTCGACCAGACAGGAGATGGCGCTAGGGAGGCCGCACTCTGGCTGATACCTGGAGCCAGCATTACACTTCAGCCATCAACTCCGGGCCAATGGGAAATCCACGTCACCTGGTGGAGGGAAAGCGCTGAAGGCAAAGCTATGCATTACTTGGTCTCACCAGTATGATCTCATTTTATCTGGACGAAAGCCAAGGCCAATATTAGCATGAAGTTAATAACAGCTACTCATGTGTAAAAAAATCAGGAGGAGCCTGAATGTGCCACAAAGAAAAACACTGTACTCAGTTGCCTTTCCTCTCTTTATAAGGGGCTGTATTCATACCATATTATTATACAAAGCTGCCCTAGTGCGGCAGACAACATACCTGCCCAGGAGCCAGGATGGGGAGACTGGCATTCTGAATGGAGGGTGTCCACTGGGCTGTTATGCTGACCTTTACATTACTGAACGTCTTTCGAGAAGCATGGAGCAGGGCATAGCTGGAGAAAGAAAAAGTGCAGAAATAAGAGCAACAAAAAACAGTAAGAAACAAGGCTTAAATGCAAAAATGTTTGCATGCATCAAATCACTTTTCAAGATAGTTTCACTTAATGTATAGCACTTGCGTATAACCCAGAGAAAGAGACTTGCATTTTTAAATGCTTACATCGCAATACAGAAGCTGCACATTGTTCAGCTGGTTATATTTGCACATTTCATTTTATAGTTTAGCATAAATGTTTTGATTGCTTTTACTGGTTTTTGTTGTATTTATTTATAGAATTTTTTTTTAAAATTGTATTTACTGCATTTTTATTTTAATCTTTGATGTTCTGCATATGTTAAAGCGCTTTGCGGCAACTTGCTGCGAAAGGCGCTATACTAAATAAAGATGTGATTGATTGATTTCACTATGTAGTTTTTTTCCTGCCATGTAATGCTATCAGTTACATTTCCTGTGTTACAGGTAATAGGGCCCCACTACAGTAAGCCAACAATATGAACCTATGTGCAGTTAGGTTCTATTAACAGTTACACAGGAAGTGAATAAAGACAGAAAACCAATTGTTCCTTAACTACATTCAATTAAATGAACAGTTCCCAAGTGCATAGAAAATAATGGATGTCTGTTCTGTTTTAGAAAACAGAAGAGTTTAGTGTGACAGGGCCTTGTGATCACACAGGAGGAATGCACTATAAAATAACAATGCAATACATTTACCTTAAGAACGTAAGGAGGAAAACAAGCAGGTGGTGCTGGGTGTACTGGGACAGGAAGCCACATCTCGGGAGTGCCATTGCAGGGATCTGGAGACTACACCACTGAAAGGACTACAAGGGGACACAGCAGACTCCTGGAGACAAAACCACAGGGTTGCTAATGCAAAGGGACAACAGCTTGAATTAAAGGGATGTTTTATATGATCTTCATTTAGCGTTGTACAATGAACTGCACTTATTAATCATATAAAAATGATCTAAAAAAGTGGTTCTCAAAACAAAATGCTTTGCTGAAGTATATTACAGTCAGCACTCACATACCCGACCCTATAAAATCTTGACTTCAGTGACAGTTAAACGAGTGTGACGCATATCTGATTATTTCATTTTGACCCGTTCCAACCCTGGTCCGTTTTTCAGGGAACACAAAAAAGATACAATGTCAAAAATACATAGTGTTTTACAATAAGCAGGCATCCATTTAGATGTACTGTATTGGTTTTGTTGGTACAGTACTATATTTTCAACAGAAGTATTTTAATTCGGAACAATATGATTCTGAAAAAATCACTTGCCAGAAGAGACGACTGTGGACCCAACAGCAAAATGAAATCAAAATGGAATGAAATCAAACACAGAACTGTGCAAAATGTAAAAGGCAATGCAATTTAACATAAGATTATGAAAAAAAACACAGTATCCAGAATTAAAACAGTATCCAAGTCAGTAAGTGAGTATTCAAAATTGCAGAACTATAGTGCTGTTCGAGAAGGCCCTAATGTCACAGTTCACTTGCAAATGAAAATGCACAAAAGCAACTAAAGATCACAGATTTTATTAAAGCAACTAAATACATCACAGTATCTAAACAGTTCAATGATGAACTGTTTTAAACTACCGCAGATGGAATCTCTGTTCCCGTTCGCTTTGTTGCTGCTGCATTTTCATCAGGCGAAACTGGAGGAAGCGCTGTGTAACTGCACAATAAAGGAGGACTGATTTACACCATGCGAAAAAAACAACACAAAACAAGACCAAAAAAAAACAACACACACAAAACACGGGCTGTAACGGATAATCAAATAAAATTGTAACACTGAAGAGGAGATGGGCTTTCTATCAGAAAACTGGTGACTGAGTTGGAAATCGCATGTGGCAGGTAAGTGCATTAATTTATTACATATATATGACACACACACACACACACACACACACACACACACACACACACACACACACACACACACACACACGGGCGGCCAATTTCTGAAAAAAAAACTTGAAGGGACAAAGTGCTAGAAAAATCTACTTGCCCTTCTTAAAAGGATTTTGGTTTTATTTAGCAGTGAACGCAATCAATCAATTAGTGATTAACAGGGCTTTGTAGCTTGACTGGTTCACTAAATTCTTCAAGATACACAACAGGTTCCCTGTGACCCCACCTCACCTCAACAAATGTATAACATACTTTAAGGAAATGTTTCTTTCAGTGCAGTTTGGAACACATTTGCTAGTACATTTAAGTAACATACGAAGAATACAACTACAATAAGCAATACTTGGGAGTTATTCAAACATAAAAATAGCTTCTGCCTGTTTTATCCACTCTTTCTCTAAGCTGAATTCAACTTCTGAGGTACAGGTGTTTTAGTTTGTTGCATCACAGACACAAATTCATTGCCAACTATTACTGCTGCTTTGTGAAATTCTGATTTTCTTAACGTTCTACTGTAAATAGTTTTGTAACTGCTGAACCCCAGATTTATAAAGAATGTGTGTATAACCTGTCAAGTTTCTCTGATTATTTTTACTGTTTTCTACCAAAATGCACGTAATATTTACAGTAGGCTCCATCAAATACTGCAGACATAAAATATGTTTTTTTCTTTTGTTTATTTCTAGGACATATTTATTTTACTTAATAGTACTATACTATACTTATAATTATAAAACAGATTGTTAGAATGCTGCATGCTGATTGGTCCATCAGTGTTCCAAGCCGTTACAATATTCAGCACAATGTCACGATTAGGAACTACTTAGGAACAAGGCAAATCACTGCACCTGTGCTAACCACATATCACTGTGCCACCAAAATCAAAGAAAACACCTGTCAAAATACCTGCTGTCATGGAAGCTAGCTATCTTCCAGTTTATGTTAATTTGCACTACGAACCAGTTTGCTACTTTAAACAAGACGCTGTTCTGGTATTTTATTTGTAGTAGGCCTACATATCAGTCATTTTATGTAATTTCAGTCAGATCCAGTTGTCAGATATTCAGTTTTATTTTACTCCTTTTAGTTGGTATCAGCCGTCGTTTTGCAAAACTGACTTCATTAATTTCATTTATTTTTTTGACAGTATTTACATTACTACATGCAATGTCTTAACCACCTGACTCAAGCCTATATATATATATATATATATATATATATATATATATATATATATATATATATATATATATATATATATATATATATATATATAGACACACACACACACACACACACACACACACACACACACACACACACACACACACACACACACAGGTAGTGGACAAAAAAATGGATACACCAATGTAAAGTCACTTAATAGGGCGTTGGGCCACTATGGTATCCTGCTCTGTGGAGTTCTCGGCGGACCGTTTTTGATGAAACTTGCTGCTCGCGCCCCAGGTTGAAATTTGCAGTCAATTGATCTGCACTTGCTCGCCTGTTTTGCCTTGCACTTCGAATTAATGCACGGATATCACGATCCTGGAGTATGCGCTTCCGCCCACTGTTGCTCTTTGCTGATGATGTGTTTCCCTCCATGCTGACATCACCTTAGACACCTTTGCTCGTGAAACATCAGTAAGTTGAACTGTCTTGATCACTGAAGCTCCTGCCAAAACGCACCCCAACAATCATCCCTCTTTCAAAGTCACTGAGGTCTCCTCTTGCAGCCATGCTAGTCATAATTATAGGCTAACAGGCCTGTCCAGTATTTTTATACGTGACCCAAAGCATGCTGGGATGTTATTTGCTTAATTAACGCATGAGCCACACCTGTGTGGAAGCCCTTGCTTTCAATATACTTGGTGTCCCTCATTTACCCAGGTGTTTCCAATTTTTGGTCCACTACCTGTGTGTGTATGTATGTATGTATGTATGTATGTATGTATGTATGTATGTATGTATGTATGTATATATAGCATTTAAATATATATATAAAAAAAACAATGTATATATTGTAAACAGCAAACTAGGTTAGCAACACTAAAATCGAACGAATGTAAAAAAAGTAATTTTTTTTTTTTTAGGGGTGGGACGTAAACACTTTTTAAAATGTTTGTGTTTCGGTACCAGACTTCCGCAATATAGTTTTCAGAAACTTGCGCGGCTCTCTACAAATATACCCGGAGTGTCTTTCTAGCAACAGAGCGAACATAGGGAAAATAAATAAATAAAAACTACTTGTCCGACGGGCAAAGTATAATGGCAAAACTTGTTGTCCGTCATACAAATACTGTGTGACGTGCATCTGAGTGTCGTATATCCGAGTGCCGACTGTATATGAAAAAGACATAAAAAGCACAGGGTCAGGGAGTACCTTATAAAAATCAAAATGTAAGAAAATGTAATTCAGGACATACTTGCCCATCTAATTTGTGTCATTATACATGGAAAATCAGACTTCACACACCATGCCAATGGAGATATCTTTTAATAGGAGGTGCTGCATTTCAGTATCTTAGGTTTCGGTTTCGATTACCGTATATACCATGACTTAAACGCAGCATTACCAGACAGCAGACTAAATTGCTTTACAGAACCAAGAATGTTTACCGACCCGAAAGAAAAAAATAGGCCTATATTTTTTACAGAAGATGTTGAAGAGTTGACAGATCCATCTGATGGTGAACTTCTTCACTTTACGCACCCGTCAAACAATTTGGTGTAAAATGAAAACCAGACACGGTATTGATACCATTTTCTGATCCTACTTCCCGAATGTTGTGGCTACCACTGATGCTTTTATAGGTTTTAGGTATGAGATCACGAGATTACACTTATGGAGACCTGAATTTCCATGTACATTTTAAAACTTTTTTTTTTTTTTTTTCTCTTTTCAGACGCCTTTATCCAAGGCGACTTACAGAGACTAGGGTGTGTGAACTATGCATCAGCTGCAGAGTCACTTACAATTACGTCTCACCCGAAAGACGGAGCACAAGGAGGTTAAGTGACATGCTCAGGGTCACACAATGAGTCAGTGGCTGAGGTGAGATTTGAACCGGGGACCTCCTGGTTACAAGCCTGTGTCTTTAACCACTGGACCACACCAGCCTCCTTTTTACATTCAGCTAGGTAAATCGTAGGGTATATTTCATCATAGACTGAAAACAGCTGTTTAGAAAGGTATAATACAGTATATACTTTCAGTGGGTATTTGCCTGATACACAAGTTGAGTCACGTTATGTCAAACAGGTAAAACGTTCTCCTGAGCAGAAGGGTTAAAAGGACTGGTTTCTAAACTACATCACCCAGAAGAACGATGCTTGTTTAATACGTTTTGGTTTCCTATATGGTCAGTGGCGTCGTGCTGTCGGTCTTACAGCGCAAAGCTGTATTAAAATAATGAAGTCAATCTATAGCTTTACAAACCTACTGTCAACCACCCAATTACGTAGTTTAAAAAAACACACACATTGCTAAACCATTACATATAAAATAGTTTATAGATTTTTGTAATTTTATTATGTTAAATATTCTTCTTAAAGCTAAGAACATAAGAAAGCTTACAAACGAGAGGAGGCCATTCGGCCCATCTTGCTCGTTTGGTTGTTAGCAGCTTATTGATCCCAGAATCTCATCAAGCAGCTTCTTGAAGGATCCCAGGGTGTCAGCTTCAACAACATTACTGGGGAGTTGGTTCCAGACCCTCACAATTCTTTGTGTAAAAAAGTGCCTCCTATTTTCTGTTCTGAATGCCCCTTTATCTAATCTCCATTTGTGACCCCTGGTCCTTGTTTCTTTTTTCAGGTCAAAGAAGTCCCCTGGGTTGACATTGTCTATACCTTTTAGGATTTTGAATGTTTGAATCAGATCACTGCGTAGTCTTCTTTGTTCAAGACTAAACAGATTCAATTCTTTTAGCCTGTCTGCATATGACATGCCTTTTAAACCCGGGATAATTCTGGTTGCTCTTCTTTGCACTCTTTCTAGAGCAGCAATATTCTTTTTGTAACGAGGTGACCAGAACTGAACACAATATTCTAGGTGAGGTCTTACTAATGCATTGTAGAGTTTTAACATTACTTCCCTTGATTTAAATTCAACACTTCTCACAATATATCCAAGCATCTTGTTAGCCTTTTTATAGCTTCCCACATTGTCTAGATGAAGACATTTCTGAGTCAACATAAACTCCAAGGTCTTTTCATAGTTCCCTTCTTCAATTTCACTATCTCCCATGTGATATTTATAATGCACATTTTTATTGCCTGCATGCAATACTTTACACTTTTCTCTATTAAATGTCATTTGCCATGTGTCTGCCCAATTCTGAATGCCGTCTAGATCATTTTGAATGACCTTTGCTGCTGCAACAGTGTTTGCCACTCCTCCTATTTTTGTGTCGTCTGCAAATTTAACAAGTTTGCTTACTATACCAGAATCTAAATCATTAATGTAGATTAGGAATAGCAGAGGACCTAATACTGATCCCTGTGGTACACCACTGGTTACCTCACTCCATTTTGAGGTTTCTCCTCTAATCAGTACTTTCTGTTTTCTACCTGTTAACCACTCCCTAATCCACGTGCATGCATTTCCTTGAATCCCTACTGCGTTCAGTTTGAGAATTAATCTTTTATGCGGGACTTTGCGAGACTTATGTTCTTATGTTCTTATGTTCTTCTTAAAGCTGGTGGTCAAACTGTACTGGGCTCCTACTGCAGACAAAGTCAATTATAAGGATAGCATAAAACTTCAAATAATCACCGGTCTCCAATACGCGCCGGGGCTGCTAGGAAATATGGCAAATAGACAACGGGTCTCTTAAAACGGCAGGTTATGAATAATAATGTAATGAGCGTCATACTGAATGTTCCAGCCAACACACACGGCTGTACAGCGAGCTTAGGCTCAGGATGAATGATAAGAAAACTGAATTTAAAATTACTTTAAGGTACACATAGCATACAGTTTTTTTTTTTAAATGATGTTATTCAATTTTAAAACCAGTTGTGAAGCTTTTTTGAGCGTGCTGAGAGTAAGCCAAATACAAACTTGTTTACTGGGTTGCCTTTTAGTGTATTTGTACATGTTGTTTTGTTGTTGTTTTTTTTGTATTAACAGTATTTAGTGCATTTGAGTCTTCCAATGAATATTTGTATTTTGCTCATTTTCCAGCGTTCTTATTTATCAATGTACATGTTAGAAAAACAAATGAGTCACTTTTGCTTTGATAGATATATATATATATATATATATATATATATATATATATATATATATATATATATATATATATATATATATATATATATATATATATACAGTGCCTTGAAAGTATTGCCCCTTGAACTTTGGACCTTTTGCCACATTTCAGGCTTCAAACATAAAGATATGAAACTGTAATTTTTGTGAAGAATCAACAACAAGTGGGACACAATCATGAAGTGGAGCGAAATTTATTGGATATTTCAAACTTTTTAACAAATAAAAAACTGAAAAATTGGGCGTGCAAAATTATTCAGCCCCTTAAGTTAATACTTTGTAAGCGCCACCTTTTGCTGCGATTACAGCTGTAAGTCGCTTGGGGTATGTCTCTATCAGTTTTGCACATCGAGAGACTGAAATTTTTGCCCATTCCTCCTTGCAAAACAGCTCGAGCTCAGTGAGGTTGGATGGAGAGCATTTGTGAACAGCAGTTTTCAGTTCTTTCCACAGATTCTCGATTGGATTCAGGTCTGGACTTTGACTTGGCCATTCTAACACCTGGATATGTTTATTTGTGAACCATTCCATTGTAGATTTTGCTTTATGTTTTGGATCATTGTCTTGTTGGAAGACAAATCTCCGTCCCAGTCTCAGGTCTTTTGCAGACTCCATCAGGTTTTCTTCCAGAATGGTCCTGTATTTGGCTCCATCCATCTTCCCATCAATTTTAACCATCTTCCCTGTCCCTGCTGAAGAAAAGCAGGCCCAAACCATGATGCTGCCACCACCATGTTTGACAGTGGGGATGGTGTGTTCAGAGTGATGAGCTGTGTTGCTTTTACGCCAAACATAACGTTTTGCATTGTTGCCAAAAGTTCGATTTTGGTTTCATCTGACCAGAGCACCTTCTTCCACATGTTTGGTGTGTCTCCCAGGTGGCTTGTGGCAAACTGTAAGCGACACTTTTATGGATATCTTTAAGAAATGGCTTTCTTCTTGCCACTCTTCCATAAAGGCCAGATTTGTGCAGTATCGACTGATTGTTGTCCTATGGACAGAGTCTCCCACCTCAGCTGTAGATCTCTGCAGTTCATCCAGAGTGATCATGGGCCTCTTGGCTGCATCTCTGATCAGTCTTCTCCTTGTATGAGCTGAAAGTTTAGAGGGACGGCCAGGTCTTGGTAGATTTGCAGTGGTCTGATACTCCTTCCATTTCAATATTATCGCTTGCACAGTGCTCCTTGGGATGTTTAAAGCTTGGGAAATCTTTTTGTATCAAATCCGACTTTAAACTTCTCCACAACAGTATCTTGGACCTGCCTGGTGTGTTCCTTGTTCTTCATGATGCTCTCTGCGCTTTAAAGCGGACCTCTGAGACTATCACAGTGCAGGTGCATTTATCACGGAGACTTGATTACACACAGGTTGATTCTATTTATCATCATTAGTCATTTAGGTCAACATTGGATCATTCAGAGATCCTCACTGAACTTCTGGAGAGAGTTTGCTGCACTGAAAGTAAAGGGGCTGAATAATTTTGCAGGCCCAATTTTCAGTTTTTATTTGTTAAAAAGTTTGAAATATCCAATAAATTTCGTTCCACTTCATGATTGTGTCCCACTTGTTGTTGATTCTTCACAAAAATTACAGTTTCATATCTTTATGTTTGAAGCCTGAAATGTGGCAAAAGGTCGCAAAGTTCAAGGGGGCCGAATACTTTCGAAAGGCACTGTATATAGGACGGACACACACACACACACACACACACACACACACACACACACACACACACACACACACACACACACACACACACACAAACACTTTCGTTTGTACTTGGGGGTGTGCAATACAAACTGTTATTACCCACTGACACAACCTTTAATGACGTTGCTGGAATGTATTTGCAGATGTTAGTGATCTTACATAATAAACGCTGAGTCTCAAATAGTCGCCGGTCTCCAATAAGTGCGGCAACTGGCAAATATTGTAAAGTTTAGAATTAAGTTTTTTTTCTTTTTTTTTTTCATTTGTATGTGCGAGGAGTTTCTAGCAACAGAACGTTCTGACAAAAGAAGAAAAAAAGTACTTGTCCGACAGGCAAAGTAGAATGGTAAAACTTCCTGTCCCTCACACAAATCTTGCTGTCCCAGGTGTCGGGCGATATGAATTGCACACCCCTGCTTAACTGTATAACTGATTTTTCAGAAATATGTATATGAAATCACGACACCATCAGTTTAGAACATATTTAAATGCACAATAATGAAAACGGCATTCATCTACATACATGTAATTTTTAGGCTACTTGAAAACTGAACAGAAATCGTTAGTTTGATTGCAAGTTCAATTGCTAGAAAGCAGAGATTTAATGACTCGTCGCAATTTTTCGTGACTCGAGTCGAGTCCCTGCAAGCAAAGCATTTAATAGAGAAGTGTAAGGTACTGCACGCAGGCAATACAAATGTGCATTATAAATATCATATGGGAGATAGTGAAATTGAAGAAGGAATTAATGAAAAAGACCTAGGAGTTTATGTTGACTCAGAAACGTCTTCATCTAGACAATGTGGGGAAGCTATAGAAAAGGCCAACAAGATGCTCGGATATATTGTGAGAAGTGTTGGATTTAAATCAAGGGAAGTAATGTTCTGATCACCTCGCTACTAACAGGATATTGCTGCTCTAGAAAGAATGCAAAGAAGAGCGACCAGAATTATTCCGGGTTTAAATGGCATGTCATATGCATACATGCTTAAAGAATTGAATCTATTCAGTCTTGAACAAACAAGACTACGTGCGATCTGATTCAACCAGTTAGAATTCTATAACGTATTGACAATGTCAACCCAAGGGACTTTTTTGACCTGAAAAAAGAAACAAGGACCAGGGGTCACAAATGGAGATTAGATAAAGGAGCATTCAGAACAGAAAATAGGAGGCACTTTTTTTTTTTACACAGAGAATTGAGGGTCTGGAACCAATTCCCCAGTAATGTTGTTGAAGCGGACACCCTGGGATCCTTCAAGAAGGTGCTTGATGAGATTCTGGGATCAATAAGCTACTAACAACCAAACGTGCAAGATGGGCTGAATGGCCTCCTCTCATTTGTAAACTTTCTTATGTTCTTATATTAACTGTTCTTGTTTTGTTATTTGTAGACGGCTAAATATCCGGGAGCTGTCACCGTTAAGCCAGCATCAAACCCGGACTGCACTGCGGCACTGTATTCACTAGCTGTCGCCGTTAAGCCAGCATCAAACCCGGACTGCACTGCACCACTGTATTCACTATTCACATATTTACAACACCGCTTGCACCAAGGAGCACTCCCTATTGGACTTGTGAGCGTGTGTGTGTTTACTGTTATTATTATTATTTCGGGACTGAACCGTGTGGTTTTACTGACTTCACACATCGTTGTGTATAGTCAGTATTATTATTTAAAAGCAATTAATAAAGCTTTGTTTTCACCACTTGAACTGTTGTTGCTGTTGTTTCTAACCACTGCATCACTGCTACACCTGTGCACTACAGAGCACTCTGCCAGAGGGGCAGAGACAAAAGCAGATACAAAACATCACAGAATAAAAAAGGGGAAACCCTGTAAATCTCATGTATGTGACTTAGAATGATATTAGAACATTTATTCTGTCTCATGTGTTTTCATATACAGTACCAGTCAAAAGTTTGAGTACACTTGCTGGAAACTAGGCTTTTTTCATAATTGACAATGTTTTACGTCGTATACGTTTCTGTAAATACTTGAAAATGAAAACGCATGTTACAATATACAAAACAAAACATAAGGAGTATCAAAGCAATGTTCAAGAAATTTGAAAATTGTCTCTAAATCTTGGATTCCTCAAAATAGCCACCCTTTGCCTTAATAACAGCCTCACAAACACAAGGCATTCGGTTAACAAGTTTCAGCAGGAAATCACCCGACATGTCTTCCCAGCTCTTCTGCAGCAATTCCCAGAGATGTAGGGCACTTGAGGGTAGCTTTGCTTTGACTGTTCTGTCCAGTTCGTCCCATACAAGTTCTATGGGATCGAAGTTTGCAGACTGGGCAGGCCAGGTCATTAGATTGAGTTGTCCTTCACTTTCATTCTTCGCCAGATAGTTCTTGCACAACTCTGAGGTGTGTTTAGGGTCATTATCTTGCTGAAGAATGAAGGACTGCCCAACTAGCCGTAATCCTGATGGAATGGCATGCCTCTGAAGTATACTATGATAGCCATGCTGGTTAAGCTTGCCATGGACTTGGTAAAGATCACCAACTCTGTCACCAGCAAAGCAACCCCAGACCACGACACTGCCTCCTCCATGCTTGACAGTGGGAACCACACATGCAGAACTCATGCGCTCACCCTCTCTGCGTCTTACAAATACTCAGCGGTTGGACCCAAATATTTCAGATTTTGACTCATCGGTCCATAAGACCGACTTCCATTCCTCAAACGTCCAGTTTCTGTGTTTTTTGGCCCAGGCAAGTCTCTTCCTCTTATTCTGCACTCTTAACAAAGGTTTCTTTGCAGCAATTCTTCGTTAGGCCAGCTTCACGCAATCGCATCTGAACAGTTGATGCTGAAACATCTGTACTTCTAGTAGCATTTAGCTGAGCTTGTATTTCAGGGGCAGTTAATCGCCGGTTTCGCAGACTTGTGACTCGAATGAACTTGTTCTCTGATTCTGAGGTCACCCTTGGCCTGCCTGACCTTGTTTGGGCCTCATGAGTGCCAGTTTCTTCAAATCATTTGATGGTCCTGGCCACAGCAGTTACAGACACTTGCAAAGTTCTTGCGATTTGTCTTAAAGATTGACCTTCATTTCTTAAAGTAATTACAGTCTTTTTTCTTTGCTTAACTGAGCGTATTTTGCCATTTTCTGCTCCCTTACATTCAGGAATGACAAACTTGTGCCTATGCTACCTATATTTATAGTAATCATGGACCGTCACCTGTTAACAATAATTGGTAACAAAAGGTTAATTAGGTAATATGCTAGTTAACTCGGAGAACATCTAACAAAGACACTTTAATACTATATATATATATATATATATATATATATATATATATATATATATATATATATATATATATATATATATATATATATATATATATATATGTTGAAGAAAAAGAAAAGCAAAGTTTGTTCTGAACTACTTTATAATGTTTCCCAGAGTATTCTGAAAAAAAGGACACCATTAGCAAGATTCTTCTGTGAAAAATTGATTTTTAGTAAATTTTTATAGGAAGAGTCAAATACAGCCAAAAAAAGCCAGAAAGGGTTTAGAATTATTGCAACACAGTGCAACCTAACCTCTATGTTAATTAACTGGTACTTACCCTTTTTTCTCTCAGTGCTTTGTAGCTGACTGATACGCTGTTTAATGTATTTGTGTGTGTTAAACTAGTTTTATAAAAACTTTCATTTTTACATCCTTGGTCCATTCTGTTGCAACTACATAAATAAAATTAATAAAATATTCCTTCCTTTACAGTTGTCACAGGCCCCGTCCACACTATTCAATGAACACTAGAACCTCCAGGTTTGAGGTTTTCAAATTTAAATTACTCTGCGTGTCTGAAAGTTATGAGGTTGTCCGTTTATGACTTTTCCTAAATACATATATTAAATACCCTGACTGCATTTGAAAGACAGGATCACAAAAATAAGGAAATTATAATCTCAGCAAAAGTAGTGGTTAGGGCTCTGGACTCCTGACCAGAGGGTCATGAGTTCAATCCCTAGTGGGGGGACACTGCTGTTGTACCATTGAGCAAGGTACTTTTCCTAGATTGCTCCAGTAAAAACCCAACTGTATAAATGGGTAATTGTATGTCAAAATAATGTGTAAATAAAAAAAAATAAAGTAATTGTATGTAAAAATAATGTGATATCTTGTAACAATTATAAGATGCCCTGGATAAGGGTGTCAGCTAAGAAATAATAATAAATTGGGCATATGTTCTGGTTACATTTCTAATGAGACTAGGGATCTGACTGACATCTTTTAGTCTCCTGAATTCTGGTTAGAATCTGGCTGAATCTGGGAAGCTGGTTGTAACCTGGCTTTTGTCTTTAGAACAAAAGACTGACCAAGAGGACAATGTTATAAAAACAAATTCTTTGATGTCCAGCCCTAACATGAAATATATTTGCCTTTTGGGGAGACCACTGTTTTGTATCCGAGCTACAAACCTATTGATAAACATCTTCCCAAATAGTAAACTAGATATAAACAGGCTTTGCTTAGAAAATACAGCTGGTTTATGAGGGGGTGATAAAGGCAATCCCCTGTAGAGGGACCGGGACAAAGCCAGATACTTCAAGAGCGGAGAAGAGATTTGTATAACTAACTAAAAGAGACTTGTTTTCTTCTGATTGGGTTAAAGAAAAAAATGATGTAATGGGAAAGAGTATAATAATCCCAATCATGTACTGTTTGTTAACTTGTGTATTTTCCGTGCTTGGAGGGACATGGTTTCTAATTCTCTACCACATTAAAAAAAATCTCCGTTGTAACTTTGCAACCAAGACTTCGACTGACTTTATTTTTACTCACAAATGAATGAAGAAATTCTCAACTTCTTCATTTTAAATTACAACATTACAACCCTTGTATGGGCAGCCGGTACACAATACATTTATGAATACAAAGTAATTCTTAAATATCTGATAAAATATAACCAATTCACCAAAAACAAGGAAGCTGAAAATACTGAAAGCTTTGTACCCTCTGCTTGTATCACTCAGTCATGTACCGTAATATAACACTTCAGTTAAACCTTAAATGACAAGCATTAAGAAATATTACACTATGTGGTAACTGCTGTAGAAAGGGAGTTTTGTTTCAAGATATCCTAAAAAAGGGGGGATGTTATACAAAACGTGTATAAAAGAAAACAACTGTCCTATGAACAAATAATACAAAAAGGTCTAAGTCAAACAATGCACAATACGGGCTGAACTACCTCTCTATTTTAAAGTACCAGGCACTATTTTTTTTTAAAATGACTTGGCCATTTCAATCTCCATTGTATTCAAATCCTCCCTGTACTTTCCAGACCCTGAGTGCTCACCCACAACAGGACCTGGACATGCTACATTGATAGCCTTGGATTAGAACATTGATCGTTTTTTTTTATTTTTTATTATGGATTACTTATCCTACAGTGTATTTTGTGTGCTTCTCTGTTGTGTGTCTGTATAGATGAATTATATCATGATCTACTCCACAAAAAGATTAATATATTACAGGCAGAAACAGTATAAAACTAGGACATCAGGTTTTTTGTATGTTTTTTTTAAATCCCTGGCAGTGTGGTTCCTACACAATAATAAAGTGACCCATTACACATGTTCATAAAGTCATATCATTGTTGTAGATTATGTATGCCTTTACACACAAGTGTAAACTCAAATGTAACTTAAATGAACTGTAGAACAGGGGGCATTGTACATTTACAGTCCTCATAACAGAAAATACTAGGATCACAACAAAACAAAACTTTGATCACTGTACTGAACATTTACCTTGCAAGTTGTGCCTGTGTTTGGAAAGTGTAAAAGCACACCTGCATCTGTATCTGCATCTATATCATAGGAGGCTGTGTGGTCCAGTGGTTAAAGAAAAGGGGCTTGTAACCAGGAGGTCCCCGGTTCAAACCCCACCTCAGCCACTGACTCATTGTGTGACCCTGTGCAAGTCATTTAACCTCCTTGTGCTCCGTCTTTCGGGTGAGACGTAATTGTAAGTGACTCTGCAGCTGATGCATAGTTCACACACCCTAGTCTCTGTAAATCGCCTTGGATAAAGGCGTCTGCTAAATAAACAAATAATAATCCTGATTCTGACTCGCTTGCCAAATCTGAAGCAGCACTTTACTTACTTGATCCTGCTTGAAGTTAATCCCTACTGTCCCACGCACCACTTTCCATTTTATAAATCAGACAAAGCACGTTGTGAATTATTTCTAATATTTACCAACTGTGCAATTTATGACGGACACTAACGTGAATTTCTGCCTTCAAATTCACATGCAGCAATGGTTGTTCGAATATTCATATAGTTTCTCCGAACTTAAAAATAATAATAACAATAATAATAATAATAATAATAATAATAACTCCATGCTGCAGTTTTCACGTCTCACTGCTGAAGTCTTCTCTTGTTGATCAACCAATGCCCAGTACAGAGTACCGGCAGAATTTCACCCATGATCCCACCCACCTAGCACTCACTTTGACTGCCTTTTACAATGCATGTTTTTATTTTCAATATAACCTACAATATTATATTTTATTTTTATATACACGCATGTTGTTATCTCTACTGCACCTGGCAGTCATCAATTCCTTAGTTTTGTACAAGGAACACACTGGGGAAAATATCAGTAGGAGAGATTTGATCTTGAAGCTAGCCACAGGGCTTCAGCAGAAACATTTTGAACAGAAACACATCGATCAGAAAACTGCAGAACAGCGGGCTACAGCAGCTCAACCTGGATTCTGTGCTGCACAGAGTGACACATTCAAGAGAAAACATGTTACTTTCATTTTAAATTAAAAACTACTTTCGTTTTTACAGTTTTGTATGTACATATACCCAATTACACACTAGTTTCTTTTGAAATGTTTATTTTATTATAGTTTTTCATTTTCTGAAGTAGTGCTTTATATGTGGTAAGTTAGAAAACAAACCTATTTTGGTTAATTGTTCATTTAAATACGGCGTTTTGGCTGTGCAGGTGTTTGATATGATAAAAATTTTGAGTAAGCATTAAGCCCGACGAAACGGTACTTTAGTGTGGACGCTTTGAGTTGGATTAATTAAATCGTTTTTGAGTACGGTTCTCGAGATCAGTTATGTATTGTGGCCAGAGCCATACTTGTACTAACTGATACAGACAATGTCTTTGAACTAAGGAGTTAACCACAAGTGTGTCTTGTTTAACTTGATCATGTTTGTATCTCTATGTGGCTAATCCTGAAACCTTTGTGCTTTTGTCACATCTTACTACTGATGCCCCTACTGTATTGTTTGTGTAATGTGTGCGTACTGCAGAACAGAATCAATAATTAAAAGGTACGTTTATATTATCTACATTTTTGGAATATTTACTTCGTACCTGTTTAATATTGGGTTGAATACAGTAGGCCATAACATTAATTTATTTAGTTTTAAAACTGTTTTGTATTCCTTTTTTATCTTTTCACAAATAAATGGTGCAAACTTTGCACTGGAGCAATTCTCATGAGTAAATGCTGTTTATTTCACGATTATCATCATTCTTTAGGAGCCATATATATATATATATATATATATATATATATATATATATATATATATATATATATATATATATATATATATAATTTACTAATATTTTCATTTGTAATACAGAAAGTATAGTTAGTTCTGAAAAATAAACTGATTATAATTAGCCTATACTATAGACCGTGATTATAAACACCGGAGTTGTGACGTGTATTCAGAGACATCTGTCCAAACCCAATGGCTTTTATTTACCTTCATCACGCGACTGTTGCATAAACTGACACGATACAGGCACGGGCCAAGAAAAGAAAAAGCAACGTGAAGCAAAATCTATGACAAAATAACAATAATAATAACAATATTACCCCCAAAAATCAACGTAGCCGTGCACTGGCGCACGGAAACCCATACAACTAGAAATGGAGTACACAGACCGACCATTGTTACTACTGGTAAATACAGTTTTAGAAACTCTGTTCACACGACACAATTAATGTTACTTTCAATTCATATTAGGTATTTCATTAAGAACCACTCACCCAATGATATCCCAGACTCGTCTCACTTAAAGCTGCACTTTGCTGTTTCCTGGTGCTTTCCTTCATCTGCCATTTATTTTTTGCATGTCAAATCTCACAAGTCTTATTTAAATGCCACCCAGTGCATCACTGCTGTATTACATGCCGGTTTGTTTTACTGTGCATTATGGGAGTGGTAGTTTTTTAAGTTTATATGTCAGCGATTTGACTTTTAACTTATTCAGTCTAAACGTTTTAAAATGAAATACTTATTTATAATGTATTTGTACACAGCTAACTCCCCCCACTGCTCAGTTATCCATCTTGTTCACAACCAATTGACACATAATTTAAAAAAAAAAAACTATATTAACATAATTTAGATCTTATTACATCATGTACTCAAAGAAACTACAAAATGATATGACAAAAGTTTACCACAAGCCATATTAGAAGTAGGCTACAGTGTTAGATGTTAGAATTTTTACATTGTGTCAGTTTTTTGTTAAGTATGTGGAAAACTACAAAGTGGTATGTAATTCAATATGTTTTAACATTATTCAGCAGGTTTCTTTTGACTTTATGAAGCAAAATTAGTTAATTCTGCTACATATGTCACACTTACATTTTTAAATATACAAAGAGCAGGTCTGTGACGCGGTACACCCCACCCCTATGTTTATTTTGTTCTTATTGTTTGACAGCATGGGTGGGTTTTAAACAGTGGTGTAGTGGTAAATAAAAAAGTGGGTAGACTTCCCTGTTTGGTGCTCCAGGCCAGGCAGTGGCAGGGTAGGAACTCAGGTTGACCATTTTTTGCGTTTTTTTTATTTATTGGGTTTCTAGGACCCCTTATGAAAATAACCTATAGGTTACTGTGATGGGGTGCCAGCTCGCCCCTATAATTTGTGTTTATTATTGTTATTTTTACTGTTGTTTTTATTATAATTCTTGTTTGTTTTGGATTGGCAGGGAGGGGGTTAAATTCCTCCCTATAAAAATACATGTGAGAATGTGGCTGGAGCCTTAAGTGTTTAATTGTTAATTATTAGTTAATTGGGCTCCAGCCACAGAGTATAAAAGACAGCTGAAACCCTTTGTTAGGAGGGTGGTTTGGAGTGTTTTTGTTTGAAGAGGCACAGAGAAAGTGTTGTCTGTAGAATGATTTACTTTTTGTTTAGTGTTTATACCTTTTGTTTGGCCTTCGTGCCTGTTTATTTGTGTTTTTAGTCAATTAAAGTATTTTATTTCACTGCATTTTCTGACTCTGAGTCTTCCCTCTGCGGCTATCCTGCCACAGGTGGTGTCAGAGTGGGATAGCACCCCCTGGAGACTCAGAGCAGAAGTGCAGTTTTGTTTGTTTTGTTTTTGGAGAAGAAATAAAATAAAATTTGAAAATGGGCAAGAAGAGCAGGCAGCGGCAGCAGCAGCAGAAGCTGCAACAGCAACAGCTGGAGGACCCAGCCGGCTTGTTCCAATGATGCTCCTGGTGCGGTAAGGAGGACCATCGCTGACGGGCATGTCCAGAGGAGCCACCGGCTGACTGGTGCGGTCGCTGCGAGGAGGACGGGCACAACTGGGCTGGATGTCCCTATGCGCCGTCCCAGGCATCAGCAGCAACACCGGTAGCTCCAGTGCCACCGGGTTCACCCTCGTCCCAGGAAATCTGGGAGTGGCTGATGGACGCGGAGGGGGACCTCTGCAGCGACCTTCCACTGGCTATCAATGTGCTGTGGTATCGAGATGGGGAGCAATGGGAGGCCTGGGAGAGACAGCACCACCCAGCATCCCTCCATGAGACTACAGCCATGGTGCTCCGTTACCTCGCTCAAGACATGGCAGAGATACCAGCATTCCAGGTACCGGAGTGGGTGGAGCTGCCATCATGCGAGCCAGAGGGGGTGGAGCTGCTGTCTACAGAGCCAGAAGGGGAGGATCCAATGCTGCAGTCTCCAGAGCTGGAAGGGGAGGAGTTACAGGCTCAACCCCCTGTTTTTTTCTGGGGGGAGGAATGGAAGGACAGCCCTCCATTACTGTCGGAGGAGCCGACAGCCTTTCCCCTGCTGTCGGAGGAGCCGGCAGCCTTTCCCCTGCTGTCGGAGGAGCCGGCAGCCTTTCCCCTGCTGTCGGAGGAGCCGGCAGCCTTTCCCCTGCTGTCGGAGGAGACGGCAGCCTTTCCCCTGCTGTCGGAGGAGCCGGCAGCCTTTCCCCTGCTGTTGGAGGAGCCGGCAGCGCCACCAGCCCCAGTCCTACCCTCGCTGTCGGAGGAGCCGGCAGCGCCACCAGAGGGAGACGAGCTGCTGTTCCCGCCACCAGAGGGAGACGAGCTGCTGTTCCCGCCACCAGAGGGAGACGAACTGCTGTTCCCGCCACCAGAGGGAGACGAGCTGCTGTTCCCGCCTCCGCCACCAGAGGGAGACGAGCTGCTGTTCCCACCTCCGCCACCAGAGGGAGACGAGCCGCCACCAAAGGGAGACGAACCTCGGAGTAACCCTGGACCCTTGCCTCTCCTACTCTCGGCACATCTCCACTCTAGCACGCACCTGACATTTCTTCCTGAGCAACATACGACTCCGCTCGTACATACAGGGCTTTGATGTTGTTCCCCAGCGCCCCCAAGGACTCTCTGGGATGCCTGCGTCTCTCCCTCAGCTGGGTTGATTGCGCCACTTGGTAGGGGGCCAGCCCATACTGTTGATCCAATACGGCATTGGTCCTCATGTGGGGGTAGGGCGAGCACACAGTTGTGGGCCTCGCCGCCCAGGGCTGCGACGAGCTGCGCTCTCTTCTCCTTTCCCGTCTACCCATTAGCCTCATCGATAGCCTCAAACACACAGTAGAACGCCTCCCAACGGCCCGTGCCATCGAATTTCTCCACTTTCACACCGGGGATGGCCCATGGGAGCCTCCAGGCTGTGGTTGCTGGGCTGTAGTGTCCCAGCTCGGGGCCTGGAATTGCACTGCCTCCCCCTTTATGGACGGAGGCCTCACTGAGATCTCGTTGGATGCTGTGCAGGCGTCGGTACCCCATAGATCGGCATGGGCCTTGGCCTCTGGGCCGGGTATGGAAAGGCCTGTGGTTGTTCCCATGGCTGGAGGCCTCCCCAGGCTCACGTCAGGCCCACTGCTGTTGTTGACATCCCTTGGGTTGGCCTCGCTCATCACGCGAGTCCCCGGCTTCGCCGCACATTCCTCCACACACATCCTCTCTAGGCCATCTTCACCCTTCCTGGCTTCTTTTACCACCGTGTCCCGTCTTACCCCTTACCCGACTCGCCACCCCGGCCTCCCATCCATTCTTCCCATGGCCACCTCCAACTCGGCTTCCTTTACTGCCAGAGTGGACAAAATAATTTGTAATTCTGATTGGGCCTCTGCCCACTGAGCCCGAATGGCTGCCCTTACCTCCCTCCGCTGTTCTTTGATGAGGCCTGAGTCCTTGTAGCTGCACTCACTGTCATGAGAACTGCAGTCGCTCAGGTTGCCATGGGAACGATGAGACTGGTCGGCCACTTTGCGGGCTCTACGAGGTTCCCATGATGCGTCGGCCATTTTGTGTATACCAGTCAGTCCTCGTGGCGCGTCAGACATCTTGTGTGTTGCTGTCTGTACCTGGCTCCTCTCCGAAGCCTCTCTCTTCAAAGTTTCGGGCCAGGCCGGCTCACACTTTACTGTGACCTTTTTTTAAGTGGTCCCGTCACCTCCACCAGTCCTCGGTATGATCGTATCCCCGTCCGACTCCATAAAGTCACTTCTGACAGCAGTGTAGCGTTTTTGGGTAGTGTCCTTATGGAATCAGACAGATACAGTAATTGTAGCAGATGGGTGTAACAGCCTGTGTTTATTTCGAATACTGATAGTGGGGGGAAAGAGCACAGGGTAGGCAGAAGAATGGGGGAAGGGTTGAATACACACACGCGCACACACACACTGCTCTCCTGATGCAACTCCTCTGGCTTGTCACTCGGACTCCTATCCGACTTCCCTTCTCCTATTCACAGGAGCTCCTTTGTCCCGGCTGGTTGTCCTTCAGCAAGGTTCTCGGGGAGGGGGTTGGTCTGGGCCAGTCTCACGGCTGGCTGTATTAATGGTGAATGGTGGTGGTTCTCTCCCTCTCTCTTCTTACTCGTCAGTTCGCCTGTCGTCTCCTTCTCCTCATTGCATCATTCCACGGGGATCAGTATTAGGTCCTCTGCTATTCCTAATCTAGATTAATGATTTAGATTCTGGTATAGTAAGCAAACTTGTTAAATTTGCAGACGACACAAAAATAGGAGGAGTGGCAAACGTTGTTGCTGCAGCAAAGGTCATTCAAAATGATTTAGACAGCATTCAGAACTGGGCAGACACATGGCAAATGACATTTAATAGAGAAAAGTGTAAAGTACTGCACGCAGGCAACAAAAATGTGCATTATAAATATCATATGGGACATACTGAAATTGAAGAAGGAATCTATGAAAAAGACCTAGGAGTTTATGTTGACTCAGAAACGTCTTCATCTAGATAATGTGGGGAAGCTATAGAAAAGGCCAACAAGATGCTCGCATATATAGTGAAGTGTTGAATTTAAATCAAAGGAAGTAATGTTCTGATCACCTCGCTACTAAAAGGATATTGCTGCTCTAGAAAGAATGCAAAGAAGAGCGACCAGAATTATTCCGGTTTAAATGGCATGTCATATGCATACAGGCTTCATCTAGGGGAAGCTATAAAAAAGGCCAACAAGATGCTCGGATATATTGTGAAACGTGTTGAATTTAAATCAAGGGAAGTAATGTTAAAACTTTACAATGCATTAGTAAGACCTCATCTAGAATATTGTGTTCAGTTCTGGTTACCTTGTTACAAAAAGGATATTGCTGCTCTAGAAAGAGTGCAAAGAAGAGCAAACAGAATTATCCCGGGTTTAAAAGGCATGTCGTATGCAGACAGGCTAAAAGAATTGAATCTATTCAGTCTTGAACAAAGAAGACTACGCGGTGATCTGATTCAAGCATTCAAAATCCTAAAAGGTATTGACAATGTCGACCCAGGGGACTTTTTTGACCAAAAAAAAGAAACAAGGACCAGGGGTCACAAATGGAGATTAGATAAAGGGGCATTCAGAACATAAAATAGGAGGTACTTTTTTGCACAGAGAATTGTGAGGGTCTGGAACCAACTTCCCAGTAATGTTGTTGAAGCTGACACCCTGGGATCCTTCAAGAAGCTGCTTGATGAGATTCTGAGATCAATAAGCTACTAATAACCAAACGAGCAAGATGGGCTGAATGGCCTCCTCTCGTTTGTAAACTTTCTTATGTTCTTCTTATGTTCTTATGTTCTTATTCCCGCCGCTCTTATATCTTCCGCCCCCTCTCGCTTCTCAGATCTGGTTGGAGGGGACCTCTTGTTAGCCTTTGCCCCCTGTCCAGTCAGCATCCTCGCCACCTATCCATCATAGAGGTCCTCTGAAATTCTTGAAGGGGCCCGTCACCTCTCAAGGTCGTTACAGTATCTTGTTTTTAACCCAGGATTTGCATCTCACAGGAGAGTAGAAATTAGTAAACTCTGTATCCCTGTGATAGAGAGAGAAAGGATCGATGCTGTAAATCTCCCTCCCGATTAGAAAGGGCGCTGTGTAAGGGGGAAGGTATGCTGCCTCCTAGATCTGCCACCTCGGTGGTAGGTGGAAACCGGAAGGTGACCATATTAGGAGGGGCGCGTAGTACTCAGGACGATTCCATTGCAGTCAGCTGCGGGGCAGCCCTCTATTGGAGAAACCACGGCGACGCGTTGACTGCAGGGAGGAGTTTGCTGGGTACAAAGGGGAAGCAGCTACATCAAAACCTCCCCTTGCGCTGAGAAAATAATTGACCGGTCGGAGCTGGTGTATGTTTGTTTGTTTTGTTACGTTTTGTTTTTGTGTTTTCATAGAGGAGCAGGATGACGGGAGGCTGTCGCTACAGAGCCAGCACTAACCCCAGAGCACGCCCCTCATCGCACAGCACAACACAGCACAGCGCACGCACCACAGTCCCCTTTGGAAAGAGCACAGTTTCGTGCACGGAGGATTGTGGTTAAGGAGTGTCTTTTTGTTTGTTATTTTTGGAACGTGGACCTTGTTTTGTTTTGCCCCGATTACCATCGCTGGTATTGGGGTGTATTATTTTTGTGAATATTTCTGTTCTTGTTTGGATTATTAAATTATTTGTTTTGGGGAGAATACGTTTGGACATTTGCAGTCTTTTGCACCACATCATTCAGCCTGTCACAGTTGGTGTTCAGAAGAGGGATTCGGGATGGACGCCGCCGCATTGGGAGCGATATTGGAGGCACAGGAGCGAAGACACCAGGAGGGAATGGCGACCATGATGGAGCGGATGAATGCCATGTTCCTGGAACCCAATCGGGGGGGACCGGTGACAGAACCAACGCCACCCTTACCGAAGATAAGGGTGGTAAAGATGTCGCTGGAGGATGATCCTGAGGCCTATCTGGTAGCCTTTGAGAGGCAGGCAAAGGCAGCGCAGTGGCCTCGGGATTGGTGGGCTACCCAGTTGGGGCCCAATTTGATTGGGGTGGCCCAGGCAGCCTACCAAGCCTTAACCAATGAAGACGCCCTCAACTATGATAGAGTGAGGCAGGCCATTCTCCAGCGACTCGACATCACGGAGGAAACCCACCGTCGCCGGTTCCGGGAATACCAGCGACCCCCAGGACTGCGACCCCGTGTGGTGGCACAACAGCTGGTGGACCACGTGACCCGGTGGCTCTGCCCCGGCACCAATAGCGCAGAGCAGGTCACCAAGCTCATTGCCATCGAGCAATTCGTGAAGGTGCTGGGGCCAGACACAAGAAACTGGGTCAGTCGCCACTGTCCCACCACGCTGGATGCAGCGGTCAGATTGGCTGAAGGGTTCGAGGATGCTCTACCTGCCGCTCCAGTGGTTGCCCCACCTGCTCCTGCCTCCAATAGACCGCAGCGGGAACACCACCACCACCCCGTGTCACTCCCACTACCCACGGACCAGCACTGCAACGTCACCCCATGGGCGGCCTCCCTCCAACACAGTGGAGAGCGAGGGCGACCCCCAGCGGGGTAAGAGCAGAGTACCCCTCCCTGCTGCCAAACCAGCGGGGGCAGGTTACTGAGGCCCCCAGGGCTGAAGCTACTTTAGCTCCGCTCGATATCCCGAAATTCTGGGACCGAGATGTGGAACAGGCGTTGGAGCAAAAGAACGATCCTTCGCTGGCACACATCTGGGAGCAGGTTCGGTCTATCGAGGGGAAGGATGTAGAGGATAGCCGGCCGCTTAAATATCACCACCACATTATTGTCGGGCACTTGCTGTATAGAGTATCCCAAGCCACGAGCACAAGTCAGATTGTAACACAACTACTCGTTCCCCAGTCTTTTCGATGTGAGATCATGCGGTTGGCTCACAATGACCCCTGTTCGGGCCATTTAGGTATCGATAAGACTTGGGAACGAATATTGGCTCGATTTTATTGGATGGGAGTTTTTAGTGAGGTGGTGCGATATGTAGCGGAATGCCCGGAATGCCAGCAAGTAGCACCGGGGTGGGTTCGCCCGGCCCCGCTGGTCCCACTGCCCCTGATCTCAGTTCCCTTTGAGCACATTGCTATGGACATAGTGGGTCCATTGAGCCAGTCTGACTCTGGATATACGCACATTTTGGTAGTGGTGGACTACGCGACCAGATATCCAGAGGCAGTACTATTGAGATCCACTAGTGCCGCAGCCATTGCTAAAGAGTTAGTGAATATTATATCGAGAGTAGGGATTCCAAAAGAAATCCTCACTGACCACGGAACGAACTTCATGTCACAATGTTTGAAAGAATTATACAAATTAATGCAAATTAAGTCGATCCGAACCTCCGTTTATCACCCGCAGACGGATGGTTTGGTGGAACGTTTTAATCAGACCTTGAAACAGATGTTGAAGCGGTTTGTCAACCAAGAGCAAAAACATTGGGCTAAACTCCTCCCTTACCTAATGTTTGCAGTGAGAGAGGTGCCTCAGAGTTCGACCGGGTTTTCTCCCTTTGAGCTGCTGTATGGGAGGCAACCACGAGGTATCCTTGATCTTGTGAAAGAAGGGTGGGAGGAGCAAACAAAAACTTCTAAAAACATAGTCAAATATGTAATTATGTTAAGAGACATAATTAGCATTGGCATTGGCCTAGCATTGGTTGGTCGTTTGGCACAGGAGAATCTAAAACTAGCTCAGCATCGCCAGGAGCAACAGTACAATAAACAAGCACGTATTCTGACTTTTCGGCCAGGTGATAAAGTACTGTTGCTACTTCCCACATCGGAATCTAAGTTGTATGCTAAGTGGCAGGGGCCATATGAGGTGGTTCGGGAAATTGGTAAAGTAAATTATGAAATTAGACAGTTACTTCCGGATCAGAAACAAGAGTTAGTGGAAAGGTTTAGTGATGTTTTCTCTGACTTGCCCGGCAGGACTAATGTTATTTCTCATGCTATTATTACTCCACCAGGGGTCAGGGTCCGGGAGAGACCGTACCGGATCCCAGAGAGTCGCAGGGTTCCTGTTCGCAAGGAGGTAGAGGATATGCTCGAGCTTGGAGTCATTGAACCTTCCCGGAGCGAGTGGTGCAGTCCTATCGTGATGGTGGGCAAGAAGGACGGCTCCACTTGGTTCTGCATGGACTTTCGAAAGGTTAATGCCATCTCCAAGTTCGATGCATATCCAATGCCCCAGGTGGATGAGCTCCTCGACCGACTGGGTAAGGTGCAGTTGATTTCGACCTTGGACCTGACAAGGGATACTGGCAGATTCCACTGACTCAGAGCTCAAAAGAGAAAACTGCTTTCTCTACCCCAGATGGCTTGTTCCATTTCCGGACCATGCCCTTCGGGTTGCATGGAGCTCCCGCCACCTTTCAGAGACTGATGGACCAGGTCTTAGCTCCCCATCATCAGTATGCCGCCGCGTACATTGATGATGTGGTGATTTTTAGCTCCACCTGGAAGGAGCATATTGTTAGAGTTTCAGCCGTCCTCCAGTCTCTGAGGGAGGCGGGGCTAACAGCCAAGCTGGGCAAGTGTGCATTTGGCAAACAGGAGACCCAATATCTTGGCTACATTATGGGTAATGGCGGGTGAGGCCGATCGCCTCCAAAGTCCAGGCGCTGGTGGAGACGGCGATCCCGAGAACCAAGTCACAGGTGAGATCACTACTGGGGTTAGCCGGCTATTACCGCCGATTTATCCCCGAGTATGCCACCATAGTTAACCCCTGGTAGATCTCACCCAAAGGCTGCTCCAAAATAGTTAAATGACAGGGCCGTGTCAGGAGGCATTTGATTTGATCAAGAAGCGACTCTGTCAAGTTCCCGCTCTGATTTCACCAGATTTCAGCAAAGAGTTCATCCTGCAGACCGATGCCTCCCACATTGGTCTGGGGGCAGTCCTGTCCCAACAAGTTGACGGGGTAGAACACCTTATTATTTATTTGAGCAAAAAAATGGCTCCTAGGGAGATTAACTACTCCGTCATTGAGAAGGAGTGTTTAGCCATCAAATGGGCTACTCACGCTCTTCGCTATTACTTGTTGGGGCGTTCTTTCTCTCTTATCACTGATCATGCTCCTTTAAGGTGGTTACATACGATGAAGGACAATAACGCTCGGATAACTTGGTGGTATCTAGCGCTGCAACCCTTCCACTATACAGTGAAACATCGTGCAGGTAAGGAGCATCAAAATGCAGATTTTTTTTCAAGGGAGGGGGGACCATTGGGGAATGTAGAGTTGGCCGAGTGTGCCTTCGGCATCACTCTGAGGGGTGAGATATGTGATAGCGAGAGAAAGGATCGATGCTGTAAATCTCCCTCCTGATTAGAAAGGGCACTGTGTAAGGGGGAAGGTATGCTGCCTCCTAGATCTGCCACCTCGGTGGTAGGTGGAAACCGGAAGGTGACCATATTAGGAGGGGCGCGTAGCTGCAAGTACTCAGGACGATTTCATTGCAGTCAGCTGCGGGGCAGCCCTCTATTGGAGAAACCACGGCGACGCGTTGACTGCAGGGAGGAGTTTGCTGGGTACAAAGTGAAGCAGCTACGTCAAAACCTCCCCTTGCGCTGAGAAAATAATTGACCGGTCGGAGCTGGTGTATGTTTGCTTGTTTTGTTACGTGTTGTTTTTGTGTTTTCGTAGAGGAGCAGGAGGACGGGAGGCTGTCGCTACAGAGCCAGCACTAACCCCAGAGCACGCCCCTCATCGCACAGCACAACACAGCACAGCGCACGCACCACAGTCCCCTTTGGAAAGAGCACAGTTTCGTGCACGGAGGATTGTGGTTAAGGAGTGTCTTTTTGTTTGTTATTTTTGGAACGTGGACCTTGTTTTGTTTTGCCCCGATTACCATCGCTGGTATTGGGGTGTATTATTTTTGTGAATATTTCTGTTCTTGTTTGGATTATTAAATTATTTGTTTTGGGGAGAATACGTTTGGACATTTGCAGTCTTTTGCACCACATCATTCAGCCTGTCACAATCCATTATATGAGAAGTGGGTAAACGCTATATTGCCCAAATTAAAAGTGGGTAAACGCTGTTTACCTACGTATACTCTCGACTGCAGCACTGGTTTTAAATTCCCCAATCAGCTAAACTCATGAGAATGCGTGGTCGGAAGCTAATGATTTATTGGCTGTTGACCACGTTTTGTCTATTCGTTTTGGCCACCGTGCCGTGCCATGCCGTTTTGTTTTGTTTTATGTAAAAGTCTTTTGTTTTTGTTTAATATTGTATTTATTAATAAAGAAAAACTGGCTAAGTCTGGTGTTTTGAGTCTGACGTCGTTATTTGTTTGCGCATTTGTAATGAACACAATTTTAGGTGCCGACCTAGAAGAAAAAAAAAAACACTAGACCTGCACTCTGAACAGAAGGGATTTGAAATCAGCTTTGCGCCCCAGGTAAGATATTTTTTTAAATGATTTTAACAAAGCAATTAATCAAGTTTATGTATCTGCAATTTGTTTGCCTTTTTTAAAACTTGTTTTCAAGCAAGTAGGGCGTGTATTATATTACTTTTAAAAAAGGGTTTGCCATTAAGAATACAGTAGTAGCAGATATATTTTAGATGTGTGCATTGCGGGATAAATGATGAACTAGGATGGTACAAGCCTTGACGGCCTTAGATTCTTATGTTAAACCTTGTCAAAATCTTGTAAAATGTTATTGGAATAAAAAAAACATAATCATCTTTTTAACCTTTTGTTTTGCAGTGGGAGTGCCAATATTAGGACTTAATATATAATATGTTAGATTAATATATTGTATTTATTATCTAAAGTGCTTTGAGATGGTGTTGCCATGAAAGGAGCTTATATAAAAATACACTGATTGATAATATAGCAGTGCAAGTTTATCATTATTTTGGTGCTTATAATAAAAATCGTTTTTTCCCCGCTTGTAACTTGAAAACACTTTTATTTAGTACTAGTTGCGTGGTGCATGAACTAATCATAAACACCAATTGTTTGGTGACAGTACTGTTTCTAATGTTTAAAACTAGATATTAAACTTGTTTGCAAAAATGGTTTACAATTTTACAAGTATACCGTCAAAACATATGCCTACAGGTGAGGTATTTCACGTTATAAAGAACTTGCGCTGTATTCCTCTACCTGGACCCAAACACCAGGCCTAAACGGCCTGTATTTAATTTTACACTTGCGCTGTACACCTATAGCCAGAGGCAAGCCGTCTTCGCTGCCCACCACGACTAAGTCTCTATCAACTCAAAGCTACTTCTTAATTTTTCTTTCACTACCTTTGTGTTATAAAAGAGAGGGAATTCTAACCATAGCATCGTGTCCTGTAGCAATCACTAATTACCCCCGCATTTCAAGTGAATGAAGGTAGATCAAGACCAGTGTGGAGTTCAAAGTTTATTACATATATCAAATACATCACCACAGTAACAGGCTGTGACAGGATGAATGGCGCGGTGCAAAGGATTGATAATGTCCAGACGGGTTCTCCCCAAAACAAATACTCTTTTAATAATCAACAAACAGAAATATCCACAAAAATAATCCAAACTGAAAAATAATACACCCCGCTACCAGCGATGGTATCGGGGCAAATCAGAACAGGGTCCAGGCTCAAAAATGATAAACAAAAAGACACTCCTTAACCACAATCCTCCATGCACGAAAATGTGCTCTTCTCAAAGGGGATTGTGGTGCGTGCGCTGTGCTGTGTTGTGCTGTGCGGTGAGGGGCGTGCTCTGGGGTTAGTGCTGGCTCCGTTGCTACAGCCTCCCGTCCTCCTGCTCCTCTACGAAAACACAAAACAAACACGTAACAAACAAACATACACCAACTCCGGCCGGTCGCTTAGTTTCTCAGCACAAGGGGAGGTACTGACGTAGCTGCTTCCCCTTTGTACCCAGAAAACTCCTCCCTGCAATCAACGCGTCACCATGGTTTCTCCAATAGAGGGCTGACCCACAGCTGACTGCAATGGAGTCGTCCTGAGTACTTGCAACTACGCGCCCCTCTTAATATGGTTACCTTCCGGTTTCCACCTACCATCAAGGCGGCACATCTAGGAGGCAGCATACCTTCCCCAGTGCCCTTTCTGGTTGGGAGGGAGATTTACAGCATTGACCCTTTCTCTCTCTATCACACAGGCATACAAGTCTTTTTAAACAAGCTGGCAACTTGGACTCCAAATTAATAACTTCTTCCTCCAGGGTTGTGTAGAGCTTCAGTAATACACCTGTATCGAGGGGGCTCATGCCACTTCATTATTTACTTATACACTTTCATTTATTCATTTACACTTTAAATTACAGTTTTTCACAATCATTTACACACTGAAACTGGTTCTATGAACAAAATATCCCAAACCATTAGTTTAGGTACCAAAAGAAAGATGATTTCAACAAAACTATAAGCATTATTCACCTGTTTTCACACAAATTGCAGATTCATTAAACCTTTTTTGCTAAACCCTACACACATTTCTCTTCATAAAGCACAACCTTCATCAATGAAACCTCATGTTTTCATGTAGAAAGCACTGCCATTCAATATACCAAACTCCAATCATTAAAACTCTATTAACACTATTAACACACAGTCCTCAAGGTGCAAACGCTATTAAGCTTAATTGTTCAACAAGCAATCAGAACCTTGGCAGGAATAAAAGGGCCACAGGTGAGCTCACCTGTGTTTTGGAACAATGGATGCCAACAACGGAGAGGGAGAGGAAGGGTGCGAATGAGAGGAGGTGGACAAGGAAGAGGAAGAGCAAGAAGAACAATTATCTGTGATGAGATTCGTGCGACTTTGGTCGACCATGTTCTAATCCATGGTATAACAATGAGGGAAGCTGGGCAGAGAGTGCAGCCAAATTTGAGCCGCTTCACTGTTGCATCTATAATCCGGACATTCAGAAATGAAAATAGGTAAGTTACAGTTATCTAACATGGGAGTACTGTACTCTGCTCTCTAACCTGTTCTTTGCTCTACTGTATTGTGGAACTGTGTGCATTAGTGTAAGTGGGACAGTACAAGTACATTACATTATCACATGAGCTTGGGAGTTGTATCCATATCTTGTACAAATGGAGCATGGTAGCCAAACAGTTGTTTTTCTATTTTTGCAGAATTGAGAGACAACCAGCTGATGGTGGAGGGCCACGCATGTTCTCAGAAGGTCAAGAAACTGCCATTGTAAACATGGTTCTTGCGAACAATGTCATTCGGCTGCGAGAAATACAAAATAGAATAATTGAGGATAATAGCATTTTTCAAGGTATTGAGCGTGTCAACTATCGACCGCATCCTTCAACTGAGTGTGAATGAAGCAAGTGTACCGTGTTCCATTCAAGAGGAACTCTGAAAGAGTTTAAGAACTGCACTTCCAATATGTGCAAGTACGTTTTCACACAATAATTTAGAGTATTGTATTTCAGTACTATGTAATGTAGGCTACATAATGGCCTACTTTTGCTGATATGATTTGCTGTGCTTTACAATACTGTATTGACTGCAGTGATTTATTTCTGATATCGTTTTTTTTAGAGAATATTCGCGCTTGATGCCAGTGAGACCCCACAAGAATACAGCTTTGTAGAGAAGGCAGGGTTTAGCCTGACCAAGCGGAGAAGAAGAGGACGGAACATTATTGGCCACCGTGCCATTGTGGATGTCCCTGGCCAGCGTGGAGGCAACATCACTCTTTGTGCAGTCATCAGCCACCATGGTGTCCTCCACAACCATGCCACCCTTGGCCCATATAACACAGGCCATCTGCTCACATTCCTTGATGGTCTACGGGATGCTCTGTTCCAACAGGAGCAAAGGGAGCCAGGGCGGCCAGAGCAGCCCTGTTACGTTGTCATTTGGGACAATGTCAGTTTCTACCGCGCTGCTCTGGTCCGCAACTGGTTTGATGACAACCCAACATTCTCTAATCTGTTTCTTCCACCCTACTCACCATTCCTTAACCCCATAGAGGAGTTTTTCTCAGCATGGCGGTGGAAGGTCTATGACCACAGTCCCTATGAGCGGGAAAACCTTCTCCAGGCTATGGGGAGGCTTGTGGGGACAGAGCTTTGGAGTCCTGCCAGGGGTGAAGAAGGCATACCAGGGGGTATTTCCCCCACTACCTGGACAGGGAAAATGTTGCCTGTGTTGAAGACGAAAGCCTCTGGCCTGACCCTGGCCAGAGAAAGGATGCTGAGGCCCAATAAACTTTTCCTTTTTCTTTCTTTACCTACAATGAGTATATATTTTCTTACTTTAGTTGAAGTATTTTACTTGGGCTACATTTGTTTCCCCAACTTTTCTTGACTGCTAGCAAATTCAGTTGAAATTCTGAAAATAAAATTTTGAAAATTCTGGTATTTGTATATTGTTTTTACACTTGAGCATACTCTCTAACATAATTTACACAGATTACAGTAGCATGCTGTTGCAAAGTGCAAGATTTATAGAGGTAATACTGAAAAAGCATATTTTATAATAGTGTTTTTCATTGATCTCACTTGTGTGTAATGGGTATTCAGTAGGGTCTATTTATTTGATGGCTTTTGTGTGCCATTTGAAGGCAAAGTTACATTTAGATGGAAGATAACATGTTTTAGAATAGAGTGTCTTGTTTTGTCTGAGACTTCTGAGGTTTGGCCAGTACGGTGTGGGTTTTTTGTTTTGTGTTTATAGTTTTGAGTAAATGGAGTATAATTTCAGGAAAAGTCTGTAAATGGTTGTGAAAAACTGTAATTCACCATTTGATCATGTTTTCTTCTACATTTGTTTCTTTTTGCGCACAAATTATACACTTTGTTTTGTATATTTTATGATATGTACTTTTGGCACCATCAATTTAAATTACCTCCTTGTCTCACCCCCTTACGTGTGAATGAAATAATTGGAGGCGTGGAGCACCTGTATAAAAGCCCCCTTTCCCATCAGAGGTTGAGAGAGCAGACGCAGAGGAGAGATTGTCTTGTGATGTGAATCCAGGTTTGTTTGGAGGTTGAGAGAGCAGACGCGGAGGAGAGATTTGTCTTGAGATGTGAATCCGGGTTTGTCTGGAGGTTGAGAAAACGGACGCGCAGTCAGCGAGAGCGGTTACACAATTCAGAGGCCTGATTCGGTGGTAAAAAGGGTGGAAGTTACAAGAGACGCCGAAGTTTACAGGTGAGGCTCCCGCTGCGCCACCACCCTCCCTCTGTTGTTTTTATTAGTTGAGGATTTTATTGTTTTTAGAGTTTGTATGTAGTGCTGGAGATGAGGGGTTTAAGGTTTGTTTTAATTGTGTGTTGATTCAGTAATATTGTTCCATGCAGATATCTGGCATTGTTCAGTAATATTGCTCCATGCAGATATCTGGCATTGTTCAGTAATATTGCTCCATGCAGATATCTGGCATTGTTCAGTAATATTGCTCCATGCAGATATCTGGCATTGTTCAGTAATATTGCTCCATGCAGATATCTGGCATTGTTCAGTAATATTGCTCCATGCAGATATCTGGCATTGTTCAGTAATATTGCTCCATGCAGATATCTGGCATTGTTCAGTAATATTGCTCCATGCAGATATCTGGCATTGTTCAGTAATATTGCTCCATTCAGATATCTGGCATTGTTCAGTAATATTGCTCCATTCAGATATCTGGCATGTTTAGTAATATTGCTCCATTCAGATATCTGGCATTGTTCAGTAATATTGCTCCATGCAGATATCTGGCATTGTTCAGTAATATTGCTCCATGCAGATATCTGGCATTGTTCAGTAATATTGCTCCATGCAGATATCTGGCATTGTTCAGTAATATTGCTCCATTCAAATATCTGGCATTGTTCAGTAATATTGCTCCATGCAGATATCTGGCACTGTCCAGATACACTATTAGCAGCTCTGACGAGTAATTATGTATGTGATTGTTCATGAAACTATTTGGAACTATTTGGGACTATTTTCCTAAAACCCTGAAGGGTACCTGACGAATCTTCAAGGTAAGTTCAAGGTAAATGTAGGTTTTAAAGTATTTTCTTAAAGAAAATAATGAGAAGAATCATTTTCTAATAGTGATAGTGCCCTCTTGAGGAAGGCCCTACCATGTGGTAGTTGATCTTGACTTTCATTAGTGCCCTCGACTTGGACACATTAACTCCAGTCGCGTTCAGCTTCCACACAGTAGAGCCTTGATCGACGGGTACTAGCATTAATTAACTAAATTAACACTAGAACCACCGAGGCAGGCATTTTGACGGTTTGAGGTTTTCACATTTAAATTTCTCTGCGTGTCTGAAAGTTATGCGGTTGTCCGTTTATGTATTAAATATCGATGGTGTTTGAAAGGCAGGATCACGAAAATAAGGAAGTTATAATCCCGCCCACCTAGAACCTCCAAAGCCATCATTTTGACTGCCTTTTACAATACATGTTTTTATTTTGACTATGACCTACAATATTATATATATATATATATATATATATATATATATATATATATATATATATATATATATATATATATATACACACAAGCATACAAGCCTGTTATCTTTATCTCTACTGGACCTAGCAGCCGTCAAACCCTTCGTTTAGTACAAAGAATGCACTGGGGAAAATATACATATACCTATTTACACACTAGTTTCTTTTGAAATGTTTATTTGTTATAGTTTTTCATTTATTGAAGTAGTGCTTTATATGTGGTAAGTTAGGAAATAAACCCCTTTATGTTTAATTGTTCATTTAAATACAGTGTTTTGGCTGTGCAGATGTTTGATATGATGTGCTTGAATAAAACTTGTATCGGATAGTTTGTCTTTCATTTTAATACTGATGTTGTTTAAAATGTAACCGTCATAATGACTGCCGGCGGTGGTTTTAGGTATGACTATAACCGCGGCGGTTCTAGTGTTAAAACACTTGGCATGTTTAATACCGAAAGAAAGATACATTTTATAGGAACATATAAATAAGACCTGGTGTAAACTAGGAGTGATGGGGCAAGTTTTATTTCCTTAAAGTTATAAGCAGTGATTTTAAGAAAATCATTCTGAAATTCATACACACACCGAGTAGACAGTGCTTAACACCTTTTCACTAGGATGTGTTAACTCTGATATGAACTAGCCAATCAGAAACTTCCTCTAGCCTCTTTTGTTCCAAAATCATTACAAGAAGAGCTTCAACCACTGTTTTGCGGCTTCAAAATGGCTTCTAAGCTGTTTAGTTGTACCACGGCTTTGAAACTGCTCTACAGAGGAAGAAGGCCTTACTGCGTTACCGAAGACGCAAGCATTACATAGAGAATAAAGTACAAGCTCCTGTACATAATTCAGATTGTAAAAAGTCACCAAGGCGTTCCGTGACAGCATCACAAAGGACGAGGCGCAGAACTCCCAGGTGGCTTTTTACAATCTGAATTATGTACAGCAGCTTGTATTTTATTTTGTATAATACCAGCACTAAAAAAAGAAACACGCACAAATAAATTAAACTAAACTTTTTTTACTACAAATCACAAATCAAACAAAATTTTTTTTTTTTTTTTAATAATTAGCAGCTGTCAACTATATTTGTCTAGCTGCACAAATAAATTGTGCAAGAATAGGATCCTACTCAATGTGAGGGGTCGTATACACCGGTCGCGGTTCATTGATCTCTGCCAAGTATGATCTGAGTGTTGGCATTTTGCTGCTGAGGACATTTATTAACAAATAAGCTTTCAGTGCATTGCCTATTTGAAACCGTCAAAGCACTTTGAAACTGGCAGATATTTAAAAAAAGGCTGAAAATTCTCATTCCACTGACGTCAGATCGCAACTGTAATCAGAAATATCAGATGCGATCTGTCATCATAATAGTGAATGAATACTAGTACTGACATCAGTGTAGCCTGCAATCAGAGAATTAAGAGTAGGATTTTATAGGGAAGTATCAGTTACACTGGTATTATACAAGGGTTATGCTTATTGGTTATCTAAGCAGAGGAGAGTCATGATAGAATTGAAATCTATGCGTGCATGTGATTAGATAACAAATACAGGTAGTGGACAAAAAAATGGAAACACCTGGGTAAATTAGGGACACCAAGTATATTGAAAACAAGGGCTTCCACACAGGTGTGGCTCATGTGTTAATTAAGCAAATAACATCCCAGTATGCTTAGGGTCATGTATAAAAATGCTGGACAGGCTTGGTTGTCTATAATTATGGCTAGCATGGCTGCAAGAGGAGACCTCAGTGACTTTGAAAGAGGGGTGATTGTTGGGGCGCGTTTGGCAGGAGCTTCAGTGACCAAGACAGCTCAACTTGCTGATGTTTTACGAGCAACGGTGTCTAAGGTGATGTCGGCATGGAACTCCGAGGGAAAGACATCATCAGTAAAGGGCAACAGTGACCTGTGAACTTTGTGTTTGTCCTTTGTCTGGAGCACCTTTGAATCACCTGTACACCGGAGCACTACAAACCACTTTGCCACAGTCCCCTACCAGGGATTGAACCCACGACCCTCCGGTCAAGAGTCCAGAGGCCTAACCACTACTCCACACTGATTTGCATCAACCTCACAATTCAACACGCCCCGAACATAGTTTGGATAACTTAATTCCTTTTTCTAATTTCGAATTTAAGTGCAGGCTGCTTACCTAAGCAAGCAGCGATTATAACAAATAAACTACAATCCACTTAGAGCCCTAACCACTACTCCACACTGCTGCCATATAGAGAGTTGCAGTAGTCGAGTGGAGATGAGACAAATGCATGACAAAGTATCTCCGCATCTGGGAGGGAAAGGTAGGGACGGACTTTGGAGATGTTTTGAAGATGGTGGAAGGAAGATTTGACCACGGAGGAGATGTGGGCATCAAAGGAGAGGTTGCTGTCAAGAAGTACACCAAGGCTTCGTACTGTGGGGGAAGGCAGCAGCAGACAGTTTCCGAGGTTAGATTTATATTTAGATTCTTAAGCTGAGTTTTAGATCCTACCAGAAGGAGTTCAGATTTGCTAGTGTTCAGCTGAAGAAAATTGGCAGACATCCAGGCCTCGATGTCTTGAATGCAAGCCGAGAGCCGGACCATGGCAGAGGGGCTACCAGGGTCGAGATTTAAGTAGAGCTGGGTGTCGTCAGCATAGGAGTGAAACATGAGGCTGTGTTGGCGGATGAGGTGACCCAAGGGAAGCATGTAGATATTGAAGAGAAGAGGCCCAAGAACAGATCCTTGGGGGACACCACAAGTGACTGGGTTTGCAACGCCACTGCGTCCAGCATAGAAAACAAACTGCATGCGTCTGGCTAGGTAAGAGGACATCCAGGACAGACAGTTTCCAGAGATCCCAGCATACTTCTGAAGAGGGTCAGAAGAATGCCATGATCTATGGTGTCAAAAGCATGAGGAGAAATCATGACAGGTAAGAGAGGAGGAAGGACGGGAGTTGGATCTGTCGGTGGCTGGATGTAGGTTTTGATCAATGGTCTTAAAGAGAACATTGGATTTACCGTGTCCCATAGTTATGATTTCAGAGAAGCATTTCACCCTGGCAGCGGTGAGTGCATGCCTATAGCTCGCGAGATGGTCGGTCCAGATCTCTCTGTGAACAGTTCGTCCAGGTGACCTCCACTTGACTTAAGCACTCAAAGTTCAAGGGTGTACCATGGGCAGTTTAAATCTTTCTTGACGGTTCTGGTTGTAAGCGGGGCAACAGTGTCGATGATATGAGTAAGGGTGGCGTTGTAGAGGGTCACTGCATCGTCAACTGAGGACGAGAGAGGGATGAGTTAGAGGGGATGAAGGGACACATTCTGAGAGTTTCAGAAGATTCAGCAGATTCTTGGGACGGAAGGAGACAACAGTATCAGTAGCAGAGGAAGGAACAGGGAGATTGATATTAGCAGTGGTTAAGAAATGTTCAGAGAGAGAGACATCTGAGATGGAGAGATTGGAGACATCAAGGCCCCTGGTGATGAGCAGATCCAGGGTGTGTCCTCGGGTATGAGTGGGGACGTTGACAGAAAAAGTCCAAGACAGTCTAGAAGCGTGTTGAAGTCAGTCACTAGGAGGGAGGAAGGCAAGTCAACATGAATGTTGAAGCCACCTAGGAGTAGGATTTTGTCAGTAGAAGTGCAGACGAGGGAGAGGAATGCTTGATGGCGAGATGCTCAAATGAAGAAAAGGCAGGCAAAGAAAGAATTGAGGAAGCGAGCACAGAATTTGCAATAACAAGGCTTTGACAAGCCTCGGCCAGTGAGGTGAGGTTTGTCAAAGAGGGAATAGCCCTTTGGGGTGGCTAGATACAGCGAGTGCATGTCGTTTACAGAGTGCCAGGTTTCAGCTAGACAGAGAAGATCAAGATTGGTATCGGTTATAAGTTCGTTGAGAAGCAGAGATTTGTTAGTCAGAGAGCGACAATTGAAAAAGGAGATTTTCAAGTTTGTAGCAGGCAGCGTAGGGGGAGAAGCAGTTAATACGGGTATGTGCAGCAGGTACTTACCAGTGTTCATTCTGGGAGTGGAGAAAGAGTGAGCCCGCTGTGTCCAGGGGATCCAGACGTTAGGTGTCAAGGTAGGAATGAGGCCTCTCGTAGCCATTGGGAGGGATTTGGAAAAGGTCCTCGCTCGGACTGCCACAGCTCAGACTGCCCTTGGACTTGTGGCCCTTAGACTGGCTGGCGCTTAGAACGGCTGGCATTCTAAGACACTGATTGCCAATTTATACTATCCTGTTGGCCTGGAGCTGTATACTTAACACTAAGTTTGCATCAGCCATGGGAAGAAGCAGATACCACACGTGTTTGCAGATTATGCTTTCAAAACTAAATAATTGCAGGGTTATAGCTCTCAATATGTATGCTGGACACCACAGAATTCACACACAAGCTACCAAACAAAAAATTACCAAAGAACAAGCTACCAAACAAAAAGCTACCGAACAACAAGCTACCAAAATAAAAACTACCGAACAACAAGCCACCAAACAAAAAACTACCGAACAACAAGCTACCAAAATAAAAACTACCGAACAACAAGCTACCAAAATAAAAACTACCGAACAACAAGCTACCAAAATAAAAACATCCCATTCCTGCACGTATACAGGTAGTGGACAAAAAATGGAAACACCAATGTAAAGTCACTTAATAGGGCGTTGGGCAACTATGGTATCCCGCTCTGTGGAGTTCTCGGCGGACAGTTTTTGATGAAACTGGCTGCTCGCGCCCCAGGTTGAAATTTGCAGTCAATTGATCTGCAGTTGCTCACCTGTTTTGCCTTGCACTTCGAATTAATGCATGGATATCACTATCCTGGAGAAAGCGCTTCCGCCCACTGTTGCCCAACAAGCTACCAAAATAAAAACTACCGAACAACAAGCTACCAAACAAAAAACTACCGAACAACAAGCTACCAAACAAAAAACTACCGAACAACAAGCTACCAAACAAAAAACCACAGAACAACAAGCTACCAAACAAAAAACTACCAAACAACAAGCTACCAAACAAAAAGCTACTGAAGAACAAGCTACCAAACAAAAAACCACCGAACAACAAGCTACCAAACAAAAAGTAAGCTGTACTGATTTTAATTACCTTCACCTGATCTGAGGGAACGAGTTGATTGCTGATCAGAGGGCGGGACTTGCTTCCATTAAAGTGTGGACTGTGCTCTTGTGCACGCGTATTACACGTGCATGAGTGGCGCGAGTGCCATTCATTAGAGAAAGCTCTAGGCATATAAAAACAGCTTCAACTCTAGAGCTTCTTGCTCCACCCCAGCCGGCCCCACTGCACCCGGCATGAACAAGCGGCTTGGTTATCACAGCCGATAAATAGAGATCACTGGGTGACCATTAGAAGTGGTTCAAAGTCCAAGGTCCCTGTCCCTGTACCTGTGTCATGTAATTTTGAGACTAGCAATAGATTTAACCCTCTTATTCACCATGAGGGACATGAAACTATCTTAATGCTCTTGGTGGGTGATTCTATTATTAGAGATTCAGCCCAGTATTTGCAAACACACAAAAGGTCTCTGTAGAATGCTGTCCTGGCTCCAGAGTCTTGGATGTTGCTGCTAAATTGGAAAACCTGGTTGGTCACCGTGGTCAAGTATCTGAGCTGATTATTCATGTGGGGACAAACAATATTAGATTTAGAAAATCTGAGATTTTTAAGCATCATTTTAAATCACTCTGTCTAAAAGCAAAGAAACTATGTAACAATATAATAATTTTACATGCATCCCTATATCTTCAGTTCAACCACCACCTGCCAATGTAAGCACAGCATTACTTGGTATGTCATTTGGTGAAGCAATTCACAAACCTCAGCTTGGTATTCAAACTTTTCATTCCAAACATTTCATTGAAGTAATATCAGTCCCGTTATCAATTTCCTGCCCTCTTCCGGGGTTCATGCTCCGAGAATCTAATTAAAATTCATATTTCAGCTAGTGACAAGCCTAGTGCATCGACCCCTCTCCTTCTAGCATTATTAAACACAAGGTCTCTGAATAATAAATCTCTCCTAATCAACAACCTTACTTTGGAATCAAATGTAGATATTGTAACCTTAGTTGAGACCTGATTGAAGCAGGACGATAATATTACACAAGTAGAGGCCTGTCCCACAGGCTTTTCTTTCAGAAGGCACGTTCTGTGGGTCGTGGTGGTGGCATTGCCACAATTTTTGGCAAGGAATTTGATTTTAAAAATGAGAATACAGAAGGCTATTCATCATCTGAAATTCTATCCTTTGTTGTTTGTGGTCCAACCCCTATTCAGGTTCTGGTTATTTATCATCCTCCAAGATCCAGCTCTCTGGTTTTATCTGAGTTTGGTGAACTTTGATCAACACTTGCTGTCAGGTATGACAGGATTGTGATGTTAGGTGACTTTAATATACATGTTGATGTAAACTTAGATTTTTTAACGATTAATACCAAATCCAATAATACCTTTGCAACAACTTATAAAAACTTGATCTCTCAATTCCAACACCTCTGCTAAATTCCTAGAAGTATTGTCAACCTCAGCCTTTATTCAGTCAGCATCAGTGGATGTGCTGGTTAATAACTATAACATCACTCTAAGTAATATTTTGGATACCGCTGCACCCATAGGCGGGATTACGGGGTGGGCAAGGGGCACACACACACACACACACACACACACACACACACACACACACACACACACACACACACAGACACACACAGACACACACACTCACACACACAGACACACACACACTCACACACACACACACAAACACACATTTTGTTACACGATTTACAAGTACGGTAAAAAAAAAAAAAAGGTAAAATGTAATAGGATTTTTTTGACAGTGAATCTTCTGGGTGTAATTATTTTGATTTACCACAAGGTGGCGTAATAGAAACACCTGGTATGTTTCTATTGCACCATCTCGTATTGCATAGCTGTGGTACTCTCTTTTCATTAGACAGTTTTAATAAGGCCTTGGTTATTTAAGAATGGCTAAACACACTTATATATTGGATTCATTGAAAACGGACCGTACCAACCAGATACTTCATTCCGGTGAGTAGAGGGAGGAAATTTAGAAAAGAGTGGTATGTAACCTACCCTTGGCTTGAATACAGTCCAGCATTAGATGGAGCATTTTCTTTTCCTTGTCGCGGATTTGGTGGAAGTGGGTGCACAGAGGAAACGTTTCGGATGACAGGATTTTCAAATTGGAAAAAGGCAACAGACAGATTTAACGATCACCAAAAAAGCACTGCTCATGTTTCTGCAGCAGTGAAGCTTTCTGCTTACAAAGATTCCCAAAAGACCGGTAGCGTTGCTTCTAAAATAAATTCGGAACATTGCAGACAAGTTGAGGAAAACAGACAATACTTAAAAGCTGTGTGTCAAAGTGAAATCACACAATGTGACGAAATCACTGACGAAACACAGGATAGAAGTAGACATGAACAGGTTGCAGTTGTCCTCAGATACGTTGGCAGTGAGTTTGACGTGCAGGAATCCTTTGTCGGCTTCTACCGAACTACAAACACAGACAACAAATCATTGATGCTGCTCCTGAAAAGCACGCTGTCAATTCTCAATCTTGATATAGGCAAGCTTAGAGCCCAGTGTTACGATGGTGCAGCAAATATGAGGGGGGCTTACAGTGCAGTTGCCTCTCGTATTTTAAAAGATAACCCGTTAGCAATGTACGTGCACTGTTACGCGCATATTCTTAATCTCTGCATTGTGGGTGTATGTAGCAGCGTCCCAGCAATTCGGCATATGATGAGCAAATGTGTCTTCGCTACACACCTTTATTGAGGGGTCAGCTAAACGCCATGCCATCTTTGAAGCTTTACAGAAGGGTGAACTTTATGGGCAGGTGTAACGGGAGGTCTGTGCTGACTATCTGGCGTATGCGTGGTTCTGCAGGAAGAGGGCAGCAGCCTTGTAAGATCCGCCTGTCAGTCATGGCGATGACACGGAGAGGTGGGGAAGAGGGTCTGTTGACTTTCCCTCTCTCTGAGTGGCTGAGAGGAGGGCCTTGGGGGATTGCTCAGCCCATAAGAACTGCGCTTGGTTGTGCATTCGGGGGGCGGAGAGAGGATACCCAGTGACGCTGGCGGAAGACGTCAGTATAAACAAAGAACAGGCAAGCATGGCCGAGTGAGATAGCCTGCCTTAAAAGAAACTAAAAAGTAAAAGATATAATTACGTACCCGAGGGGATGTGTGTAGTTATACAGGGAACTCTGGCCACCCCAGTGTATAGAAAATAGCTGAAGGTAGGTCGGAGGCCCATACTGACCGGCACTGCATAAGCAGCACCTTTATTTTGTAGTTTTATTACTGTGTTTTATTTTTTCTTTTTATTTCGCCTTTGGTTTTCATTATTATTTTAGAGCACCTGTATGTGCTGACGGATACAAGTGCATCCCCTGCTTACCATCGTTGGTATAAGGGGAGTTGCAGCACCAGCACCATCTTGCGACAAATAATAAAAATTAAAAAAAAAAAATCCCAAAATAAAACTGGGCACCCATGCAGTGTTTCAAATAAAACCTTCTGTCTCCCGTATGTGTCAATGAATTGCCCACCACCCTTCCACAGCAGGCTACAACTTTAAAATCCTTCAGTGATACAAGATGGAGCTGTCATTCTGAAGCGCTGAAAAGCCTTCTCGATAATTTTGAGCAAGTTGTTGCTGCTTTGGCCGAAATTTCTGAAAATGATGCGCGACTGGGAGGCCAAGCGAATGGTATAATGGCATCAATTACCAACTTTCACTTTGTTAAGGTTATGGCTTGTGCTACCATGGAAACAATTGTGTCCATGAGAACTGAAGATTTCTTCTTGCAGTTGTGACATATTGTGGCAAAGTGGTTTATTGTATACAGGTGCAGGAGTGATGCAGTGCGCAATGAACAGAGAATTGTAATCCAGCTGGAAACAGGTTTTATTAATTATAATCCTGCTCTGGTGACCAAACAATAACTCCAGGCAATACACAACAATGTGTAATGCACTTGAAGTAAATAAAGGGGTTACAGTCCCAAATAATAAACACACGTATCTTTCCCACAATGTACAAACACGGTCACCAGTCCTGGGTGCGTGCTGTAGTGCTCGTGGTGGGTGATACAAGTTTATTCGTGACAGAAGTGAAGTGCTGTTCTGGGTTTTGTGCTGGCCCTTGGCGACAGCTCCGGAACGTGTTAGCCGTCTAATAATAACAAACAAACAATTATAGACAAACAAAACAAAACACTCACGGTACTTTTATCACTGACGAAGGAAAAGATTGCGATTCTCTGTCCTCTTTTATGTCATCACACATGACCCCTTGGTAAATGAGTGCAGCCGCCTCTCCAGTCTGCAGCTGCCACGTCATTTCCCTTCGGATCAATCGCGTTATTGCAACTGAGTCTTGCCCCTTCCTAGCTGGCTGACTTCCCTTGAACCCTGGGAAAGAACTGTCAGGCCAGCCCATTCAGGGAACTGTGTTCTCGCTGCTTAGCGCCCTCACAGGTCGGGAGGGAGATTTACCACCAAAAATCATTGTGTTTCTGTCATACATATGCACTAAGAATAGCTATCAAGGCCCGCAGTTGCCAAGGCAAAGATATAGCCGTGCAAAGTCTAGTGGACATCCTGTAAATGAAACCAAACAAGTTCATGATTTTTACAGAAGAGAAGTTCTGTTTGCAGTACTGGATAAAACTGCTGATGAAATTAAAGAAAGGTTTAAGGAAAATGACATGGAGGCCCTGACTGCGCTTAACAGCCTCCTGACAACACCTGCTAAAAGCATCAAGGAGTCTGTGACAAGTTGGCTTTAGTGGTGACGTCAGGCCAGAAAGAATCACACAGACAGGCAGTACTTGCAGTGAAACTGAGATGCTGCGGCGCTCAGTGTTTTATTGTAAAATAAAAGGTTTAAACAGAAAACATAGACAAACAAACATGGTGAGTCTAAACAACTAACAATTATTATTTTAGATTATTTTAGTTTACTTTACTTTTTCTCCTTCTCCACACCCGTTCTCCACTCACCGAACACACAACCCTGAGTGAGTAAAACGTGTATCTATATATACTGTTGTGCCGGGATTCAATTACTAATTCATTATTCACTTGAATCCCAGCATGTGAACTAATTATGTGCAATCCCGTGCTCACATATTAAATACTTTAAATGCACGTGAAGTGATGCAATCACAGTGCCTAAATACAATGATACAATTTAAACACTTGTGCTCATTACCCGCATTATATCCCGTGTACCAACTACAATACACCAACATTAACACACTACATGCAACATATAACACAGAAATGCACACAGGGGCGGGGCACATTGCCACAGAGTCTCATTAGGATTTGATTTGCAAAAACTACAGCATTTGTAAGGAGGAATTGACAGCAGAGTTGTCTGTATTCAAGAAAATACTCGAAAAGAAAGTTCCATGTATAACTTTGAACACCGACTGACTTTTTTTATGGAACAAAACCTTCAAAACAGCTTGGGTAACATGGACAGCCTCTTTCGACTCTTCCTCACAATACCCATGAGTAGTGCAGCATGAGAATGAAACTTTTCCTGTCTTCATCGACTAAAAAACTACATGCGAAACACAATCGGACAGGAAAGACTTTCTGGATTAGCCGTGTTAAATAGAGAACGGGACATTCTATTGATTTGGAGCGAGTGATCGATAACTTTGATTTTCTTGGTAATGTGAGCGGACATCGTCATCCTCTTCATTAAGATAAGAAAAAAATCTATATATTTTCAATTATGATAATATATTTAAATAATCAATGTATTTAGGGATTCATAATTTGGCCCGAGTATGGCTTCACAAACGGCATAAGAACATAAGAACATAAGAAAGTTTTGAAACGAGAGGAGGCCATTCGGCCCATCTTGCTCGTTTGGTTGTTAGTAGCTTATTGATCCCAGAATCTCATCAAGCAGCATCTTGAAGGATCCCAGGGTGTCAGCTTCAACAACATTACTGGGGAGTTGGTTCCAGACCCTCACAATTCTCTGTGTAAAAAAGTGCCTCCTATTTTCTGTTCTGAATGCCCCTTTATCTAATCTCCATTTGTGACCCCTGGTCCTTGTTTCTTTTCAGGTCAAAAAGTCCCTGGGTCGACATTGTCTATATCTTTCAGGATTTTGAATGTTTGAATCAGATCGCTGCGTAGTCTTCTTTGTTCAAGACTGAATAGATTCAATTCTTACCCTGTCTGCATATGACATGCCTTTTAAACCCGGGATAATTCTGGTTGCTTGTCTTTGCACTCTTTCTAGAGCAGCAATATCCTTTTTGTAACAAGGTGACCAGAACTGAACACAATATTCTAGGTGAGGTCTTACTAATGCATTGTAAAGTTTTAACATTACTTCCCTTGATTTAAATTCAACACTTCTCACAATATATCCCAGCATCTTGTTGGCCTTTTTATAGCTTCCCCACATTGTCTAGATGACATAAACTGTCTAGTCAACATAAACTCCAAGGTCTTTTTCATAGTTCCCTTCTTCAATTTCAGTATCTCCCATGTGATATTTATAATGCACATTTTTATTGCCTGCATGCAATACTATACACTTTTCTCTATTAAATGTCATTTGCCATGTGTCTGCTCAGTTCTGAATGCTGTCTAGATCATTTTGAATGACCTTTGCTGCTGCAACAGTGTTTGCCACTCCTCCTATTTTTGTGTTGTCTGCAAATTTAACAAGTTTGCTTACTATACCAGAATCTAAATCATTAATTTAGATTAGGAATAGTAGAGGACCTAATACTGATCCCTGTGGTACACCACTGGTTACCTCGCTCCATGTTGAGGTTTCTCCTCTAATCAGTACATTCTGTTTTCTACATGTTAACCACTCCCTAATCCATGTGCATGCATTTCCTTGAATCCATACTGCGTTCAGTTTGAGAATTAGTCTTTTATGCGGGACTTTGTCAAAAGCTTTCTGGAAATCTAAATAAACCATGTCGTATGCTTTGCAATTATCCATTGTCAATGTGCATCCTCAAAAAAGTCAAGCAGGTTAGTTAGACACGATCTCCCTTTCCTAAAACCATGCTGACTGTCTCCCAGGATATTGTTACCATATAGGTAATTTTCCATTTTAGATCTTATTATAGTTTCCATAAGTTTACATATAATATAAGTCAGGCTTATTGGTCTGTAGTTACCATGTTCAGTTTTGTCTCCCTTTTGTGGATCGGTATTACATTTGCAATTTTCCAGTCTGTCGGTACAACCCCTGTGTCAAGAGACTGTTGCATGATCTTGGTTAGCGGTTTGTAAATATCTTCTTTCATTTCTTTGAGTACTATTGGGAAGATCTCATTCGGCCCAGGAGATTTGTTTATTTTAAGAGCTCCAAGTCCCTTTAACACTTCTGCCTCTGTTATGCTAAAGTTATTTAAAATTGGATTGCAACAGGTCGACATGTGGAGCATGTTGTCCGTGTCCTCCTTTGTAAAAACCTGTGAAAAGTAATCATTTAATATATATTTTCTATTTTTTTTCTTCAACTATGATTTTGCCATTTGTGTCTCTTAGACATTTAATCTGCTCTTTGAATGTTCTCTTGCTGTTATAATATTGGAAAAACATTTTGGAATTGGTTTTAGCCCCTGTACACGGCTGGCTGAGTGGTGACGTCAGAACCAGAAGATAAATAAAACACAGGACAGATGGAATGAAATGATGATGAAGACGCTTGCTTGCGCCGGTTTATTATAAATAAAAAGGTTTTAACAAAACACAGGACACGGCACTTGCGGCCAAAATAAACAGACAAACAAAACGAACAGACACTAACAAACAGGGACGAACACTAAACAAACACGTACTGTGCTGGTCCTCCAGCACCACGTAGCAATTGCTTATATTTTATGTTTTATTTTCTCTCCTTCTCTCTCCCGTTCTTTCACCCTGAACCCACAACCCCGAGTGAGTAAAACGTGCATCTGTATATACTGTTGTGCTGGGATTCAATTAATAATTAATTATTCACTTGAATCCCAGCACGTGAATTAATTATGTGCAACCTCGTGCTCACATATTAAATACTTTAAATGCACGTGAAGTGATAGTGCAATCCCGTGCCTAAATACAATTATACATTTTAAATACTCGTGCTGCACACACCCATTTATATCCCGTGTACCAACTACAATACACCAACATTAACACACGCAACATACAACATATAACACACAAATGCACACAGGGGCGGGGCACATTGCCACAGACCCCTTAGCAATATTGATTTCTATCTCTCTCTTGGCCTTTCTAACTTCCTTTTTGACTTGCGTTTGCAGTTCCAAGTACTCTTTCTGTGTACTTTGTTTTTGGTCCCTTTTAAACGCTCTGTAAAGTACCTTTTTTTGCTGAATATTTTTTTTAATTGATCTATTAATCCATTTTGGCCATTTTGTTTTAGATTTAGATTTGTCTACTTTTGGGATGTAATTGTTTTGCGCCTCTAGTACTACATTTTTAAAAAACAGCCATCCTTTTTCTGTGGATGTTTTCTCAATTTTACTCCAATCTACTTCTGTTAGTCTCTGTTTCATACCTTCATAGTTTGCTTTTCTAAAATTGCAAACCTTAGCTTTAGTCATTACTTTTGGGGTTTTAAAAAATACTTCAAATGACACCATATTGTGGTCTGAGTTTGCCAATGGCTCTCTGACCTCTGATTTAGTTATTCTGTCTTCGTTATTTGAAAAGAATAAATCAAGGCATGCCTCCCCTCTAGTCGGTGCCTTGACAAATTGCGTTAGGAAGCAGTCATTTGTCATTTCCACCATTTCAATTTCGTCCGTCGTGCTCCCCACCGGGTTCTCCCATTTTATACGGGGGAAGTTGAAATCCCCCATTAGTATGGCTTCTCCTTTTCTATACGCATTTTGAATGTCATTGTATAACAGATTATTTTGCTCAGCGTCTGAATTTGGCAGTCTATTGCATGCTCCTATTATTATGCCCTTTGAATTTTTGTCCATTATTCTGACCCATATTGATTCTGTATTGTTTTCTTTGTCCTGATTTAACACCTGGGCTTCAAGACTATTTCTTATGTATAGTGCTACCCCTCCGCCTCTTCTGTCCTGCCTGTCTTTCCTATACAGTGTGTACCCACTAATATTATATTCGTCTCCATCACTCTCAGACAACCAAGTTTCTGTAACACCTATCACATCGTAGTTACTTGTTAGTGCACTAGCTTCAAGTTCTAACATTTTGTTTCTGAGACTTCTAGCATTAAGATAAATACATTTAATAGTTGTCTTACCTGGGTTATTGCCCTTGTTTTGATGTGGTCTCCCTTCTGTTTTTTTGTTTTCTCCCCCCTTCCTTTCTAGTTTAAATGCTTCTGGACCCCCTCAAGGATCCTTCCTCCGAGTAGATTGGTTCCCTTTCTGTTCAAGTGCAATCCGTCCCACCTATATAGATAGTCCTTGTTGTAGAATGTGCTCCAATGTTCAAGAAAGGTGAAGCCTTCCTCTGTGCACCACGATTTCAGCCATGCATTTTGATTTTGTATTTCCAGCTGTCCATATGGTCCTTTGCAAGGTGCCGGCAGTATCCCAGAAAATACCACAGTTTTGGTCTTGTCTTTTAATTTCCTTCCTAGCCTGTCTCTTCCAATGTTGTTTGTACCTATGTGGACGACTACTACCGGGTCGTCTCCTGTTCGTTCTAGGAGCCTGTCCACGTTCTCAGTGATGTGCTTGACAGAGGCTCCTGGAAGGCAGCACACTGTTGTAGTAAGGGGGTCCAAACTGCGAACTGAACTTGCTGTGTTTCTCAATATGGAGTCCCCAACAATCATGACCTCCCTTTTTTTTGCTGCCTGGCCAGCACTGTTTATAGGGTCCTGGATGTTGTTCCTTTCATTCTCTTGATGTTGGTTTTGGTCATCTAAATGTTGAAGTGGCTCAAATTTGTTGGATGTTTGGATTTCTGGTGGTTGTGTTTGACGAAGTTTCTTTTTTTCCCTGCTTCTGCCTATCTGAACCCAGCTGTTTCGACTCTCTTCCATCTCCCTGGTGGCTTTCAGTCTGCTCGGGGTGCAGACTTCCATGAATTGTGGGTGTGTCAGCTCCTCAAACTCCTGTTGCTGTCTCATTTCCTCCAGCTGAATTTCTAACAGACTTACTCGTTGAAGCAAGTCCTGGATTGTGCAGCACTTTACACAAACTTGGTTGAGCTCTGTTGGGTTTTCTCGGATTTCCCACATCATGCAGTTGTCACAGATTACTGGCTTGAAGACCATGTTTTTTTTTTTTTTGGAAGTTTAGCTTCTGCAGCTGTCAACCTGCTTTCAAACTGCTTCTAACTGCGCTGTACTTGTCCACGACTGTACTTCTCCAACGCTGTCGCTTCCACATGCTGTCGCTCTGAAAACTCGCGGCAGGAGTTACAGTGTTATCAGGGGACAGCCAGGTTTCAGTGAGAGCAAGGAAATCGAGAGAGAGGTGGGAGGCAAAGGCAGAGATGAAATCAGCTTTGTTAGCAGAAGAGTGACAGTTCCAGAGTGCACCAGAGAGAGTGCGAGAGGAGAGAGGGTGAGAGGGGGGGAGAGGCAGAGGGATGAGGTTAGAGGGGTTGGAAGAGCAGTGGCGGAGAGAGGGCAGAGGACGAGAGCGAGAGGACAGAACAGGGATGTGAGAGACATAGCATGACAGGTGAGACAAATAGGCACAGTGGGAGTGGGAGCAGTGGGGGGGGGGGAGAGGTACAGACCTGACTAATAGATGGCGTCTTCCAGAGCGCTGCTAGGTTTGGATCTTTTCCAACAGCGTCTTGGCGCAGGCCTCTCCGCGCTGGACTCCCACAGCTAGACTCCCGGCTCTTTTGTTGTGAGGCTCTTCAGTTGGCTGGCGCTTCGTCCTGGCGCACAAAATAACCTGCCTGACTAATATAACAACTGGGTGGAAAAAAAACGAAATTGTGTGGAAACCAATTAAATAGCAAATCAACCTCTATTCAATTTAACCACACTCACCTGGTACTAATCACACACTACCTCACCTAATTCAAACACCACCTACAATGTTACTTAATGTACTTTAGTAAAATTGTAAGCTAAAGTACCGTTTCATGTTTAGTCCGACTTAATGCATACACACACTTATTAAAATAGTTTGGTTACAGTTCCTAGCAGTGCAATGGACTGTGGGACTTAATACGATAGTATCCCACCATGCACCGTCTGTTTCCAACTTTGCAATATGGAGTCCATGCCCACGGAAGACATCGCACTGCTTAAGCATGAACATTATGAGTTTGTTTCTTAAAAACACAAGGGGGGGTTATTCATAAAAAGAGACGGTATTTCTAGAACGTCACGTTAATACACTGTGATGTTTTTTTTGTTGATTCATAAAACCATCGTCAGAATAAATAAAGTGACGGCCATGTGGTCCCGTTTACTCTTGCTGTACACATGATCAATAACTGCACACATCTGAGTATGTTTAAGAGATGTGGCATTCTCATTAGCAGTGACAGAGTACACAAAAAATGTGTAGATTTAAAGAGGACAACGCAGAGTAATATAAATTGCATGATTACTTAGACCTGCAAATGTATTTTATATTAGAGAGTAACATTTACAACTCTGTATGAAGTGCCAGTATATTGCATTTATATAGCGCTTTTTATACAAAAGTATCTCAAAGCACTGTACAGTACATAGCAGAAAAAATAATTGAAGTAGTGTCAGCTGCATGGGATTAGCAGGCAGGTATTTAAACAGGGAAACCTGTTTGTACAGTCTGCAGTCTGTGAGAAGGCAAGAGGGTGTCAGTGTGGAGAGACCTGTTTCATATGTGTTTATAAATTTTTAAATCAGTAAACGGCTCAGCTGTCCGATGGTAGTTAGAACGGAAAGTAAAAAGTTTAGTTAGTATTTTTTTTTTTTTTTTTTTACAGATTCTAGGTGAACGTCTGGCACCTCGATTTCAAGACAGAACAGGATTTCCAGGGGTTATCGGAGCTGTGGATGGAACACATATCCCAATTCCACTGGAACTACACTAATAGGAAGGTATGTGCCAGTATTCACCTGCATGCTGTTTGTGACAGCAGCAGGAGGTCCCTGGATGTGTACACAGGGTGGCCTGGATCTGTACATGATGCTAGGGTATTTAAGAACAGCCCACCGAGAGGGATTCAATATATCAGACTACCACCGACTTGGAGATTCTGCATATTCTCTCAAAACTTTTCTTCTGTCACCAGAGACAACAGCCATTTGAGTGTTATTCAAAAGAACTATAACAAAGCCCACAGCTCAGCTGGAGTGGACATTGAAAGAGCTGTTCAAGTGCAAATGGAGATGTTTGAAACACCTGGATGTGACCACAGATGTTAACGTTACCATGGTCATGAGTGCTGCGTGTGTTTTGCACAATGTTTGTGATTAACACAGAAAGGTTTTCTGCTGATGACAGACATGGATGACACTGATGCTAACCAAGAGCTTGGCAATGCAGAGGCTGATTGCACAGCACAAAGCAAGAGATGATACTGCCAGTTTATTGGCCTTGGGATATAAATGTTGGTTTAACCAAGTGTATATAGTTTAATGTAATTCCACATAACTTTTTTGCAACAAGATCTCTTGATGTGAATTATAAAGTTTTTCCATTTTATGAGCATATATACATGTATGTTATGTAGTTTTTCAAGTATGTCCTTATAATAAATCCCATTATATTTCTACATTTTGTGTTTTTCAGAATTCTGTGTTTTGGATAACAAAAAAAAAATGGTTGCATATTGCATATTTTATTTACAGGTGGCTACAGTGCAGTTTACGCTTGCAATTAAGATGTTTTTATTCTATGTAAGTATTGTTGTACAGCAAAATAAAATAAAAAATTAAACTTTCCAAAAATACAACAATTTATTTTTTCAACAATTATTCAACCCAATAACATTTTTATACAGCAAATTAAAAAATAAAACTTTCCAAAGAAGAAAAATAATTTCTTCAATGATTCTTTGAATATATCTGTCAATGACTTTAGCAGTTAGTATCTTTGTTTTGCAACCTTGTGCATTTCCATGAGCTCTTGCGTCTGCCTTTTTTGTTCCTCTGCTAAGTTTTGAAACCACGAAGGGGGCTCGCTGTCTCCAGCTCTCCTCTTTTCTGTGCTCCTGCTTCCTGCAACTTAGAGGCCTTTCACACCTAGTTCGTTTGGAGAGGGTAATTCGCACTAGAGTTCAGTTAACACCTAAGTTTGGTTTGTTTGTGCAGGTGTGAAATGTCAAAAATATTAGTTTCACATCAGAGTGTGCACCAAAGAAGAGGACTAGGATTCACCTGAAAGGGTGGTCTTGGCTCGAAAGGGGAACTGTAATGCGTTTCCCCTCAAAGTTATTGCTCCCATTTGCCCAGGCAGGGTTCCACGAGCCCAGGGACATCTCCCACTGCCTCGGGCTGCCTTCCACCACCCGGGCTATTGCTCCAACCTGCCCAGGCAGGGTTCCACGACCCCGGGGACATCTCCCACTGCCCCGGGCTGGCTTCCTCTACCCGGGCTATTGCTCCCACTTGCCCAGGCAGGGTTCCACGACCCCGGGGAAATCTCCCACAGCCCCGGGCTGGCTTCCATTTGCCCAGGCTGACTTCCACTGCCCTGGGCTGGCTTCCACCACCCGGGATATTGCTCCCCCTTCCCTAGGCAGGGTTCTACGACCCCGGGGACATCTCCCACTGCCCCGGGCTGGTTTCCACTGGCCAGTGTGAAAGAAATGGCGTTAGAATTCACATTGCAACAGAAGCCGAACTGACTGATAACAGTACGATATTAATGCTTTGTTTTTAATTGTTTTGTATATTTTTGTTTGTGGTGTGCAGTACAAAATAAAACAAACAGTAATTCTAAGTGAAATTGCCTATGTATATTGCAGCGATATACCCGCGATATATCGAGTGGGTGGTGTACATTTACTTAAACGCTTAGGCAATGAGTACGTAAATGCAGTATTTGTAGATGTACATCGATCCTGTAGGAACTAACCAAGCTGGTTTAACAGAGCATTTACAGGTTACATAAATCTATAGAACACGGTAATGTGTCAATTATGAAGTGTATTTTAACAATCTAGAATACACATTCAAATGGTAATTTTAATAATCTAGAATACACATTCAAATGGTAATTTAACAATCTAGAGCACACATTTAAATAGTAATTTTAAAAATCTAGAATACACATTGAAATAGTAGTAACAATGTAGAATGTTAAAATGTCTATTTAAATGTGTAATCTAGAGCACACATTTAAATAATAAAAAGTTTCACCTTGTTTTGTACTTGTTTAGGATGAAAGACAGACACTGAACACATGCCTGTACTTAACAATGCCCTCATCTTATTGTCACGTGTATCCGCTGCGTGTTTGTAACCCTTTGATGCCATTTCTGATATTATCCTGCACACCGGAAATAATAATGAAAACCAAAGGCGAAATGAAAAGGGAAAATAAAACATAGTAATAAAACTGCAAAACAAATGTGCTGCTTACGCAGTGCCCCCACTGCCGCTATGCCGGTCAGCTCGGGTCTCCGTTCTATGCTGTTATGCACTATATACTGGGGTGGCCAAGGTTCCCCTATCACTACACACGTCCCCTCGGGTACGTAACCATATATTTTAATAAACGGTTTATTTAAGGCTGGCTGTCTTCCTCAGCCGTGCTTTCCTGATTTTATTCTCTCGCTCCCACCACTGGCGTTCCTGCCTGGTGTTTGGTTATGCTCGCCTCCTCAGCTAGCATCACTGGGTTTCCCCGGTCCTGGCCACCTGAATGCACAACCAAGCGCAGTTCTTATGGGCCGAGCAACCCCCCAAGGCCCGCCTCTCAACCACTGAGAGAGAGGGAAAGCCAACACACCTTCCTCCCAACCTCTCCGTGTCATTACCATGATTGACAGACGGACCTTACGAGGCTCCTGCCCCCTTCCTGCAGAACCATGCATGCGCCAGACAGCACAGATCTCCCCTGTTACAATTGTACTTTGGGTTAGATAGAAATGTAATACTGTACTGCAAAAGTACCTCATTTTAGTAAAGATCTTATTCTAACGATCCCTTTACTGCCACTGTGCTTTTTCAGTCGAGATATACTGTGAAGCCTAATAATCTCGCAGAAATAGCAAAACTATAAGAAAAAAAAAACAGCATTACATATAGTTCACATTTAACACACTATTGGTCCATTATTTTTCTTTTTAAACCGGATGCTTGGCTGTTTCCTTTACGGTGACCCACAGGATCATTACTATTTTTAAACCATTTCCGGTTTCGTTTCTTGTTTGCTCAGTGTTTGTGATTTGTCTTATTTTTTATTTGTATGTGTTTTTTTTAATTTTTCATTCTAAACCTGCAGGTTAATGAACAAGTCTGGAGAGCATAATGAAGGCAGAGGTTATCTACTGTTGAGGTGCAATACAGTCTGGAACGATTCCCCACAAGTAGTTATACGCTATAGCAGATATCACCATGTTAATTTTTAACCAAGGAGAATGCAGCATTTGGTTTTGACAGGTGCCTGTCCCCTTTTTTAGCCAATCAGGATCGACCGTCTCCCTTTCGGGCCCAAATTTGTAGTTTTTAAGCAATTCCTGAAGTCCCACCTTCCCATCCTGTCACGTGTTTGTAGTTTTAATGCAATTCCGGAAATCCCACCCTCCCTTCCAGTCACGTGTATGTAGTCTTTAGGGCAATTATGGAAACCATGTTCCATGTTTGTAGTTTGTCACAGTAAAATGGTGAACAAAGGTTTTGGGTATTATTTTTTTATTTGTGTTATATATTCTTTATTTCAGAAAAATAAAAGTATCAGTGAAATTGGGAAAAACAGGGGTGGTACAATACATGGGCTTTTAAAATAAAATAAAACAGCTTTTTTACAAAAATAAAATAAGCTTGAAAAACGGGTAACAGTTTGTTATATTTATTTCAGAAATAAAAAAATAAAATGAGCATTAAAATGGGAAAAACCAAAAGGCACAAAGCAGGGGCGTCGCTAGGCACTGGCCCACGGGGCTCGTGCCCCGAATCTATTTAAGAGGCCTTCACTGTTAAATTAAAAACGGTGGACCAGTAACGTATTTGTTTCTTTTTTTTTCTCAAGCTAAATATGTCAAATGCACGGGGGAGTTGCTAACGCATTAATTACATTTTCATCATTGGACGATGAGAAGTTTGCGTCATAGTGTGACGTAAATGCCTAGCAACGTGCAGGCTGCATAGAGAAAGCTCCCGGCTGTTCGTTACCGGCCATGGTAAATAAAATAAGCCCGCCCCTATCTTTTTTTTTTTTTTTAAACTCGTATGCAGCAGCCGTTGAGGAAGTGCGGTAATTTGAGTGTCAGTGTAGTAAGAGAGAGGTCGGTGAAAATGTTGAAAGCTATAAAGTTGAAGTTGCAAGGTGATTATTACTTAACAGGCTCTCTAACCTGACCTCTGTAAACCTGTAATATCAGTTTAGATTATATTAGTTTAGCTAAAACTATAATAAACTATAAAGAAAATGTAGGCCTATTGCTTGTCGTGGATTGGGGGTGTACTTTATGTATTTTTATTGTTATATTTTTAAGTTTTTAAAAACTCATTGATGGAGTAATATCACATTACCTTCATGTCGTTTTTTTATATACCGGTATATAAAAGGTGAACTATCAAAAATGTATTTTAAAATAGACGGTGGGGAACATGTCTTCCATGAAATGTCTGTTGTTTTACGGAATTTTCCTCTTCCATAGGGAAAATGGATATCAGACAGTTTTTTAAACCTAAAGAAGCACAGGGTGAGCAAACAGAGGTGTAGACGACCAGCTCAAACAGAAAGCGTCAGGGGCAGAAGCAGACCTGACTGAGGAAGCAGGGGCAGAAGCAGGCCCGATTGAGGAAGCAGGGGCAGAAGCAGGCCCGATTGAGGAAGCAGGGGCAGAAGCAGGCCCGATTGAGGGAGCAGGGGCAGAAGCAGGCCCGATTGAGGGAGCAGGGGCAGAAGCAGGCCCGACTGAGGAAGCAGGAGCAGAAGCAGGCCCGATTGAGGAAGCAGGGGCAGAAGCAGGCCCGATTGAGGGAGCAGGGGCAGAAGCAGGCCAGATTGAGGGAGCAGGGGCAGAAGCAGGCCCGATTGAGGGAGCAGGGGCAGAAGCAGGCCCGATTGAGGGAGCAGGGGCAGATGCAGGCCCGATTGAGGGAGCAGGGGCAGAAGCAGACCCGATTGAGGGAGGAGGGGCAGAAGCAGGCCAGATTGAAGAAGCAGGGGCAGAAGCAGGCCCGATTGAGGGAGTAGGGGCAGAAGCAGGCCAGATTGAAGAAGCAGGGGCAGAAGCAGGCCCGATTGAGGAAGCAGGGGCAGAAGCAGGCCCGATTGAGGAAGCAGGGGCAGAAGCAGGCCCGATTGAGGGAGCAGGGGCAGAAGCAGGCCCGATTGAGGGAGCAGGGGCAGAAGCAGGCCCGATTGAGGGAGCAGGGGCAGAAGCAGGCCAGATTGAGGGAGCAGGGGCAGAAGCAGGCCTGATTGAGGTAGCAGGGGCAGAAGCAGGCCAGATTGAGGGAGCAGGGGGAGAAGCAGGCCCGATTGAGGGAGCAGGGGCAGAAGCAGGCCCGATTGAGGGAGCAGGGGCAGAAGCAGGCCCGATTGAGGGAGCAGGGGGAGAAGCAGGCCCGATTGAGGGAGCAGGGGCAGAAGCAGGCCCGATTGAGGGAGCAGGGGCAGAAGCAGGCCCGATTGAGGGAGCAGGGGGAGAAGCAGGCCCGATTGAGGGAGCAGGGGCAGAAGCAGGCCCGATTGAGGGAGCAGGGGCAGAAGCAGGCCCGATTGAGGAAGCAGGGGGAGAAGCAGGCCAGATTGAGGAAGCAGGGAAATCAAGTGCGGACAGGTCTGTGGATTTCAATAAAACTGAGCTGGGTTCTGATTTGGCAGACATCGAAAATTGGTCCCAAGCAGCCCAAGTTACCCCAGTAATCCTCAGGAGCAATTCGGGGCAAAAAGACGTTCCTTTCAGTACCACTGGTTTACAAATTAAGTGGTTAGAATACTCTGTTAAGCAAAATGCTGCATTTTGTTTTGCATGCAAAAATTTTGGTCCAAAACACAGCAGATCTAATATAGATGCACTGTTTAATACTGATTTAAGCAACTGGAAAATAGCCCTTGATTCTTTTACAGAGCATGAAAAAGACAATACTGCACAAGGCAAGCATTTTATCATGGGCAGCCTTCAGGGATAGTAAGGTGCATGGTGATATAGTCCAGCAGTTACACACCGCAAATGAAAACGAGTTCAGAGAAAGACGTGAGCATTAGATGATCTTCAGTGTGGGGGACAAACATATGATTATGACTGTTATGAGTGGAGCAAGTGGTGGTGTTCAAGCTAAGTTTCAGAAATATCATCCAGAAGCAATATATGTCCACTGTTATGCACACAAACTCAACCTTGTGCTATGCCACACTTGTAAAGCTATCAAAGAAGCTAGTTTTTTTTTAGTACATTGGAAAATGTGTACACCTTCTTTAGAGGTTCACTAATAAATCACAAAAGATTCTGCAATGTTCAAGTGGTACAGCTTTCAGATACTTGTTGGTCTTGCCAGGTACGTTCTGTGTAATGCAATGATAACAAACTTTTCAGCTGTTATCCAGTGCCTTTCCGATATTCAGTCTACAACAGCCGTCGGTCTGTTAACCAAACTGCGCAAATTGTCTGCAGTGTGTCTTTTATGTTCCATTCTCTTCTTACGACAACTGAGGGCTTTCATCTGCTCCAAAAAGAAAACCTTGATTTGGCCAGAGCAGTAGATTTTAAAGAAGCCGTATACAGCACTTTAAAAAACATGAGAACAGATGAAAATGCTAAAGAACTGTATGATAAAGCAAGGGCTTGGTGCACCAACAATGATATAGACATCTAGGAAACAGCTCTGAAAAGGAGGAAACAAAAACGCATGGAAGATTTTGTGGTTGAATCTTCATGTGGTGTAGGCGAGGATGTCAGACAATAGATAATTTCAGGAGGAAATGATTTTATCTTTGTCTGGACCGGATGCTTGCTGAACTTGACAATCTCGACATGAAAAGTGTGTATCAGCTTCTGGACCCTCTCATGTTTCCAACTGTTGAAAAATGGTACAAGTAGTGCTTACTATCTCTGTCAGTAGCTGCAGCTGTGAAAGATCATTTAGGACTTTAAGACGTCTACACAGCCGGCTGAGAAGCACAATGGGACAAAACAGACTGCAGCACCTTGCAATGCTTTCAGCTGAAAAAAGTGCGTTGGAATCTGTGCCAGAGGATGCTGTTATTGACCGCTTTGCAAAGATGCACAACAGAAAGTACTCGCTAACGCTTCCTGAAAAAAGATAAAGGTAGGCAGTTTACTAAAATTATTAGGAGGTCCCCGGTTCAAATCCCACCTCAGCCACTGACTCATTGTGTGACTCTGAGCAAGTCACTTAACCTCCTTGTGTTCCGTCTTTCTGGTGAGACGTTGTTGTAAGTGACTCTGCAGCTGATGCATAGTTCACACACCCTAGTCTCTGTAAGTCGCCTTGGATAAAGGCGTCTGCTAAATAAACAAATAATAATAATAATAATAGTGCACCCACTGGAATTATAATTCCAAAATCACGGAATTAGCTTCCACCCGTGGAAGTTTCAATTTTATCCAATTGGTTAGAATCAATTCCAAATGTGGTGAAAATTCATTTTTTATTTTTAATTATCACAACTTGCGTGTTTGTTTTGTGGTATAGGAAGGTAGCGCTTGTGTATAGAAACAAGAGATGCTTTCTGATTGGGTCAGAGTCTCAGTGCTCATGCTTTGATCAACAAAAATTGGTCATTTCAAATTTTGTTTTTGCTCTTCGGTGTGTGTGTGTGTGTGTGTGTTAGAAGACGCTAAATTTCTTAAACATTGACGTGTAACTTGGTGGCTAGATACTAACAAGGGAGTGCGTTGGAAAAAGAAAAGAACGTACAGTACACAGAACAGCTCTAAATTAAACAATCAGTCTGCTTTTCTGTTGCATGACGTGCAGTGGTAACAATTTTTTTTTTATTTTAATTTTACGTTACATTTGTTTACTAATTAAAGATCTGAAAGGCTGCTTTGGTTTAGATTTAATCAAAATACCAGATTTATACAGTTTTTCATTAAAAAGACACACCACGGAAAATGTACTTTTTTCTTTGCAGATTTTAGGAAATTGTAACACGGATTTCTGTGGGGACTAATTAATTGTAGTTATAAAATGTAAGTTTGCGATTTTGCAGAATCAAGCAGTGTTTACAGACGGACACATTTTATTTGATTACTGTTGTTTGAATTCACTCACATAACTTTACTGTTATATCCACGGAACTGTCTTAAGTAGCCTGTGTACGTTTGTTGTTTATTTAAAAAAAGAGGTTAATCTTGAAAATACAAAGTTTTTTTTCTCAGTGTGGGGGGCGGGGCCGAGGTGTTGGGCCTGACCAGATGCTCCGTCACAACCGCCGTGTGGGCCAGTGCTCCCTCTCGTGACTGGGAACAGATCAACCAGTCGTCGAGATAGTTTAATACTCTGAGCCAGGATAGCATCCACGCACTTTGAAAATGTACGCAGAGCTAGAGAGAGGCCAAACACAACACACCAAACTCGTACGCGCTTCCTAGAAAGGAAAAGCGTAGATACTTTCTGTGCTCTGGACGAATGGGAACATGAAAGTATGCATCCCATAAGTCCACAGTGGTAAACCAGTCGCCCGGCCGGACGGACTGTAGGATGTGACGGTGCGTCAGCATTCGGAACCTCCTTTCTTTTAAGAACCCGTTCAGAAGCCTCAGGTCTAAGATAGGGCAAAACCTGCTGTCTTTTTTGAGTACCAGAAAGTACCTCGAGCATTACTCCTCTCCGTGGGAGATGGGGTCTACGCAACGAATGGCTTGCTTGCACAGCAAGGCAGCCACTTTTTTCTGAAGTACCAAGGATTGTAGAGGGTCTGTCACAAAAGTGTTTGTGACACCTTGAAAGGGAGGAGGTCCCAAGTGAAACTGAAGCATATAGCTGGTTTGCACGGGGGCGAGCACCCAGGAATCTGAAGTGCAAGCGCGCCAGTACTGCAGCTGTTGTGCGAAAAGGGGTTCTGAGGCCGCCAGCCCTCAGGGGGAGCGTACTTCCTCTATGATGTCTGCGAAAGGCGGGAATCTCTGAGGGCGAGGAGCCAGCGCCTATGTCCGGAAAACGGACCGACGTGGTTCCGCCGCTGGCGTCCAGGGAACCCGCAGGAAAGCTGCAGCACATTCCACGAGTGCTGAGACCGAGCTGGACAATGGGGTGGTACTGGCTTCTGAAACACACTCAGAGCCAGGCTCTTCCTCCGCAAGGGTCTCACCCACTTGCACATCGGAGGAAAAAAACATCACCAGCGGCTACTATGGATAGCGTATCCTCTTGCGCCAGCTGAGGCGACCTTTCCCACTCCCCATGCACTCCCTGGGGGGAGGGAGGGTATGGTAATTGAGGCTGCAGTGGGGCCTGGACATGGGCCGGGGCTGCTGACGCCTGCTTGCTCAATTGCTCCAGGACCTGGGCCATCTGGGCCTTGAGGTCCATAATGTCCCTCGCATGCTTAGAACGCTTCACCCGTTTCGCATGAGGAGACAGGGAGCGGCTGCGGGCGGCCTGCGCATTGGGAATGTCCAGCAGGGAGTCCTGGGACAGGACGTCTGGGGCACCCAGGGCCGCTGACGGTCCTGCCGCGGAGGACACGGAGCTCTCTCTCCTGGCTCTCTCTAGACGAGCCTCTTTCAGTCTAGGCTGAAAAGCCTCGCAGACACTACATGCCACGTCCCTCTCAAAGGCCATGGTGGCATATGGGACGCCCAAGCACCACACGCAGAGGGTATGTTTATCCTCCTGTGGGATGATGGCGTTACAAGCCGTACAGCGGTGGGACCCCGACATGTGCCTGGCTTTGTGCATTAGCACTAGGTACTGCTTTCACTGCGTTTAAACACTGGCAAGTGCTAACGTAGTGTGTACACTCACTAGCGCTACAGCAGAGGTATTAACACTGCGTACGTTGCGCCGGGTACCGTGGGCACGAAGTGCTCCGCGTACCGTGCAGCGTATGGGCACTAGTGTAAAACCAGACTACCTATGCACCGTGCACTATGCACACCACGTGCAACGCGTATGCTGAGCTCTGTGCGCACCGAGTATCCTATCACTAGGTACCGTGCAGCACCGTGAGCTATGCACTAAGTAGAGCAGTACTTAGGCAACGAGCGCAACGTGCACCGCGCACTGCTTGCCCCGTGCGTTCCAAGCGCCGTGCGCACTGGGTACCGTACACTACGTGAACTGCGTACCGTGAGCACCGTGTGTAACCGCACTAGAGCGGTAGAGGTACTAGCACCTGCGCACCACGTGCACTGTGTGTACCGAGCACTGCGCGCACTGAGTATTGGGGTACTATGTACATCACGTACCGTGTGACGCTATCGTGCACTACCGCTGAGGCGCTGGACTTTGTCGCTTGCACTGAACACTTGTGCACCGAGATAAAAATATCACAGGCTATGCGTGCGCCGCAGTACCACAGCACCGGGGAGGCCGCTACGCAAAGTGTGTACCTTGACCGCGTGGTCAACACCTGGTCAGCGGAAGCCACGGTGGGTGAGTTTATGCAGACAATAAAATATCTCAGAAAGATAGAGAGAGAGAGTACACTGTTAGATTACACGGTCCAACTCACCGCAGTGGTCGGGCTTGGCCGCCGGTTCCACTGTTAGTAGCTTATTGATCCCAGAATTTCATCAAGCAGGTTCTTGAAGGATCCCAGGGTGTCAGCTTCAACAACATTACTGGGGAGTTGGTTCCAGACCCTCACAATTCTCTGTGTAAAAAGTGCCTCCTATTTTCTGTTCTGAATGCCCCTTTATCTAATCTCCATTTGTGACCCCTGGTCCTTGTTTCTTTTCATGTCGAAAAGTCCCTGGATTGACATTGTCAATACCTTTTAGAATTTTGAATGCTTGAATCAGTTCACCGCATAGTCTTCTTTGTTCAAGACTGAATAGATTCCGTTAAGGTTGCCACGTATTCCGTATGATACAGAATCGCCCCGTATTGGTAAATAAAATGTTGCGTTCCATTTCAAATCGATACGGAACGCAATTTGCACTACTGAGCCAAAATGTATTTTTTAAGCAAGAGAAGTCCGGAACCGGATCCATCTCAGTTAGCAGGTAATTATGGGAGGTGTAGTTCATTTGATTAACAATTATTCACTTTACACATACTGCGGGAAAAGGATCGACTAGCGCGAAGCAGTTCTAAATCCTATTGGATGGTGTGTGCCGCTGTCAGCTCTGTAGCTATGAAACATATAACCAAGCTGACCGATTTCGAACACAATGGCAAATTCAGTAACACCTCAAAAAAAAAAAAAAAACACAGATGCAAAAATATAGAGATGAATGGGAGAAGGTTTTTACATGGGTGAACAAAGTTCATGACAATATTTTCAAAGCCCGGTGCACTGTGTGCAGAAAATAACTTACAGACAGCAAGAAGCGGGAGAAGGCCATGCTAATGACGAACAAGGAGAACCAATCAGTCTATTCAATCATTCTTTGTTCCAGAGAGATCACCTGAAGCTGATAAGGTAGGCAGGCTACTGTACGTCTCCTTGCATAATTTATTCCTCTAACTAGAGCGATTACAATTATATTAGCTAACGGTAGATAGCTAATGTTACCCACCACAATTTCTAGCCATTTACGGACACGAGCACGAAGTTATGATTTTCTTCTGTAATGCGGTCTCTGGTCTCTTTTTTTTTTCTTTCTTGTGGACTTTAAGTGTAGTTATTTTAATTAATTACGCATTGGACAGTGTTGTTCTTGTCTAGTTTTGACTTTTGATCGCTTACGAAATACATTTTCTGGGTCGCTCTCACAACTCAAAGCGCACCACCAATTAGCTAACGTTACTCTTAACGTTTTAAATGGACTTTAAACTTTACGTGCGTGCACTCATAACCCGTTCATCATTATAAGTGTATTTTCTTGATGTGTGATCTGTAAATAGCGTTTTAATGTATCGGTCATTTTCTAGGTTCTTATAATCTAAGATGTAGCCTATTGATATATTTGCATTTTAATAGTATTATCAAACGTGTTGCTGTTATTATTTGCATTACACAATTTCTATTTAAATATTGAAATAACTAGCTAGTATTACTTAATGCAGCTAGAGTGAAGTTTTATTCTTTATTCACACACACATATATATATATATATATATATATATATATATATATATATATATATATATATATATATATATATACACACACAGTACTGTGCAAAAGTTTTAGGCAGGTGTGAAAAAATGCTGTAAAGTAAGAATGCTTTCAAAAATAGACATGTTAATAGTTTATATTTATCAATTAACAAAATGCAAAGTGAGTGAACAAAAGAAAAATCTACATCAAATCAGTATTTGGTGTGACCACCCTTTGCCTTCAAAACAGCATCAATTCTTCTAGGTACACTTGCACACAGTTTTTGAAGGAACTCGGCAGTTAGATTGTCCCAAACATCTTGGAGAACTAACCACAGTTCTTCTGTGGATTTAGGCAGCCTCAGTTGCTTCTCTGTCTTCATGTAATCCCAGACAGACTCGATGATGTTGAGATCAGGGCTCTGTGGGGGCCATACCATCACTTCCAGGACTCCTTGTTCTTCTTTACGCTGAAGATAGTTCTTAATGACTTTCGCTGTATGTTTGGGGTCGTTGTGATGCTGCAGAATAAATTTGGGGCCAATCAGATGCCTCCCTGATGGTATTGCATGATGGATAAGTATCTGCCTGTACTTCTCAGCATTGAGGAGACCATTAATTCTGACCAAATCCCCAACTCCATTTGCAGAAATGCAGCCCCAAACTTGCAAGGAACCTCCACCATGCTTCACTGTTGCCTGCAGACACTCATTCGTGTACCGCTCTCCAGCCCTTAGGCGAACAAACTGCCTTCTGCTACAGCCAAATATTTCAAATTTTGACTCATCAGTCCAGAGCACCTGCTGCCATTTTTCTGCACCCCAGTTCCTGTGTTTTCGTGCATAGTTGAGTCGATTGGCGTTGTTTCCATGTCGGAGGTATGGCTTTTTGGCCGCAAGTCTTCCATGAAGGCTGACCAGACTTCTCCGGACAGTAGATGGGTGTCCAGGGTCCCACTGTTTTCTGCCAATTCTGAGCTGATGGCACTGCTGGACATCTTCCAATTGTGAAGGGAAGTAAGCATGCTGTGTCTTTCATCTGCTGCAGTAAGTTTCCTTGGCCGACCACTGCGTCTACGGTCCTCAACGTTGCCCGTTTCTTTGTGCTTCTTCAAAAGAGCTTGGACAGCACATCTGGAAACCCCTGTCTGCCTTGAAATTTCTGCCTGGGAGAGACCTTGCTGATGCAGTATAACTACCTTGTGTCTTGTTGCTGTGCTCAGTCTTGCCATGGTGTATGACTTTTGACAGTAAGCTGTCTTCAGCAACCTCACCTTGTTAGCTGAGTTTGGCTGTTCCTCACCCAGTTTTATGCCTCCTACACAGCTGTTTCTGTTTCAGTTAATGATTGTGTTTCAACCTACATATTGAATTGATGATCATTAGCACCTGTTTGGTATAATTGTTTAATCATACACCTGACTATATGCCTACAAAATCCCTGACTTTGTGCAAGTGTACCTAGAAGAATTGATGCTGTTTTGAAGGCAAAGGGTGGTGTGGCAAAGTGCCCCGTGTGTATTTTGTGTTACGTGTTGTGTGTAAATGTTGGTGTATAGTCATCGGTACACGGGATATAAACGGGTCTGTGTTTCACTTGTGATTTAAAAATGTAGATTTATATTTAGGCACGGAGGGCACAAATCACTTCACGTGCTAGTTAAAATGTAATGTGTGGTCACGGGAGTGCACTTAATTAATTCACGTGCAGTTGTACCGAGATTCCAATTGAATGATTGACTAGCAATCGAGTCTCGGTACAACTGCATAAAAACAGCATGTTTTCACTCACTCGGGGTTGGGTGTTGGTGAGTGGAGAACGGGTTTGGAGACGGAGGTGATAGTGAGAGTATTAGTAAAAGTGTTCTTACTCACCGTGTTTGTCTGTTCGTGTGTGTTTAGTGTATAGTCCGTTTTGTTTGTCTATTTATTTTGGCGCAAGTGCCGTGTCCTGTGTTTGTTTGTACAACCCTTTTATTTTCTGTCTGTTTGTTTATTAAGCGCTGAGCGAAAGCATTCGCTCAGCTTCACCAAATCTCTCTCTGTTGTTTTGTTCCTGCTTCTGACGTGGCGTCACCGCTCAGTCGTCTTTGTGACACGTGGTGTCAGAACCGGGATCTACAGCGCCCGGGACTCAGGCCAGAGCAGGAACCGCAATTTGGGGTTTAATAAAAAAAAAAAACCACCAACAACAACAACAAAAAATGGAAGACAGGATGAGGTGGAAAAAGGACCGGGAAGCGAGGGACAGGGAGGAGGAGGCGTACATCAGGGCCAGGCACCCGAGGAGCTGTAGGTCACCACTGTTGTGCTGCCTCTGTAACCAGCAGCATTACTTTGCCGTCTGTCCCTTCCGCAGTTATGAGGAGGAGCCTGAGTGTCCACAGCCCAAGTGGGAGGAGCCTGAGTGTCCACAGCCCAAGCAGGAGGAGCCCGAACGTCCCTACGCCTGAGTGGGAGGAGCCCGAGCGTCCTGCGCCTGAGTGGGAGGAGCCCGAACGTCCCACGCCTGAGTGGGAGGAGCCCGAACGTCCTACGCCTGAATGGGAGGAGTCGGTGCGCCCACAGCCCAAGAGGGAGGAGTGGTGCGTCCACAGCCCAAGAGGGAGGAGTCGGTGCGTCCACAGCCCAAGAGGGAGGAGTCGGTGCGTCCACAGCCCAAGAGGGAGGAGTCGGTGCGTCCACAGCCCAAGAAGGGAAGGTAGAGCGTCCACAGCCCCAGTCTCCACCAGCAGAGGGTGAATTCCTGCTGGGTCCACCTCCATTGCCATGGGAGGACTGCTTGCAGCTCCCACCTCCACCAGCAGAGGGTGAATTCCTGCTGGTTCCGCCACCTCCATCGGCAGGAGCAGAGCAGCAAGAGCTGCCTCTGCCTCCGCCACTTCCATCGGCAGAGCAGCAGGAGCTGCCTCTGCCTCCGCCACCTCCATCGGCAGGAACAGAGCAGCAGGAGCTGCCTCTGCCTCCGCCACCTCCATCTGCAGGAGCAGAGCAGCAGGAGCTGCCTCTGCCTCCGCCACCTCCATCTGCAGGAGCAGAGCAGCAGGAGCTGCCTCTGCCTCCGCCACCTCCATCGGCAGGAGCAGAGCAGCAGGAGCTGCCTCTGCCTCCGCCAACCCCACCAGCAGAGGATGAATGCCTGCTGGGAACACTTCCCCCACCAGCAGAGGATGAATGCCTGCTGGTATCACTTCCCCCACCAGCAGAGGAGGAATGCCTGCTGGTATTACTTCCCCCACCAGCAGAGGATGAATGCCTGCTGGTAACACTTTCCCCACCAGCAGAGGATAAATGCCTGCTGGTATCACTTCCCCCACCAGCAGAGGAGGAATGCCTGCTGGTATCATTTCCCCCACCGTCACGAGGAGAGGAGCAGGAGCTGCCTCTCCTTCACCAGAAGGACCAGGACTAGATGCTGGCGGTCCTCAGCAGCCCTTGCATAGGCTGCTGAGGGAAGCACGGGAAGAACCGCCCGGCCGCAGAGGCCGAGAAGAGGGCTAACACCTGCACCCCAGCTAGTCCTGACTCCCTGCCCGCCGCCCAAGGATGCCTGCCTCGCCGCCCAAGGATGCCTGCCCGCCGCCCAAGGATGCCTGCCTCGCCGCCCAAGGATGCCTGCCTCGCCGCCCAAGGATGCCTGCCTCGCTCGCCCAAGGATGCCTGCCTCGCCGCCCAAGGATGCCTGCCTCGCCGCCCAAGGATGCCTGCCTCGCTCGCCCAAGGATGCCTGCCTCGCCGCCCAAGGATGCCTGCCTCGCCGCCCAAGGATGCTTGCCTTGCATCGCCTGGGGTTGCCAGCCGCTCCGCATCGCCTGGGGTTGCCAGCCGCTCCGCATCGCCTGGGGTTGCCAGCCGCTCCGCATCGCCTGGGGTTGCCAGCCGCTCCGCATCGCCTGGGGTTGCCAGCCGCTCCGCATCGCCTGGGGTTGCCAGCCGCTCCGCATCGCCTGGGGTTGCCAGCCGCTCCGCATCGCCTGGGGCTGCCTGTCGCTCCACATCGCCTGGGGCTGCCTTTTGCTCCACACAGGGTACAGGGTACGAGGGAGAAGTGGCGCCCCGCTGCCGCCTCTATGGCCAGGGGCTCCCCTCCCGAAGTTCGCTTCCCGAGGGTCCGCTGCTGCTGCCGCCGCCTCCCGAGGGTCCGCTGCTGCTGCCGCCGCCTCCCGAGGGTCCGCTGCTGCTGCCGTCGCCTCCCGAGGGTCCGCTGCTGCTGCCGCCGCTTCCCGAGGGTCCGCTGCTGCTGCCGTCGCCTCCCGAGGGTCCGCTGCTGCTGCCGTCGCCTCCCGAGGGTCCGCTGCTGCTGCCGCCGCCTGGGGTCGCCAGGGATCCTGCTTCGCCTGGGGTAGTCCAGGGTCCTGCTTCGCCTGGGGTCGCTACACTATGGCTAGAACCCCATGAAGGGGAGCTGTCGGCCATGAAGAAAGGGGAGGTCAGGAGACCAGCTCCCCAGCCGCATTTCCGTGGCAGGAAACACGGTGGCCAGAGCCCCACGGAGGGGAGCTAGCGGCCACGAAGGAGGGGGAGGTCAGGAGACCCGCTCCCCTCGCAGCAGTTTCGCTGCGGAAGTGGGTGGCGGCCCCACGGAGGGGAACTGCCGGCCATGAAGAAGGGGGAGGTCAGGAGACCAGCTTCCCCGCAGCAGTTTCGCTGCCGAGATTGTGTGGTCGGAGCCCCACGGAGGGGAACTGCCGGCCATGAAGAAGGGGAGGTCAGGAGACCAGCTCCCCAGCTGCACTTTCGCGGCAGGAGATAGTGTGGCTGAAGCCCTGGAAGAGGGAGCTGCCAGCCACGAAGAATTGGGGATGCCAGACATTTCACCATGGCCACCCCAGAAACAACTTGCTTCCCCTCTTCCGGGACTTTGGGACTGAGGGGGAGGTGGCCATTGAGGCCATGTGTGCTTTGCACAAGGGGGTATATGTGGCAAAGTGCCCCCGTGTGTATTTTGTGTTACGTGTTGTGTGTAAATGTTGGTGTATAGTCATCGGTACACGGGATATAAACGGGTCTGTGTTTCACTTGTGATTTAAAAATGTAGATTTATATTTAGGCACGGAGGGCACAAATCACTTCACGTGCTAGTTAAAATGTAATGTGTGGTCACGGAGTGCACTTAATTAATTCACGTGCAGTTGTACCGAGATTCCAATTGAATGATTGACTAGCAATCGAGTCTCGGTACAACTGCATAAAAACAGCATGTTTTCACTCACTCGGGTTGGGTGTTCGTGAGTGGAGAACGGGTTTGGAGACGGAGGTGATAGTGAGAGTATTAGTAAAAGTGTTCTTACTCACCGTGTTTGTCTGTTCGTGTGTGTTTAGTGTATAGTCCGTTTTGTTTGTCTATTTATTTTGGCGCAAGTGCCGTGTCCTGTGTTTGTTTGTACAACCCTTTTATTTTCTGTCTGTTTGTTTATTAAACGCTGAGCGAAAGCATTCGCTCAGCTTCACCAAATCTCTCTCTGTTGTTTTTGTTCCTGCTTCTGACGTGACGTCACCGCTCAGTCGTCTTTGTGACAGGTGGTCACACCAAATATGGATTTGATTTAGATTTTTCTTCTGTTCACTCACTTTGCATTTAGTTAATTGATAAATATAATCTATTAACATGTCTATTTTTGAAAGCATTCTTACTTTACAGCATTTTTTCACACCTGCCTAAAACTTTCGCACAGTACTGTATATATATATATATATATATATATATGCACAGTACTGTATATATATATATATATATATATATATGTGTTATTTAAAATCCAGATGAATCTGCAGATGGCATTGTGAAATGCATCACCAGCTCACTGGAGAGGTTTGGATTATCTCTGAACTCAGCTTTTAGTGGCGACAACACACATGTCAACTATGGTGTCCATCGCAAAACAAATGGAGAGACAGTCGAAACAGATGTTCAGTAGAGCTTATCAAAAGTGAGCTCCTTGTGAGCCTCTATTTTGATGTGGGGTTTGCAGACTTCCACTCCTTGATCATGGAGGACAAACCACTCCTTGCTGCTGCAAGAAGCAACCAAAAATATGCATGGAAAAGGAAATAAAGAACTTAATGGCTGCCAATAAAGATTCAATATATGCTGGTACCATCCATGTTTGGACACAACAGCATTGTTATTAGCTCATCACAAGCAATTTGTAAATCAGTAATAATTTCTACTTTACTAACAATTTCTAAATTCACATATCTTAGTCATTTTGACAACCAATTCTGATTCTGTAAAGACTTACAAACTCAAATATATCTTTATTTATCTTTAGCTTATGCAGCAAATGCATTCTGGCATGTGACTTCCTGTCAGCAGAAATTTCATCGGGAACCACGGCAGGTTGCATGTCCACTGCTTAATTTGAAATGTGCAATAGCTTTGTGGTATTTATTTTAAAGAGGGCATTTATTTTAAAGGGAACTTGTAATTCCACATAGTTCTAGGTTTTTCATTGATATTGGTTTGTATTGAATGTGTGTGAAATCCTGACATTTGTTTGAATTGCCAAGAATCTACAAAAGTGCCCTGGAACTAACGTTATATATAATAAATGTTTTTGGCCAATAGAAAACGTAAAAAGCCTAGGATACTTTCATTTGTCAAAATATCTTAAAATACATTAACTAATAAATATGTTTTAAGAGGTCTACTTTATCTGTGAGAGTAAAAAAATAAAAATGGGGGTGGGGGGCGGGGGCATGGGTGTTGCGTGGCGTTGCATTAGGGTCAGTTCCCTAGATTCAGTTCTTTTAGCCTGTCTGCATACAACATGCCTTTTAAACCCGGGATAATTGTGGTTGCTCTTCTTTGCACTCTTTCGAGAGCAGCAATATCCTTTTTGTAACGAGGTGACCAGAACTGAACACAATATTCTAGGTGAGGTCTTACTAATGCATTGTAAAGTTTTAACATTACTTCCCTTGATTTAAATTCAACACTTTTCACAATATATCCAAGCATCTTGTTGGCCTTTTTTTATAGCTTCCCCACATTGTCTAGATGAAGACATTTTTGAGTCACTATAAAATCCTAGGTCTTTTTCATAGATTCCTTCTTCAATTTCAGTATCTCCCATATGATATTTATAATGCACATTTTTATTGCTTGTGTGCAGTACCTTACACTTTTCTCTATTAAATGTAATTTGCCATGTGTCTGCCCCGTTCTGAATGCTGTCTAGATCATTTTGAATGACCTTTGCTGCTGCAACAGTGTTTGCCACTCCTATTTTTGTGTCGTCTGCAAATTTAACAAGTTTGCTTACTATACCAGAATCTAAATCATTAATGTAGATTAGGAATAGCAGAGGACCTAATACTGATCCCTGTGGTACACCACTGGTTACCTCGCTCCATGTTGAGGTTTCTCCTCTAATCAGTACATTCTGTTTTCTACATGTTAACCACTCCCTAATCCATGTGCATGCATTTCCTTGAATCCATACTGCGTTCAGTTTGAGGATTGATCTTTTATGCGGGACTTTGTCAAAAGCTTTCTGGAAATCTAAATAAACCATGTTGTATGCTTTGCAATTATCCATTGTCGATGTTGCACCCTCCAAAAAATCAAGCAGGTTAGTTAGACACGATCTCCCTTTCCTAAAACCATGCTGACTGTCTCCCAGGATACTGTTACCATATAGGTAATTTTCCATTTTGGATCTTATTATAGTTTCCATAAGTTTACATATAATAGAAGTCAGGCTTATTGATCTGTAGTTTCCTGGTTCGGTTTTGTCTCCCTTTTTGTGGATTGGTATTACGTTTGCAATTCTCCAGTCTGTCGGTACAACCCCTGTGTAAATAACTTCTTTCATTTCTTTGAGTACTACTGGGAGTAGTACTCAAAAAGACAGAAAGTATATTTGGTAAAACCCAAATGCAGTTGGCAGACCCATCTACAACAGAAAACATTTAAGTACTCACCGCCTACAGGGCCCCACACTTGATCGCTGCCTATAGGGCCCCACAATTGATCACCGCCTATAGGGCCCCACACTTGATCACTGCCTATACGACCCCACACTTGATCACTGCCTATAGGGCCCCACACTTACTGCCTATAGGGCCCCACACTTGATCACCTATAGTCCCCACACTTGATCACTGCCTATAGGGCCCCACACTTGATCACCTATAGACCCCACACTTGATCACTGCCTATAGTCCCCACACTTGATCACCTATAGGGCCCCACACAGACTAAGGCCGGCCCTGTATATACTTGTATACCACAGTCTTACTAACTCCTACTTCTGTGACCTATCTATATGTAAAGGCTGGACCCTTTCTCACTCCAGATAACTGCTATGTTTTCTCCCTTGAATGATGTGAAGTGCAGCCCTTTCTGTAGTCCTGTTGATGCGTTGTGGACTAATATTTCTGTATCAGGTTCTCTATTCCCTAAGAGATACCACAAAGACAACACAGTAAAAAACAAACAAATACCATCAAATAAAAGGAATATGCACAGATATAACTTTACCCATTTTACAGAGAAAAGAGCAGCACCAAAACATTTTTTTTATTATTTATTGTATTTACTGGTATATAGCGCTTTTTATACAAAAGTATCGCAAAGCACTGTACATTACATAGGAGAAAAAAAGAACAAACCACAATACATGTGTATACCATGTCACACATACAACTGCCACAGTCAGACCATCTGTAAACAGCTGTGCACATATCCATAGACATTACATTTGCCAAATTATTACAAAGCAAAGTTACTCGACTTGCAAGACGTTTGATTGGATCCGTTTCAAGTTACAATGAAAGGTCTTGCTAGTGTTCTTTATTTCATGGAATATTCATTATACCTGAAGAACAGTATTTACACTAAAAAAGAAAGGAAGCCATGCAAGACTCTTGTAAAGTTAGCTAGAACAGTTAGGCAGCTTTTAAATTAATACCAAACATGTTTGTTTTAGTATGCTTTTTAAAATGAATACCAAACAAGTTTTTTAAGTATGCTTTTTTAAATGAATACCAAACATGTTTTTTTAAGTATGCTTTTTAAATTAATACCAAACATGTTTTTTTAAGTATGCTTTTTAAATTAATACCAAACATGTTTTTTTAAGTATGCTTTTTTAAATTAATACCAAACATGTTTTTTTAGTATGCTTTTTTAAATTAATACCAAACATGTTTTTTTAAGTATGCTTTTTTATTGCACATGAAACAAGATTTCCACATCCAAGATTTCACAAAATCTTTTCAAACATTCAGTTTAGTTCCCTATCCACTATACCAGTTACAATAGTTTAGTTCCATGTTTTAATATCAATGAACATTTTAGAAAAAGACAGAAAGGAGGTTAAATGTCTAAGAGACACAAATGGCAAAATCATAGAAGTAGCTAATAACACCCAGGAAGAAGAAATTCCTGGCTATAGCTGGGTATCATCAGCATAGCAATGGAAGTTCACTCTTTGTCTGTGGATAATGTCAACCTAACGGTAGCATATATAATGAAAACAGCAAGGGACCTGGAATGGAGCCCTGTGGAACACAGACAACGTCCGATAATGCTGATTTTACCTCTGCAATAGAGACAAACTGAAACCTATCAGAAAGATAAGATTTAAAATCTAGAAGAATTCAAACTGATGGAAAGCCAGAGTCAGAGCTTATCAGCAGATCATTAACAACTCTGACAAAGGCCGTCTCGGTGCTATGTGCAGCACGAAAACCAGACTGAAACTTCTCGAATATACCATTAAGAGTTAGAAATGTTTGTAAATGAATTGCAACAGCTCTCTCTAGAACCTTATCTAAGAATGGTAGGTTAGAGATTGGTCTATAGTTATTGAGGACTTTAGGGTCCAAATTGTGTTTCTTAAGCATAGGCTTTACCACAGCTACCTTAAGTGCTGAGGGAACTATACCGGAGGAAAGTGAACCATTTATAATTTTTAAAATGTGGGTATTAATAACACCAAGAACATCTTCTAATAGTTTTGCAGGAATAGTTTCAAGAGAGCATGTAGTAGCACTTATATGTTGAACTAGCTCTGTCAGCTCCTGTAAGGTAATCAAAGAAAAAGCCTCCATAGTAGCCTTTATAGGTCTATATGGCTCTTGCACATTTTTTTTTACTTATGCAACTTCTGCATGAATAGTTTTTTTTACTTTTTAGAGAAATTGATTGTCTGTTTCCAGTTTAAGTTAGCAAAAAATAATGTATAATTAATGGTAAATGTTTGACAATAGGAAAACACCCATCAATTTATTGCACATGTACCAAAATCTGACAGTGTACCACTTCCTGGTTGGTCGATCTTTAAACAGTATACACTATATAGATTAAACATATGAATACCTAACTATGTGTAATAGTTATTACTAACGTGGTGTGAGGAAATGGCTATATATTTGATCTATTTCATGTTTTTATTTTTTATGCTGTTTTGATGTCTAAAAAGTACATCTCGTTTTTATAATACCAAAAGTTGACATTTAAACCACGGTGAATACATTAATAATAGCGTAAACAGACAAGATTCAATGAAAAACTGACGCATGCGCATGTCTCAAAACAATGGAAAATTCAGCAGGGTGCACAATTCAATGTTCGTACGTATTCGGTAATCCCCTTTTCCTTTCTCTTCTTTCTCGTGCAGATTCGATATATGCCTCGGCTCTGTTCGTCATAGAACGCTTTTCTCCGGAATCCCCGCCCCGCTAGGTTCCCTGCGTTGTTTGGGGACTGTAGGAAGATGGCGGCGGCTCTGCTGTACTGTGTCTGCCGACAGCCCTACGATGTTAGCCGGTTTATGATCGAATGCGATATTTGTAAGGATTGGTTCCATGGCAGGTAAGAACATAACACTCTTCTTCACCACATATCTGAAAACGGTGTATAACGACCAAGAAATGTCGTAATAACTACCACCAGAAAACAACGGAGCTAATCCGGTGTCAGTACCAGTCTGTGGGTTGGGGGGTCTTCATGTGTCTTATTGTTGTTATTTACACTCAAATAGATGTCGACATACGTTTAACCGTTTGTTTGTTTGTTTGTTTGTTTGTTTTTTATTTCAGTTGTATTTCAAAGTAATCCTGCACATATTATGCAGTTATTGTTCTCGTTTTTAAAATTAGTTTGTATATTTTGGGGGTTAAGTGATTTTGCCAGTTGGGAAAACAGTGTTGTATCTTAAGAAAGCAGAAATAATTGTGTTACTAATGGATATGTAAAGGAACGTTTGGAGAAGAACACGTTGTTTTGACTTTGTTTCACTTGTTTGAAGCTAAGACATACGATACTGCAGTGTAGGCTTGTCTCGGGTCACAGTGTTCTTATATATATTGTTTTATATGCGTGTTTGTGTGATTGCATTTTTGTGAACTTGTTAAGTATGGTGTTTGGTGGCGAAGTTGAAAATCAAGATCCATAAATTCATACAAGACGTAAAATAGACCATATTAAAAAGTAGAAACGTGCTTCGTTTAAGATGCAGGACAAATACAGTATTTATTTTAAGATGGAATTACATCCTTGTTTCTGTTCGTAAGCGAACGTCAAAATAATACGAAAAGTACACGGTGGTTAAAACGGACCAGGTTGCTGTTTTGTCAGTAACATACGTTTCCATAGTTATTCTGTAGTGTAAAAGCATGTTTATTGTTTTTGAACGTTTTAAATAATACATTGATTGTTGTAGTTTTTATTACAGCAGTTTATGACCCAACATGCTGTGCGTTTTGTGTTGCAGTAAACTTTCTAAATATCCGTTCTCGTAGCCTAAAGCCCACACAACCATTATAGCTGCATACAACTTTCTTCATACGTCGTCTGTTTTTTAAATCGAAGAGTAATAAAAAAAAACACACACTGGGTATCTTTGTATAAGGATTAGTCATAACACAAAGACGAAAATCTATTACATTTATTGTAAAAAAACATTTTATATATATATATATATATATATATATATAAGAAGTTGGCATTAACACCATTTTTGTGGCATGCTCACTTAGTGTGTCGATGCTGCGTTTCTTTTTTGGGTAGTTTTGCTGAGGATTATAGAAAGAAAAAAAAAATCCTTGTTGTGATTGTTGAGCTTTTGATTGACAGTAGTGGTTGGATATTTAAATACCCCCTTTAACAAAAACAGACAGATAGCAGACAGAGGCTCCCTCTAGTGGATTCAAGAGGAATGCGATTTTTTAAATTTTTTTTTAAACAGATGCACCATTTTCTTTCACCTGGTTGGGGAAAATAGTAGGTTTGTTACAACTGATAACTGAATACCAGTAGTTCCTTGGTAGCATAGTGTCCATCATTCTCAACGTGTCTATAGGTTAATAGGATTGGAAGAAAACCTGTGTTCACTAATTCTGTTAGCAGCACTGCAGACACGTCAGACCAGTTAATAATGAAAAACGACATCAGGGTTCTCCCCAAGCCTTTTCAGCAAAGTGGTTGTCGCCGTCCGGCTGAAAAAACCTGATCCGCTCGTCTTGCAGATGCTACGGTGCCTTTAACAATAAGGACTGATTGCGCTTCTAGCAGACTAGATCACTTGCACGTTGCTGGATGAAAAAAAAATCTTGGAACCACATGACAGCTGTGTTACGTCTTGACACACCATTTAACCAATCAGAGATGAAGTGTAAGGTACTGTATGCAGGCAATAAAAATGTGCATTATAAATATCATATGAGCGATACTGAAATTGAAGCAGGAATGTATGAAAAAGACCTAGGAGTTTATGTTGACTCAGAAATGTCTTCATCTAGACAATGTGGGGAAGCCATAAAAAAAAGGCCAACAAGATGCTCGGATATATTGTGAAAAGTGTTGAATTTAAATCAAGGGAAGTAATGTTAAAACTTTACAATGCATTAGTAAGACCTCACCTAGAATATTGTGTTCAGTTCTGGTCACCTCGTTACAAAACGGATATTGCTGCTCTAGAAAGAGTGCAAAGAAGAGCAACCAGAATTCTTTGAATGATCTAATTCAAGCATTCAAAATTCTAAAAGGTATTGACAATGTCGACCCAGGGGACTTTTTTGACCTGAAAAAAGAAACAAGGACCAGGGGTCACAAATGGAGATTTGATAAAGGGGCATTCAGAACAGAAAATAGGAGGCACTTTTTTATACAGAGAATCGTGGGAATCTGGAACCAACTCCCCAGTAATGTTGTTGAAGCTGACACCCTGGGATCCTTCAAGAAGCTGCTTAATGATATTCTGGGATCAATAAGCTACTAACAACCAGACGAGCAAGATGGGCCGAATGGCCTTCTCTCGTTTGTAAACTTTCTTATGTTCTTATGAAGGGGCGGGTTTTCTGTGTTTAGCACTTTGAGAGGCTAAAACGTTAAAAATGACTGCTAAAAAATAACCAGTTATTTTCAAAGCAAAAATAGTTACAATGAATGCAGGGGGTCAAATTAAGCCGGCGATCAGTGCAATCCACCGCCTAATACTATTTGCGCCTTTATTAAAAAAATATTAAGATGATTTTCAGGTATAATCAGTCAATTTTTAGGCTTCCAAGCCGTAGGCTGGGGGAGCCTATTGTTTTTGTTAGGATTATTATTATTATTATTATTTATTATTATTTTTTTCTGCCAAAACATGCTCAAAAACTCACGAAATTCGGTATACTGGTAGATGCCTACGGGGGATAGTCGGTGATATTCAGCAAATTTGAGCAAGTCACATGGTTCGGCAGCCATATTTGATTTTGCAGAATTTGTTAAAACATCTATGTATGGGAAACCGTTTACTGCAGAGTTCTGAAAATTGCTATACATGTTGAGGGATAGTCCATGATTAACTGTTGTTAATATGAAGCTGATTGTTTGTGTGGTTTGTCAACCACATTGATTAATGACATAAAATTACCATAAAAGATAAAATCATCAAAATTCAAACATCTTCTCTGAAACCGCATATCCGATTGAAACAAAAATTGGAACAGAACATCTCAGTATGGTCATCTGTTACGCTTGTTCAAAGGAAGTTGCTACTGTGAAAATCATGGCGTCCACGCTGCATGACATCATCAACATACGCAACTGGCTATAAAACTGCGTATAACTTATCGGCTGCACCAAAATGCACAAAATTTGACACGGATGTTGAGGACTATGGGATGTTGTGTTGTGGTCAATATGGCTGCCTTAGGTCACATGGTGTGGCAGCCATCTTGGATTTAATGAAAAGTTTGGACAATATTCAAAAGTCTTCTCATGAATGGTAAATAGTACAGCTGTGTAAAATTTTGTACATAGTGCGCTCATGTCCACGATTGATTCTACTTAAGGAAAAATGGATCAGTCACATGGTGTGGCAGCTATGTTGGATTTTGCGTAAAACACTTAAACAACAACTGCTTATGAGCCCTTTGGTTGATTGACGTGAATCTTGGGTATACGTTATCTTTGTGCTGTCCTCTAAAAAAGTTAGTCAGGAAAAGTTCCTACATCAAACATGACCGCCATGAGCCAATCAATATGGGTGACATACCATTTTTGCACATATTTCACCTTGAAATTACACATTCCCACCACTGGGGACAGCTGTTAACATGGTACAGTCAACAAGCTAGAGAAAAAATCTTTCTTAAAACGGCCATTTTTTGCTGGTGTTTAAAGAACAGTTTTACTAACTCATGTAACTTAATTACAGTGGAAAGGATGATATTAATTCACACGTATACACAGTATACAGTATATAAAGACACATACTGTAAACTACTGTTGCAGCTGCATCCACACGAAAAAAAGAATAAAAAAAATAACCTGCACTATGCTTTTTAAACCAGAAGACAATCGAAACAAACAAAAAAAATACATAATACATGAGCTTTCCAAGTCACATGAATACAGTTTGCTTAAAAATCGTTATATAATTATTTTTACGACTGAACTATGGTCAAACACAGTCACAAATCCTGAATCTGTTGCAACAAAGCCGCGAGTGTAACCCAAAGACGCATGTGGGGGGCGACTTTGGGGCCATATATTTCATTTAATATTTCTCTATGAAATAGCGTTGTAACTGTAAAGATCGCATAGTTATTCATGGAGAATCCCCCCAAAAAGCGGATATTTTAGTATAATTCGAGCTTACCAGCTTCTCAGCCGTAATGCTGATTGTTTACTTATAACCTCGTGGACATGCAGGCAATACTGATACACACAAACAACTTGAAAAAAATTACTGTCTTCTCACAAATGTTCTGTAATCACATTTTTTTTTTTTAAAATCTGTCATAGCTGAATAGAAGCCAAAAAAAAAAAACTGCACTATTCGTTTTACTGATATGGCGTCTGTTTTTAAAATTTTTTTATTTCATAACTACAGTGATAGTTATAATTGACTAAACTGATAAAACAACAATTGCAAATTCTGAATATGTGGCAACAAAGCCAGGCCCCCCAGATAGCCAATTGTTACACTATTATCACTTTCTATTGCTTAAACAAATGCACATTAAATGATAGTGGCATTAAAATATACAAGAACCAGTACTGTCTCTATGGGTTCTGTTCCAGCTTCTTCTCTCCTCTGTCCTGTTTATAATTCCTCGGCATAGGATTCGAGTGGTGTTACTCATAAATCGTGCACATGTTATGTCCTAGTAGCGGTTTGGTGACAAATATGGTGAATTGTGTATTTGCCAGACACCCCTGATAGCCAATCGTTACACTCTCACTTTCTACTGCTTTAAAAATGCACATTAAATGATAGTGGCATTAAAATATACAAGAACCAATACATGCTGTAGACTTTATTTTATATTGCAAAATGAAGAATAGGGCACCACACACTCTCACACACACACAAACTCAAACAAAGAGTGATCTAGAATTTAGAACAATATTAGCCTCTTATATGCATTATTTTCAAAGTCTATATGACTGCATACTATTTAGAATTTTGTGTGCATCCAAATACAATTTAAATAGCCTACTAACCAATAATTCCAATATTTGTGCCAAAATTGACACAGTTACCACAGTTGTGATGATAACGCTTCATTTATAATAACCAATGCGCTTAAATTTCGCGATAACTGCTTGGAAGCCGTAAAGTTGCTCGCAACTCTAGTTTGTCGTATTATTGTACTGTAAGGTGATATATAGTCCATAATAGCTATATATATATATATATGCACTAAAAAAAAAAAAAGTGTATTCCTTTTGTTGTGATTTCGTAACAATATGTACCCAGGTGCTTGTGAGTGATATTGGGGGTTCATATATAGAGGCTATACGTCTTTAAGAGAAAGTCGTGATGGGATATCAGCTGAACATTGTCAGCTGACATACAAATGCTTAAGTGCAGAGGTGCTGGATTATTACACTCTGGTTTCATGCAACAGTTATGATGGTGACCAAACGTGTGTGAGTACTGTTTGGTTAAAATGAACAGCTGCATTCAAAAAATGTAGAACAGTGAAAAACAAAAATAGACGTGCATTAACACAATGCCCTGAAAACTTAAAGAAAACAATTTAAATGAAGCAATAAGCTCAGTAATTAAGCTAAAAAGGAAGAGAAAAGGTTGCCTTTTTTTTTTTTTTTTTTTTTTGTGAACTCCAATAACCCTATGTTATCTTTCACCAGTCAAATCTAGTGCCTAAATAAGCACGGTAATTTTAGGGATGCACCGAATCCAAGTTTTTGAGTTGTGTCCGAATACTGAATCCATCTCAAAAGATTCGGCCGAATACCAAATCTACAAAAACTGTTAAGAAAACTGAAGGAAACTGTTGAATGAAAAATGGCAGCTACTAACATGGGACGGGCACAATCTATTGTTTTGAGCCTGAGTTCATAGTGTTTTTATTGCCGAATGGAAATATATCCCTGAATAAGATTTCAGTTTGAAACTTACACAATTCACTGCTAGCCCCCTTCACCCACAATAGAAACGTTAACATATAGAACTGTTTACTTTACCTTTACAAGAAAGGAGAGCTGCATCTTTGCCATAACCCACTATTTTCTTTAATGACATTTCAACCTGTGTCACCTGGTCTGAGAGTAGGGTTGCCAACAGTCTCCAGAATCTCTGGACACTTAAAGGAATGTCAGGTTTTTAACTCCCCTCTCTAAACTGCAATGTATTCAGTAAAGTGAGTGTAAATTGTGTGAACTGTCACTAAATTAATTGAATTGTTTTACTTAGTTGTTACCAAAAGCACACACATGACTGCGAGGATCGTTTCCATCAATCAGACCTATACAGCAGCTGATTGGCTTTCTGAGTCTCTGACTGGGCTGGACTGTGTGAAGCAAGAAATATTAAACAAATAGAAACTTTACCTGCTGTCACAAGGTTAAATGAAAGAGTGCAGGTGAACGCAAAGTTATCTATAATAATGGTGTTGCACTATTTTGATAGATATTGTTTACTGTATAAAAAAATTCAAACAATACGATTAATCGTTGTTAAAAGGCTCTCAGGATAGAATCGCCACCACAAAACTGCTCAAGCAATTCACACTCGCTTTACATGTCAAATACATTGCAGTTTAGAGAGGCGAGTTAAACCTGACCTGCCTTAGTGTCCCGAGACTCTGGAGCCTGTTGACAACCCTATCTGAGAGCTATGAGGAAAACATTACTGTGACGAGTGACCTGAATCTCCTTGTGAATTAAAACCCTTGTTGATTTACATGCACCGTGTGTGTAACACCTATCAAATAGGCTACGAAATAGTTTAAAAATGATTTTAATAAAACACAGCAGTTCTCAAATGGTTCAACTTGTATTGGCACATTACAGTAACGTAACATTTTATTTAGTAAAGCATATTGTTCAACAACAACAAAAAACATATACCGTGTTTACACAAATTTAAGTCGCCCCTGAATTCGTCGCACCCCCCAAATACGGACACACAAAAAAAGACCTTGAATGCAAGTCACATTTAACTCTTAATGAAAAAAACAAAATTAACGGTTAAATTACTTTTTAATTTCTAGGCGCCAGCAGGGAACACTGTATTACTGTACATTAAAGCATCAGAGTACATCACCTACTATATTGCAAATGGGAAAAGAAAATATGTACAGTACTGTACTTTCAGTATTGAACGACAGTCATTGCAGTTTATGGTAGTTGGGAAAGGGTAATTTACCTTAAACTTTATTTGTCTGCTTTATTGTCCTTGTTTGTTTAATTTGGCCAACGTGACTCATGTTCTCAAGCAAAATTAGTGCAAGACAGAAATGTGTAATTCATTTTAGGTTTGAGTGGACTTTGGAGTTTACACTAGTGGGGTTCCCGTAGTTAAACCAGGTACAGATTATAATGACAGTGAGTAAGTTAGAGAATCGGTGAGCGATGAATCCGTCATTAAGCAGTACATACCTTAGTGTTCCTGTTTCTTGTGCTCCTCCAGATAGAGAAAGAAAGATATATAAATAAATGATTGTTTTGAAGCTGGACCAGCGTTGATCATATCAACAAGTACTATACTGGTAATATTATAGTATTGCTCAGCCTTTCGATTGCATCTCCATCTTCTGACACATCTCAGATGCCACAGTTTCTCTTTTCTTCAGCAAACAAAACTACTTTTCTTTTAAAAACTGCATCAAAAAATGTTCATGAAGTTCGCTGTGCAGCCATTTTAATATACCGGAACTGTACCGAGACTAATATCTGTAGTGGGCAGTAACTGTGTACAGCTGGTCTTGATCAAGCGCACCAGAATAATTGACATTGAGTAATTGACATTGAACCCTAAGTATTGCTCTGAATCCGAACCCTGGGCCAAATTCGAAACCGAATCCTGGATTCGGTGCATCCCTAGGTAATTTTCCATAACAAAGTCATGAAAGAAAATGCAGAACATAAAAAGTGCAACCAGATATAGTCAAGAAAGACAACACATTATTCAAATTCTTTGTCGTATTATATATTTAAGGTAAGGCAAGGTTTTTTTTTCTGTTAAAAGTGCTCCCGGCTGTAATGTTCTGCCGTCTGGCTGTACAGAATTCCTGGGGTGAACCCTGGACATATACAGCTAGTTGCTAGGCTCCTATCCTGTTAAACTGGTTTGCTGTCAACTACTTCATCAGCCTTCATCAGCCTGAGTGTCACTTGAATTGAACTCTCAACATTCATTACCATTAGTAGAAGTGGTATTCTGTGGTTTGATTTTGGTTTAGAAGTTTGTTAGTCAGTAAACTTACTTAGTACTAGGACAGAGCTTGTCAGCAGGCAGGAGTCGCACAATACAAGACAGATAGCCCAGAATCAAGCCCTCTGTGTGTACTTTTACAGGGCCATAGCCAGCCATGAAAAATCAGAAGCTTCCACTGCTCAGTAGTTAATCTAAAGTAGCGACATCAAACTTTTTTTTGTCAAATCAGGGTTTGAAAAAGCTGCAATTACTGGCCACTTCAACTTAGGCAGACGTTCAAAACATAGAATATACTGTGTTCCATCTTGCACATCCTGTATTAACTTCAGTGAAGCCTTTTCTGTGTTCAGCGTTGTGTTTGTTTTCTATTTAAAGCACTCGTTGCCAGCTTACTTTTTTTTTTAATGTGCAACTAGTCTTCTTGCTGTTGCCACTAATGTGTGTACGGCTGGAACATTCTCCAGACTGTTCTGAATGCATAGGTTTATATTCTGCACAGCGCACACTTGCCACGCCCCAGTATATGATCGTTTACATGCATAAGTAAAGGCATTGCTCTGCAAATGTTTTGACAGGGCATTGTGTAGCCCGGAACACGATTCGCTATCAGATTTTTAAATGCAGCTCCCTCCACGATGTATCAACATCCACTATCGGGTCTTTTGCTTGGACACTTTGGCTCGATTTTCTTTCCACAATACAATGCCACTGTAATAGTTCCTTTTGTTTTTTAGTACTCCCTTTTTCATATTTTGTTGGATGGAGCCTCACTAAATGGTCCTGCAGGTTTGTGTTATTGCCTGAGAAGCTCAGCAAAGTTTCTCAAATGTCACATTTTACCTTTCCATTTTGTTCTTTAGAAAAAAAACTTCCAAACGTCGGACGGCATTGTTTTAATTTAACCGAGAAAGCTTTAGTCCTGTAGCAGCTGACCTGGTTTGTTCTGTTCACGATTTTGACTGAGTTCCCGGGTTGATTCTAGAAAATGTTTGTGTGTAGATGTGTGTGTGTGTGGGGTGGGATTTTGAAAGAAATGGAAAACAAAGATGGGGAACTAGAGTACAGTTTTATATAATTTAATTTTGTCCTAATAAAATGGATTAACTCTTTGCGGTCCTATGTCGGACCTGGTCTGACATTGCAATTATTCCTATCTGGTCCAATGTCGACCCTCTCCCGCCATCATCAAAAACGCAAAAACGGGTTTCTAGTCGTTTTTCTCCAGAAAAGCCGAGAAACCATTCAATGGCCGAGTGGGAGCGACAGGAGCCAGACAAGCCGAAAAAAAAGGGCGATCTCATGAACAGTCATACTTGCCCCTGGCATCAGATAACGACGGCCATAAGGAAACAAGCTGGCTGTTACTGAATCAGTGCACAGAGAATATCAGACATTTGCAGAGCTTTTTTGAGATGTTACAGTAATAAAATAATGACTTGGATCGCATTATTGAGGAGTTTGGTGATAAAACGAGTGATCAGGAGATGATTGATCGGTATGTACGACTACGACTAAAGGGTGGGGTGGGGCTGGAGATGCCTAGTGACTGCTTTGTTGATATGCAGGGCCTTTTAAACCTGTTTGACTGTGGGGGGAAAAAAAAAAACCTTTTAAACAGCGCATCTAAAATTAACTGCACGTGTGAAAATAAATTGGACCTGACGCGCCTGACACGCACTTAATAAATGGACTGCAAAGAGTTAATGACACGACATGTGGTTTCACCGTATTCATTTAGTTTTGATCCATTGATGGTTATTCGATGATCATCCCAGCCCTATCATTATCCAAATACAGAGAAGACAAGCGTGCATGCATACAGAAAGTTTACGAAATACAGTGAGTATATGTTATAGCATTGTAAAATGTCTTATGAATTGACTTAGAAGATCGATCTAAAACCTAGCATGTACAATTAATTCAAGAAACAATGTTCGCATTGTGCAATTAATGAATATGACTGTATTTTATTTGTATGTGCTTTGTTTTGCTGATTCAGTCTTTATTAAATGAAAAATATCACTATATGAGCTACAAGATGTACCGGTCAGATCTTTTGCAGCATAATCAATTGCTTTAAAACTGTGGTCAAGTAATATTATTGACAGCTTACAAACAAAATGCAGATAAAAAGTACACACACAAACACACACGTACAAATACGCATAAACATGTACTGTGATAATCTACTGGTATTTAAGTTTAAATAGGCATGTTACTTAAAGTGTATCTTGTGGGGGGTGGGGGGAGGGGGGTATCTCTGAAATTGATGCAGCAGTGTTTATTAAGAATATCAGCATTATTATTACTTTTTTTTTTTTAAAACATTTTATAGGCCAGTAAAATGTGATTAATGTGGATCACGAACCACGCCTACCAAAAACACAACCTTTTTGTCACTTGTGACGTTTCAAAAGGGAAACAGTTCTCGGCCTGTATGTCTGGCCTACAGGTTTGTGAGGTAAAAAAAAAGAGAATAATATGTGCGTGTGCGAGGGTTTTACGAACTCCAGCTTGTCAGGGCATCGGGCGCAGGCCTTTCCAGGGAACAACGAACAACGAGTCAGGTTGAAGTCAGATGCGGTATCTTCAGTGCATGTCAGATGTGTGTTTTTTTTTTTTTTTTCTTAATTTCCTTGCTTACCTAGTGAGTAAGTAAGTTGCAGTATTTCAGTTGCATTACTATTTTTTTACAGAAAGTAACGGTCATAATATCGGCACTTGGGGCTCCTGAGTGGCGATCCGTAAAGGCGCCCACGGAGTGCAGGATGCGCCTATAGCCTGAACGTCGCCGGTTCGAGTCCAGGCTATTCCATTGCCGACAGGGGGTGGTTCACAATTGGCCGAACGCTGCCCGGGGGGTTGGGGGTTGGGGTTGGGGTGCTTAGGTCGGCCAAGGTGTCCTTGGATCACCACGCACCAGCGACCCCTGTAGTCTGGCCGAGTGCCTGCGGGCTTGCCTGTAAGCTGCCCAGAGCTGCGTTGTCCTCCGACGCTGTAGCTCTGAGGTTGCTGCATGGTGGGCTTTCGCGATACGGAGAGAGGATAGGGTAAAACATGTCTATGCATTTTATGGCTTAATGGATGGACGACGACATTGTACCTACAAAAAATGTATTGATCACAAGTAAAAAATAAATAAAAAAAACAAACAAACCGTAAAACATGTTTTAATGAACAAAAAAGTAATTTTATTTAATATCCTTCCGCCTCTAACCTAAAAAAGTCCCTTAAAACTTAAAAAAAAAAAAAATGCATTAATGAAATTATTATTTATTATAATAAACATTGAACCGATTAAAAACAAGAAGCACTATTTATAGATGTTAAAGTGAGCACTGCCATGAAATTGCAGCTTTGACGCTTTACAGACCCTTTTCTTAGACGTTCATTATTTGTTTATTTATTATTTGTTTATTTAGCAGACGCCCTTATCCAAGGCGACTTACAGAGACTAGGGTGTGTGAACTATGCAGCAGCTGCAGAGTCACTTACAATTACGTCTCACCCGAAAGACGGAGCACAAGGAGGTTAAGTGACTTGCTCAGGGTCACACAATGAGTCAGTGGCTGAGGTGGGATTTGAACCGGGGACCTCCTGGTTATAAGCCCTTTTCTTTAACCACTGGACCACACAGCCTCATTTCTAAACAGTAGGTGGCGCTGCAGCAACCGATTTTGAGCAGAGTGGTTTTTGATTCATTGTTGTCGTTGTCTGAGGAAGTGCAGCAGGACAATCACGCAGACCTTCTTTGCCACATTGAGTTGCACATCAAAACAAACCTCTCACACAGGACCTGCGCCGGTGTCAGATGATAGTATTGGAAGATTTATTTATTTATTTATTTTTGTTGTCCTTTGAGATGTTTGAGTAGTGATAGGAGGTATCCATCCCAGATTTGCGGTACCGTTTGAGTGGCAATAAAGATGATGTTTGCATTTTCAAATACTCTGGACAGTGGCATAAAAAGGACACCCGATGCCCAGGCAGTGGACTTCGGTGTATTTTTTTTTTTCTCCATTTCTTTTTCTATGTCCAGAAGCTGTGCTTCAGTAAGTTCGATGCCTAGCAGTATTACTTTTTTTTTTTCACCACTTGAATAAGTGTTGGTGTCTGATTTAGACTCATCCAAAATCTCATCTAGAGTTTGGTTTCCCGAAAGATCAAAATTGATATACCTCGTCTGTCATTTATTTCGAATTTAAATATGGCTAACGTTTTTTTTTTTCAAAATTATATATTAAATGTGGTTAGTCATGTTTATTAACCTACTGTACTACAGACGTACCTGGCACATCATAAAAAGTGCTTTCCCTGTGCTACGGACGTACTGGTACGTCATGATTAAAAACCTGGTCAAACAAAAAAAAAAAAGCTGGATTGCTGTTTTTTCACTCAGGGTCGCTCATCCAGGAGTTACTACATAACATATTAGGTTGGTGGCTTTAATTTCATTATATTACATGGATAAAATAAATTTGATGTGACACAGTTGTTAAATGTAATTTACAGCCTATTTGAACGTAAGCGGTGGCTATCTTTGGCTTGTACTGTGAAACATCCCGAATGAATTTAAAACAGTCTGTGTGTAACTTTTGTTTTCTTATCAATGAGGATTGAAGATAAAAAAAAAAAAAAGTTTACCTTTGATTAGTAGCTGTTTTATTTAGTGCTTCATGAAATCAGCTTTGAAGTAACATCTGACTATTTGTCTACATCTTGTTTGTTGATGTTGACGGTAGAGGAAGATACTTCCTGCTCCTGACTGATCACATGACACCACTGTAATGTATCGAGTGTGTGGGAGGTACTTTTTTTTTTGTTCAGTGGCGTAAATTCCGCGATCAAACGGTAAAAATAAACATTAGGAACCATGTGTTAGTATAGTTACTGTGTGTGAAACCTTGTGTATCAGACTTGTTGTGTCTGGTTTAGGTGGTTGGAGAGAAACTGTTAGGCTAGTGAGTTTGAGCATAGGATTGATCTATTTTACATATTTTTCAAATACTGTATCTTATTTTTGTAATCCCTGTGTTCATTTTTCTTACTTTATAATTTTATATTACATCTAATGTAATCATCCATCCCCCAAAAAACTTTTATTCATCATTGTATGTTTCATCAGATTTTTTTCCTGTTCATTAGATTTTTCTTTTCATCTCTTCTTTTTTTTTAAATAACGATATTGATTGTAATTGTTGGTTTGAATTTATTTTTCTTTTGCTCCATTTAAAAAACAAACAAAAACAAAAAAAAATCCTTATGTAAAAAATATATTGTATTGCAGTTGTGAATACGACTTGGCTTTGACATTTCTTTGTGGTTTCTTTTTTTTAATTGAATTATCTCCTCTCCTGGATTGGATATAATTTTATGATGTGTCCTTTTTTTTTTTTTTTATAATTCTACCATGAATTTCTCTCTAGGATTTCACAGTAATTATTAGGGTTTTTTGGGGGATGTTTTTTCGATTTATATTGTATAGCTCAAAAAATAAAAAATAAATAATTTCCTGAAATCCCAAAATCGATTTGTTAGTTACTGAATTGATTTTATTTTTCATTTGCTCCATTTTAAAATAAATAAATACATAAATACATATATATATATATATAAAATTGAAATTGTGATAAACGACTTGGCTTAAATGTATTTCTGTTTTTTATTGAATTATCCTCTCACGACAAACATTGCATTTGTATAAGGTATTATTTTATTGCATTTTTAATTTATTTAATTTTATTTGAGGCTGTGTGGTCCAGTGCTTTAAAGAAAAGGGCCTGTAACCAGGAGCTCCCCGGTTCAAATCCCACTTCAGCCACTGACTCATTGTGTGACCCTGAGCAAGTCACTTAACCTCCTTGTGCTCCTCCTTGTGCTCTGTTGCTGATCTCTTAATGGAGTCTGACTCAGAGGGTGATTTTGTGCCTGATGACTCTGGTAGTGATTTTGTGCCAAGTGACTTCCTCCAGTGAGGAATCCAGCAGTGGTGAGGAAGAGGAGCCGATGAACTCTGAGCCTGATCCCCTAGCAGAACCGGGTACAGTAGGTGGGCCTGAACCAAGGGGTGGTAGATTTCAGCCACCCTACTACTGGACTCCCCTTAACAACATCCAGCCTCAAAATCCTCCTTTTTCTGGCACACCGGGTACCATGGTGAACACAACTGGATTTACCCCAATTAACTTCTTCCAGTTGTTCATCACTGATGTCCTTTTTGAGTACCCAAATCAATTTGTATGCCCAACAATACATGGCACAACATGCAGACAACCTGGGGCCACATTCTAGGGTGCGGAAGTGGTCCCCACTAATGTAATAGAAATGAAAGTTCTGGGGTTTATCCCTTCTGATGGGACTGGGGGATAAACCTAGATCCAATTTATATTGGTCCACCAACCCAACCCATGCTTGCCCAATTTTACCTTCTACCATGAGCCCGAACAGATTCCAATTAATTTTAAAATTTCCATCACTGGGTACACTCATGGGTTCAGAGTGTACACAGGGAGGGACTCTCAGATTGAGCCGTCTGGCTGCCCCCCCCATGGTTCCAGACCCCTGAGAGAATTGTGTGGGATATGGTTTTTCCTCTCCTAAACCTGGGCTACCGTTTGTACATAGATCATTTCTGCACAGGAATCCCTCTGTTTAGATCTTTGCACACATCCCAAACAATGGCTTGTGGCACAATAAGACCAAACAGGAAGGGATTTCCTCGTCAACTGGTAGCCAAGAAATGGGCGTGGCAAAACCAGTGCTGTGAGGAACTGCTGGCAATGAAATATACAGATAAAAAAAGATTTGTACCTCTTCACCACCATCCACGATGAGGCAGCAATAGCAGTTCCTGTGCGAGGTACAGGCACGCACACAAACAAGCTGAAGTTGTCGTGGACTACAATAAAAACATGGGCGGCATGGATAAGTTGGACCAGATGCTGGAGCCGTACAATGCTGCTAGGAAGACCATGGCATGGTACAAAAAACTTGGCATGTACATGGTCCAGATTTCTTTCTACAACAGCCATGTAGTGTACAGTACGGCTCCAGAGAATCGGCTCACTTTTCTGGACTTTGAGACCTCTGTGATGACAAGTCTCCTGTTTGATGCAAAGCAAATGCCAGAGACTGAAAGAGTAGAAACAGTAGCAAGACTTAGTGAATAACATTTTATATGTATACTGCCACAGTCCGAGGAAAAAGCCAAGCCACAAAAAAGGTGCCGTGTGTGTTTCCACAAGGGCATGTGGAGGGATACATGGTACTACGCTCCCCGCTGTCCCTCTCAGCCAGGCCTCTGTTTGGAGGAGTGTTTTGAAAAATTCCACACAGTACATGAGTACTGGAAAGACTAAATATACCCCAGTCACTTGTTTTTATGTCATGCAGCAACATTACCCTGGGCTCCAGAAGGATTATGTCACTTGAAATTAGGGTGGGTACTATGAACCATGGGCTGTGTTTTTCAAAGGGGGAAGGTCAAAGTGGCCTAGTCTCAGTCTAGGTCCTGTAAATGCCTGAAAAACTAAAGAAAGGTGCATGTATTTGGTATTTTTGAATTCAGAACACTCTGGGCAATTCAAAACCATTGTCCTTTTAACAGTGGAACAAGAACTATGAGATTCACAGGTCCAAATATAAGGAACAAGAAGTGACTTTTGCTATATACAGTGGCATTACCACAAATTGCAGAAGGATTATGGGTAACACACCATTGACATGCAAGGTCATGTTACCCATTTCTAAAATCCTTATTTTGTGCAGTTTAAAAAAAAAAGTTTACTTATGCCAGGGTTTCTCATTCTTCAGCAGCATACTGGGCACATGAAATTGGGGTGGGTGCTATGGGCTGTGGGCTGCATATTTCGAAGTGGAAAAGTCAAAGTTGCCTGGTTATCTGTGTAGAGCAAGTAAACCCCCCCAAAACCAACGAAAAGATTTCCACATACACAGGCACATCCAGCAGCTTAAAACTTTCTACATTCTTACACCAAACATTAGCATTTTAGCGACTAAATGTAATGCAGGTATAATACATTTTATGAAAAAGTACCATTTTGTTTACAATAGCTTTATTTTGTGGTCACATGACCAAGTAAACCACAAAAACATGGCACCAATAGAAACTTCAGAGTCTGGCAAAAAAACAAAACAATATATAGTTTGCCTGGGGTATCTTTTGTCAGAGATGCCATCTGCTACGATTTGGCCGTAGCAGCTACTATTTTGGTTCTGCTACGACGCTACGTCAAAGGGGTATAATACTATGTTTATGAAATATTATTTCAATACCATGAGTGTTTTCCTGTCTAATTTTTAATTAATGGTTCTTTAATACTGTATTTCACTGACAGTGTATTGTGGCATTTTAACGGACCTACTAAGAACTCTGAGCCAGGTTGCTTAGTAACCAGTTTAGGGGTCCTTCAGAAACAGATGTGCACATGTTGCTATGTTGCTTTTTAGTCTGGGATTTAGCACACGGTGATCACAGGTTCTGTGATTTTAGTAGAGAACATAGAACTTTTCCAACACAACTTGAAATTCCACCTTAACCAAAAAAATGAAAATTGCTTTTTTCACGGTTTAGTTAATGATGTACTAGCTCAGTTGCCTGACTTGCAATGAAGTTGTTAACACTTTCAATTTTTTCAGCGCTGTTAATTGATTTAAACATACATGCAGGTGCAACTCTACTGCCCGGTTTTGTCAACCTGCAACTGCACTTTTCAATGCCTGTCAGGTCTTTGACTCAAATCAAGCAAAGTGTCTCAGCATAGCTGAGAAATAAGTGTTTGAGGCCATTCTACTGTTTGAAGACAGCTGTGTAGCACAGCGTGAATACCGTGCTTACTACGAACTTGTCAGTGAACTGAAATGTGACGTTTACCAATTCTGGAAAAACTTGGAAACAAGATTTCCAGCTCTTGCTGTAGTCATTTTCTGCATATAAAAATGTACTTGGGGATGACTGGCACTCCAGAAAGGCATCAAACACATACAATATGCTATATCAGAATAATATGTAATCAAACAAACCAAAACACAAAATAACTGCAAACTGTACCACAGCAGAAGCAACATGCACACAGAGACAGTGAACTTCAATCGTTATTTTGTAAAGGTATGTAAAACCTACAGTTTTTGTTTCCTGTCCAGTAGAAACCCCACCAAATGTTATGTAAAACAAACATTTTTGTTTATAGTTGTGTATGCTGTGAGTCTTACCGATTTTACAGGATTAAAACTTGAACCTGATGTTGTGAAAAACATAATAAATACATATTTAGGTTCATTTTCCCTTTTTCCTACTTCTGTAGACAGGCTCATTGTATGTTTATGTAGGTAATGTATATTGTATTAAAAAATATACAGTTGAATTTTCATCCCTGTGACTTCACACATTTCCCCCTTCCTCCGTGATTTTGAACAAATTTACTGTGACTGCTCCGTGATTTTTAGTGCAAATTTCTGTGACAAAATCCCAGCCTTATCAGTTATTAAAATAGGAATCAAAAGTCACTCTCCTCCATCAAAAAGATCGAGGTTGGCTTGTCAGAAATCTCAAGAGGAATTTTCCACAGAATGGTCCTGCATTAAAAGAATGGTCCTGCATTCAAAATCCTAAAAGGTATAGACAATGTCGACCCAGGGGACTTCTTTGACCTGAAAAAAGAAACAAGGACCAGCGGTCACAAATGAAGATTAGATAAAGGGGTATTCAGAACAGAAAATAGGAGGCACCATTTTACACAGAGAATTTTGAGGGTCTGGAACCAACTCCCCAGTAATGTTGTTGAAGCTGACACCCTGGGATCCTTCAAGAAGCTGCTTGATGAGATTCTGGGATCAATAAGCTACTAACAACCAAAACGAGCAAGATGGGCTGGATGGCCTCCTCTCGTTTGTAAACTTTCTTATGTTCTTATGTTCTAATGTCTACTGTGAGGACTGCTGGACAGGCTTTTCTGTGAAACATGGTGGGCATCATGACTGTATCACTCACAATCTGACACTCCCCATTACTGTATGTTTGCACAAATGGGTTTTGAGGTTTACCTCACTTTAAATAATTAATTATTGGTTACTACACAGCATTTTGTGTTTTGATAGTTGCAGAGTAGTAAACATGTAAATAAAAAACGATGTTAAATATTTCTTGGTGTTGTTATTTTTATAAAGTTTTGAGGTTGAATATTTCAGTCCAGATTTGACAGCACTTAATGTTCATTTCTAATATTTAAATCCAGAATAAATAAATATAATTCCAAATTTAAAGTATTTTCTTTTGGGGTTAATTTCTAAATGGCATTTGTTAACAATAACCAAAAGTATAGATTGAACAGCAAAAATGAGGTAAGTGGTTGCCAGACCCTAAGAACCTTTTAATTTCTAGGGCTAGCAGCCCCTGGCCTTTAAAAAATAAATAAATGAATAAATCTGCTATGCTACTATATTTCAGTTACTATTTTCTACTTTCATAAGTTGGCATCTCTGTGTTGTATTTAAAATACAAGTTTAGTTAGAAGTTAGTGTATTGTGATTCCGAACTCTGTTGTAGATTTCAACAAATATTTTATTCAATACAGTCAAACAGATGAGTATTCCATTGTCCCGAAGCACAGGTCATAACAGAATCAACAAGACAATACAATGTTGCGCTTAATATAGACTTCACCTTATGACATCACTCCTTAATCCTTAACCTATCAGAATATCATTGACCACGTGGGTCCACTTTCGTTTTATTAACTTCAGTGATTGTAACATCAAAGCTTGTTTGATGTTCCACTCAAGAACAATAAAGTTTGAAGGAACAAAGGAGATTGTTTCAGCTTTTGAAGGTTCTAGCCCCCAAAGTGTTCTCTGATAAAGCACGGGGTCCTCTTTCAAATTGCCATTTGGTGCACTTTGAAGTTTTCCTCTTGCGATCTGCCTTCCTGCTCCAGTAATTAATATTAAACCCAAACTGTCTTAACTAACTAACTAAATGAAACCCAAATACTAACAATCTAAAACTAAACAGTTAATCTTTTAATCTATCATTTCTTGTAACCTATTTTGACCAACCAGGATAGAGTATTTAAAAGGCCCCTTTGCCTTCAAAACAGCATCAATTCTTCTAGGTACACTTGCACACAGTTTTTGAAGGAACTCGGCAGGTAGGTTGGCCCAAACATCTTGGAGAACTAACCACAGTTCTTCTGTGGATTTAGGCAGCCTCAGTTGCTTCTCTCTCTTCATGTAATCCCAGACAGACTCGATGATGTTGAGATCAGGGCTCTGTGGGGGCCATACCATCACTTCCAGGACTCCTTGTTCTTCTTTACGCTGAAGATAGTTCTTAATGACTTTCGCTGTATGTTTGGGGTCGTTGTCATGCTGCAGAATAAATTTGGGGCCAGTCAGATGCCTCCCTGATGGTATTGCATGATGGATAAGTATCTGCCTGTACTTCTCAGCATTGAGGAGACCATTAATTCTGACCAAATCCCCAACTCCATTTGCAGAAATGCAGCCCCAAACTTGCAAGGAACCTCCACTATGCTTCACTGTTGCCTGCAGACACTCATTTGTGTACCGCTCTCCAGCCCTTCGCGAACAAACTGCCTTCTGCTACAGCCAAATATTTCAAATTTTGACTCATCAGTCCAGAGCACCTGCTGCCATTTTTCTGCACCCCAGTTCCTGTGTTTTTGTGCATAGTTGAGTCGCTTGGCCTTGTTTCCACGCCGAGGTATGGCTTTTGGCCGCAAGTCTTCCATGAAGGCCACTTCTGACCAGACTTCTCCGGACAGTAGACGGGTGTACCAGGGTCCCACTGTTTTCTGCCAGTTCTGAGCTGATGGCACTGCTGGACATCTTCCAATTGCGAAGGGAAGTAAGCATGATGTGTCTTTCATCTGCTGCAGTAAGTTTCCTTGGCCGACCACTGCGTCTCACGGTCCTCAACGCGTTGCCCGTTTCTTTGTGCTTCTTCAAAAGAGCTTGGACAGCACATCTGAAAACCCCTGTCTGCCTTGAAATTTCTGCCTGGGAGAGACCTTGCTGATGCAGTATAACTACCTTGTGTCTTGTTGCTGTGCTCAGTCTTGCCATGGTGTATGACTTTTGACAGTAAACTGTCTTCAGCAACCTCACCTTGTTAGCTGAGTTTGGCTGTTCCTCACCCAGTTTTATTCCTCCTACACAGCTGTTTCTGTTTCAGTTAATGACTGTGTTTCAACCTACATATTGAATTGATGATCATTAGCACCTGTTTGGTATGATTGTTTAATCATACACCTGACTATATGCCTACAAAACCCCTGACTTTGTGCAAGTGTACCTAGAAGAATTGATGCTGTTTTGAAGGCAAAGGGTGGTCACACCAAATATGGATTTGATTTAGATTTTTCTTCTGTTCACTCACTTTGCATTTAGTTAATTGATAAATATAATCTATTAACATGTCTATTTTTGAAAGCATTCTTACTTTACAGCATTTTTTCACACCTGCCTAAAACTTTTGCACAGTACTGTATATATTGTATATTAGGGCAGCTGGCTGCTGGAAATTAGGTTTTTTTCATAATTGACAATGTTTTACATCGTATATGTTTCTGTAAATACTTGAAAATGAAAACACATGTTACAATATATAAAACAAAACATAAGGAGTATCAAAGCAATGTTCAAGAAAATTGAAAATTGTCTCTAAATCTTGGATTCCTCAAAATAGCTGCCCTTTGCCTTAATAACAGCCTCACAAACACGAGGCATTCGGTTAACAAGTTTCAGCAGGAAATCATCCAACATATCTTCCCAGCTCTTCTGCAGCAATTCCCAGAGATGTAGGGCACTTGTGGGTAGCTTTGCTTTGACTCTTCTGTCCAGTTCGTCCCATACAAGTTCTATGGGATTGAGGTCTGGAGACTGGGCAGGCCAGGTCATTAAATTGAGTTGTCCTTCACTTTCCTCCTTCGCCAGATAGTTCTTGCACAACTTTGAGGTGTCTTTCGGGTCATTATCTTGCTGAAGAATGAAGGACTGCCCAACTAGCCGTAATCCTGAAGGAATGGCATGCCTCTGAAGTATGCTATGCCAGCCATGCTGGTTGAGCTTGCCATGGACTTGGTAAAGATCACCAACTCTGTCACCAGCAAAGCAACCCCAGACCACGACACTGCCTCCTCCATGCTTGACAGTGGGAACCACACATGCAGAACTCATGCGCTCACCCTCTCTGCGTCTTACAAATACTCGGCGGTTGGACCCAAATATTTCAAATTTTGACTCATCGGTCCATAAGACCGACTTCCACTCCTCAAACGTCCAGTTTCTGTGTTTTGTGGCCCAGGCAAGTCTCTTCCTCTTATTCTGCACTCTTAACAATGGTTTCTTTGCAGCAATTCTTCCAGTTAGGCCAGCTTCACGCAATCTCCTCTGAACAGTTGATGTTGAAACATCTGTACTTCTAGTAGCATTTAGCTGAGCTTGTATTTCAGGGGCAGTTAATCGCCGGTTTCACAGACTTGTGACTCTAATGAACTTGTTCTCTGATTCTGAGGTCACCCTTGGCCTGCCTGACCTTGTTCGGTCCTCATGAGTGCCAGTTTCTTCAAATCGTTTGATGGTCTTGGCCACAGCAGTTACAGACACTTGCAAAGTTCTTGCGATTTGTCTTAAAGATTGACCTTCATTTCTTAAAGTAATTACAGACTGTCTTTTTCTTTGCTTAACTGAGCGTATTTTGCCATTTTCTGCTCCCTTACATTCAGGAATGACAAACTTGTGCCTATGCTACCTATATTTATAGTAATCATGGACCCTCACCTGTTAACAATAATTGGTAACAAAAGGTTAATTCTGTAACATGCTAGTTAACTCGGAGAACATCTAACAAAGACACTTTTATACTTAGGCCAGTGTTCTAACACCGTGTTATACACATTTCAGACTTTTAACTGACTTGGGCTTCAGACTGAAATCCCTTGCTTTGGGTGACCATTTCATTGAAATTGACAAGATTTACATTTTCATTTAAAAATAAAATTTTGAATGCAATTCACTTATGATTATCAGCTTATATAAGTACACGTATCATATAATGAAATATTAAGTGTTTATAGACAAGTTTATACAGTTAAAAGCATAGATAATCATGAAAAACCTGGTTTCAAGCAGGTGTACTCAAACTTTTGACTGGTACTGTGTGTGTGTGTGTGTGTGTGTGTGTGTATATATATATATATATATATATATATATATATATATATATATATATATATATATATATAATATATATAAAAATATATAAAAAAAAAATAATAAATTAGTGATGGGTCAGTGTAGTCGAATACACAATTACACAAATAAACTATTCAAATAGCATATTACATATTTGAATACTCGTAACTAGTAGACGCAAACACGTCTTTTTTTTTTATTTTTTTTTTTTAAATGCTGCAGCTTGACAAGTGTTCAAAGAGTGTTAAACCCTGCGTGTTCATGTCAATGAGATTGGCATATTAAACGTAAGGACACTAATTAATCATGCTTTTAACAGCAAAGTTCTACAATAAACGCATTCTGTTTGAAATTGTTGCCATGTGTTCAGCTCATGTTAACAGATCCCCTGCTTGAGTTCGCCTGTAATGAGCTCACAGCCGCTGTTGCTAGGCAGTCGTGAAACAGCTTCCGGGGGCACGGCTAACTTTTACATTGGTAAACAAATAGATATTGTAAGTGCGGAAAAAGAAGCCTAACTAGTAACGTTGAAATAAGAAAGCTAATTTAGCTATGATGAATATAAAGACATACTAAGTGCTGAGCAGAAGAAAGCAATGACTAATAAGAAAACAGTGTTGAAGTAGTTTTTTAACTCTGTGGACTGCAATACAATGTAAAACATCTACTGTTGACTTTCTGTGAATGTGGATGGAATAACGTCAACATTTGCACTGACCATTAACAGTACAGCCAGGTATGTTCGTGATTTTGAATTATTTCCAGGTTATTGAATAAACCAAGTAACTTGAACAAAGAAATCTCGTCTTGGACATTGTTTGTACACTTCGTGAACCCTCCGAAGGGTGAAGCTCCTCCGAAGGGTGAAGCTCCTCCGAAGGGTGAATGTAAACGTTGGCCGCTCACACTTGTTATGCTGTCTGCTGTAGTACACATACGTATTTGCCTTTTATTCTTTATTTCGGGTATTCAAATATACGAAAATGTTGCCCCCCGTGTATTGGAATAGGAAACTATTTGAAATTCCCATCCCCAGTAATTTCCCTTGTTGAAAATCCCATCCACTCCCAGTGCAGTAACAAACCATTCACATTCGCTATAGGCATCGACACTCCTAAATCAAACCCTTTCCACTGTCTAGCACTAACCTAGATGCAGTTTTTCTTAGTATCCCTGTTTTCTTTATCACACTTTTATAGTCAGCCCTCGTGTGTCCAACCCCTCCTATTCTCCTGATGGTTTCACAAAAAGTCAACTAGATTACGATTCCGAACCAGAAAAATGAAATATTATAACAGAAATAATCGCCAAGAGCTCATACCTTTTGTATAAAAATTTAACATGCATACAGTTTATACTGTAATTTAGGTTACAGTACAGGGGGAAAAAAAAACATTCACAGTTCTGTGCTGCATTTAAATGGCATTACATGCAGTGAGAAACATAAACAAAAAACCTTCAGCTTGCACAACTGAAACCTACTGTACAGTAATGGAAAAAACATAAAAGCCTATTATACTTGCAGCAGAAAGCATGAGTGCCCTTATGACACTAGCAGTACTGTTGGGTAGCACTTTTACTTTCAGATACAGTATCACAATGATATATTACTGTAACTTAACTTAGACTGATTTGTGTAACACGAGATCAACAAAATATAAAGGCAAGGCACATTAATTAAATGCAAAAAATAACTTGCTAATGTCGAAGTAAATGTTCTCAGTAAAGCTGCAACTTTCACTTTCCTTTTAACTTGTTAATGAATTACAACTTTCCACTGACCTATAGTGCTAGTGTAACAGAAAAACAGAGTAGGGTTGGGACAATAATTTCTGAAACGATTATTGGAAGACACAGCATTGGGATTATTGTGGAATTTGCTCATCGGGAAACCGCAGTTAATGCACATCATCTTTTTTTTTTAAATCAAACTTTGGCAACTAAAACATTCTTCCACTGAATTATGATCACCAACTTCTTTCAAACTCATTTTTTCCACCCTAGTCCCAGAGGACCCATGTCATCTTGTTTCCCTAGAACTTTTTATTTTATTTTTGTTGTAGCTGAAAATAGTTTCAGAGTTTAGCACATTATTACGTGTATGAAAATGTCAGTTTAGTAACGGAAAGCTGAGCTCATTTGGAATGAAAACCAGAAGAAGAATGACAGTTCATTCAAATGTAAGGATCAACTCTGAATATGTCTTAATGCTAAATAAGACATTCAGAAAATAACATTTTAAATGTTTACATCATCAGTCTTCATTATCATCAGGAAACAGCAAATATAGTAGGCCTAATTGTCAAATTAATTTTTACAGAAGAGTTGGAAAACTGAAAACAGGGAAAATTGAAAACCCGGAACACAATACTGTTTTATACATTATTTTTCTCGTTTTTCTCATTTTAACAGAGTAAGCCTACTTCTTTAATTCTGTGTACTTTTAAAATAAAATCATAGTCAAAAACTCGATACGATTCACAGTCTCTGGTTTATGCCTTCCCCGAAGACTAGTGACCACCAGTCCACTGCCACTAAACAATCTCTCAGATGGCACACTTGTCGCTTGTATACAGATGCATTTCTGAACCTCTCAGATGGCACACTTGTCGCTTGTATACAGAGGCATTTCTGAACCTCTCATATGGCACACTTGTCGCTTGTACTCAGAGGTATTTCTGAACCTCTCAGGTGGCACACTTGTCGCTTGTACTCAGGTATTTCTGAACCTCTCAGGTGGCACACATGTCGCTTGTACTCGGGTATTTCTGAACCTCTCAGATGGCACACTTGTTGCTTGTACTCAGAGGTATTTCTTGGCGAGGTGCCAAGTGTGGAAAAGATTCTGCGTTTCCTTTCCACCAGTCTAATGGTTCTGTTTTCATGTCCACGACTGGCATGCTCACACAGACTGTAACTTCTTTATTAATGGTTCTGTCTTCATGTCAGCGACTGGCATGCTCACACAGGCTGTAACTTCTTTATTAATGGTTCTGTCTTCATGTCAGCGACTGGCATGCTCACACAGGCTGTAACTTTTTTATGGCCGGCCTCTGGCACATTGTCATCTTGCAGGCCGATGTGAGGCTGAGGTGAATTCCTCCTTGCAATCTAAAGACAAGTTTAAAAATGATGTAATAAATCAGTAGGAGGTTACTACATTTTCATATTTAAAAATGTATTTTACCTTCTAAACTGTACTTTTTACTGCAGTTTTTTTCTCAGTAAAGACGAATCTTACTAGAGTAATCTAGGTGCCTTTTAATGATCTAATAAGAGCAAAAGATAGACTACACTAATTTTTTATAGTGCCTTTCTTAAATATCCCAAGTAACTGTACCGTTAACCATATCAAAACACATCAACATCCAATAAAAGCCAGTGTATTCATAAAGATCATTCCTTTTCATTAAGCACAGTTACCTGTTGCAGTAAATCATTCAGACCACTTGGTTTTACTTCTTTTTACATGGATCCAATCCTTCTTCCTCTGAAACCTTGCTGCCTCTTCTGATTATACTGTGCAATTCTATGCATTTCTCGACCGAGTGTGCAGCAGCAGTCCTGTGGTTCATCGCATACATAGTCTTGAACCTTGGATCCAAAACGGTGCATGAATCAAGAAGGTGATGAACACTTCTGCAGGTTGTTTCTGATTACCTCTTTCAGGTCTCTTGCAAGTGCTGTCTGTAGGTTGGGCAGTAAGAATATCATCCAGTATGTGGGTCAGAATTCGACGAATAGCAGAAGCAGTGACATATTTTTCTCCGCAAGGGTACGGTTACATTTGTCAAGTCCTCAAACAGGGTAATGTCTGTCACAAGGCATCAGATGCCAAGACTTGCGATCAGATGAAAAAACAGATGAGATGGCTTGTTGCTGCTCAAGCAGACGCGGGATCATTTCAACCATGGAGCCCCATCGCGTAGACACATCCTATTAATATAAATATATATTTTATAAAAATTACTTGACTCTGAAATGTAAGAATTGTAAGGATAGATACATTGTAAATTGATAACATTTATTTTTACAGTACGAAAGCATCAAGTATAATCGTCTTTGACACTACTATACTATTACTATTTTGATGTATAAAGGGGTCAACTAAATAATAATAATCCGTAGCCGACATATTTTACATTTAAAGCAAAAACAAATGATGTGTAAATACATCCATAACAGGTTGTTTTTACATTTAATAAATACATACATCTTCCATATTTGCCTATTTAGCCTTTTTTCTGCTGTCATTGAGTAGAATCGAATTACAAGCCTTCAGCTATCATTTAATAACAAGGAAATCGAAAGCCGTAACCTAATTACATTTATTGCATCTGCCTTCACTAGTATTAAAATATTTTAAAAAGTGATTTATACTTGTGTATAAGAGTGTTCAGGAAGTTGCGTGACCTTCTGTTGCTTTTTTAAGTCTCTCTGATGTTTCCCACTTTGTGTGACAGCATTCCTGTTTTCCTGTCAGTCCTTATTGCCTGTTCCACACTATCCGGCTTTAGTCCTTTATTTATAGCCAAGTCAAGGTTGTGGCCAAGGCAGCTCAGCCTTTTCATATCAGCAAACTGGCCGTCGTTTTCTAGTGAATGCTGGTTCATGTTAGCCATGCTGTCTGTTGTGATTGACACAAGATTGTATACCAAGAGACTCCACTCGCTGAAAATGTTTTTAAAAACAGTGCTGATGTTTTCTGCCGTGTGGTCAGCGTCAAAGGGTATGCAAGACAGCAGCTTTGAAGAGCCCCCTCTTTTTGTCAGTGTAGTGGACTGCGATTCCCATATATGGATCCATATACAGATCCATTGTGGCACTCATGAACTCCAGCTGCCCTTCACCAGTTAAACTTAACAATTTAACTTCCATGGCCTCTCTTAATTCAGAATACATAGTCGGGATCACGCTGTTAGAAAAATGCTTTCTAGTAGGCAAGCAGTATTTTAGGATTCAGAGTTGAATCCTTTACGATCAACAGTGTAAACAGACATCATATCTTTGGCTAAGAAGTATCCCACAGCTCTGTCCAGTGTCTTTTGCTTTTGAGCTGTTATTTACGTAGTGCTTTTAACTTTGAACAAACTCGGGAAGCGTTGGCGGCTTTAATCCAACCGTGCTCATGTGTAAAGCTTTGCTTGTCCTTTTCAGACAACTACGTCTGCCTGTTCTTTTGGATGGTGGAGTCGCAAGTGTGAAAACATATTCATTGTATTTTGTTTGCATTTAATCTTGGCAAAGCATATTTTGCAGTTTGGGTTGTGTTCATCTTCTCTGAGAATACCAGTGTTCTCATACTGAACTTGTAGCATTTTTCTTTCTTTTAAGTTGCAGAGAGCCTGAAGGTCCTAAACTGTTGCTTTCACTCGGTGCAACCAAAGCTGCTGCCCAGTCAGTGACATTCCCTTAAACAGGATGTTGATGTATTTATTTATTCTACAAGTCTAACTAAAACAGCTTATTAATGATTTGTTTATTACAAAAAAATGCTGAAAGTAACGTAATATTGTTATTTCACAATAAACTGTGATATTTCTTTACAACACAATTTTATTATTGAGACTTGTGTTCAATATGATATTACCGAGTTATCGCAACTCCTCCCAACCCTAAGTCAGAACGCGTGTGGATGTTATATTTAGTAGTTTATAATAGAATTAATGTTACAGCGCTGACCGACAGCTGCAGGTAACTGAGTGATGGATTAATGAGAGACGGATATGTTTGTCTTTTATACTATAGAATTGTGTTACGTTATTGGGTTTCTAGCATATTATTTTGCCTGCTCTGTGTCACAGTATGGGATAGAAAGGTATGTGCTGAGGGAATTGTTATTTTATTGTTTTCCTGTTGCTGGTAGGGTATTATTTAAGCCAGAGAACAATTGGCACAAAGTGAAGCAAGAAATAAATAGAAATGTGTTATGTTAATAAATGGAAACGTGTTATATTAATCTTCATTTGTTTTTGTTTTGCCACCAGCTGTGTGCAAGTAGAAGAGCACCATGCTGTTGATATTGACCAGTACCACTGTCCCAGCTGTGACATTTTACACGGACCATCCCTGAGTAAGTCAGTTGTCTTTATTTTTTTTATTTTGTACATTCTTTTATTTTTTTATGTTAGATTTTGAAATGTCACATTTTTCAATGTGTCACTTTTTTGTTAAGTATATGGAAAACTACAAAGTGGTATGCAATTTAATATATTAATGTAACATTATTTAACAGGTTTCATCCGACTTTATGAAGCACAATGTGTTAATTCTATAGGGTGATGCTAAGCTTTTGGCCGTAGCTGTAGGTTAGTCCCCATTATCGGTCTAACTTGTTCCACTTGTTTGATCAGTTAAACCAGTTACCGGGATCATCTGTTTGGTGCGCTGCAATCAGGATTATGTTAGTACAGATTTGCAGGATGTTCTTTTATAATAGTTTATAACTAGAGATATCTAATATGTGTACATTATTGTAGTTTTCAATATAATATTCTTTCTCAAGACAATATTTTAGGACGCACATTGCGAAAATACCAATTGGCTTTTGTTACTTAGTCCGCATTTTAGTCCACTTGATGTGACTGAATCACTGGTGCACTACAATTGACCCCTTAAGTCTAATACAACTCCACAGAATTGATTTAATTCTTTAGATCCTAGAACATCACTGGTCGCCCTGGAACAGTCGCTGATGGCCAGGCCTGCTGTCTGAATAGAAATATTAGTGTTGCTGTAGCATGGCATACATGAACACATACAGGCATTTTCCACGCATTGTTTCAGTTAGTAACTATGGCATACCACAAAAGAAAAACAAATATGATTTAGGATATCCTCTTTTGGATGATGATGACGACAATATTGATTATTTAAAAAGGGGAAATATGAAAATATGCTGTCATTTTTTTTTCTTAATCAAGTGAAGAAACGGAATAACTGGCATCGACATGACTATACTGAGGCTGAGGACGGCAGCAAACCAGTACAGGCTGGGACTTCTGTATTTGTGCGGGAACTCCAGGCTCGATCTTTTCCAAGGTATGAATAGAAATGTACTTCTGCTATATAAGCAGATGTAGCAAAAGGTTGTGCAGTAGCATGAACATCTGTTTTGAACTACAGTAATCCGTCGCATATCCGAGTGCGGTGGGACGAGACAGGGCGGATATGTAAAAAGTTAGATGAATGAATCCTGTTTTAAATACCATTATACACAGCTGTAACAATTACTATATTCACACAATTACTGTTTTGAGATTCAGCTTTTTTTTAGGGAGCTCCCCTAAGTCCCTTGTTGAGAAAGATACTCGGTATTAATGCTTGTGACAGAGTAGCGGTCTGCCATGTGGATGTGTGCATTTGTTGCTAAGTGACAGGCAGGAGATCGAAACGGAGGTTGAAGTTGATATGCCCCGCAGGCGAACAGGATTTATTTACATATCAACACACTGAACAGCTCACATACCATTACCAGCAATGGCAGTGCATGGAGCACATACAACACAGCGTATGAAAACTTTGGTAGGGTCTACAATATTTGAACTAACCTTCTCTGTTCAATAATAAACTAACGTTGCTGAAAAGGATGAACATGGCAGATATATGACGGACGGGTACGCGACGGATTACTGTAATAGCAAAGTAAGCTTAAGAATGATATGTGAAGAAGTTTCCGCCCTTACTGTTTTTTGTATTGGTGTAGCCTTGGTAACATTCATTCTTTTTTTGAGTTTGTGTTTAATTTTTCTGTTTTCTTTTGTATTCCAGTGCTGATGAAATCATTTTGAAGATGCCGGGGAGCCAGGTGACACAGAAATATCTGGAGAAGCAGGGTTTTGAGTCCCCTATCATGGTGCCCACATTGGATGGCATAGGGCTTAAACTGCCTCCTCCCTCCTTCTCTGTTAAAGATGTGGAGCACTATGTGGGTAAGGCTCTTGCTGCTTGCCCCAATTCTCTCAAATGTTTTGACAGGTTTTATCAAAATTTTTACTGGTGTGCAATTCAAATGTGGTCAAGTTGATATTCTGCTTAACTCTTAGAAGCAATATGGTGTGGAAGTACTTGCAGTTTTCATTTAATTTCATGTATAAACAGAAGAGCTAGTTTTGCACTTCAGGTCAGGGCTGCCCTGGTTGAAATGTTGTTAAACCCTCACCAATCCTTTCCTTTAGCATGTTAAAACTGAATAGTGAAGATTTCAGTCCAGTGGCTGTTATGTTCAATATTTCATAAAAGCTATTCAAGTAGGCAATTGTAACGGAGTGAAATCCCCTCCATTACTTAATAACTGTGAACTCTACTTTTTTCTTTTAAACATATTCATTTTATAATGCATCCACATGTTTGTAAACTAAAACTAAGTATGTATGAAAATACTTCCCAGTACAAGCAGAAAAGACGGTAGCAGGGACGGCGTAGTACACCGAACGGGGGCCCGCGGTGTTTATCGTATTTACTAGTAAAATGTTGTACAAAGCGGCATGCTGTGTTTGTTAATGTGTGCTGCCTGGAACTAAGGACAGACGTGTTGTGCGTGCTTCTTAAATCTGACGGGAGCCTACCTAATGTTAGTCTGTGGAGTGGTGAAAAATGGATGGAGAAAACTGTTTATATTTCCGAAAGTACCTCATCCACCGCAACTCAGACAGTTTACTAATTACTATTTGTTTTATATACTGGTTTCAATTCTGATTATAAATAGTTTAATACTGTATATTTATTAGGGGTGCGTGATAATACTGATAATGTTAATACAAGTATATTGCGATATTCATCAGGCAATACAATAATCGGTATTTGCACGTCATTTTTTTTCATATTCCTGAAGACATGCCCCAATGAAGCTGGTGGCGTCATGAGGGTGTGGTTTCAACTGAGACTGCTATGATTGGATACAAACTGAGAGACTGCTGTGATTGGATACAAACTGAGGGACTGCTGTGATTGGATACAAACAGAGACGCTGTGGCTGCCGTGTGGGTGCAGAGTTTTGAAGCAGGGATGGAAAGGATGGCTAGAGAGTAGACAGCATTTTACAAGACAGGAAGAATATCTAATTATACAAATACTAGTTTTTTACCACATAATCTAATAATTTTGATTGTTATGGTGACATTGCATTAATTTTATTTTAGAGTAGTCTAATAGATAGATCTGATATATGTATTGTAGTTTTCGATAAATAAATATTCAGCAGAAACGACGATCACAGATGGAAGGATTTAAGAACATAAGAAAATAAGAAAGTTTACAAACGAGAGGAGGCCCATCTTCAGCCCATCTTGCTCATTTGGTTGTTTAGTAGCTTATTGATCCCAGAATCTCATCAAGCAGCCTCTTGAAGGATCCCAGGGTGTCAGCTTCAACAACATTACTGGGGAGTTGGTTCCAGACCCTCTCAATTCTCCTATTTTCTGTTCTGAATGCCCCTTTATCTAATCTCCATTTGTGACCCCTGGTCCTTGTTTCTTTTTTCAGGTTAAAAAAGTTCCCTGGGTCAACATTGTCTATACCTTTTAGGATTTTGAATGTTTGAATCAGATCGCCACGTAGTCTTCTTTGTTCAAGACCTGAATAGATTCAATTCTTTTAGCCCGTCTGCATACGACATGCTTTTTAAACCCGGGATAATTCTGGTTGCTCTTCTTTGCACTCTTTCTAGAGCAGCAATATCCTTTTTGTAACGAGGTGACCAGAACTGAACACAATATTCTAGGTGAGGTCTTACTAATGCATTGTAAAGTTTTAACAACATTACTCCCCTTGATTTAAATTCAACACTTCTCACAATATATCCGAGCATCTTGTTGGCCTTTTTTATAGCTTCCCCACATTGTCTAGATGAAGACATTTCTGAGACAACATAAACTCCTAGGTCTTTTTCATAGTTCCCTTCAATTTCAGTATCTCTCATATGATATTTATAATGCACATTTTTATTGCCTGCGTGCAGTACCTTACACTTTTCTCTATTAAATTTGCCCTGACGTGGTTCATAAAGACCATAAAGATGTAGACTGCAATAAAACAAAATAACATTCCCCAATATGTGGAAGTAGGATTTTATTTTTTTTATTTAAACGTTAAACGTCTTAAGTAACAAAAACCAATTCGTATTTACGCAACGTGGGTCCTAAAATAGTCTTGAGAAAGAATATTGTATAATATCAAACTACAGTAATGTACAATAATAGATATATTTAGTTATAAAGTATTATAAAATAAAATGAGTAATACAATGTCACCATAACAATCCAACTTATTAGATTCCGAGTTAAAAAATGAACTGGTATTCATATAATTAGATATTCTCCTGTGTTGTTGTTCTCTGTTTGTTCTCTTGCCATCCTCTCCCTCCCTGCTTCAAAACTCTGCGTCCAGTAACAGCAGCCGCAGTCTTTGTTTGTATCCAATCACAGCAGACTCTCGGTTGAAACCACACCCTCGTCAGTATCCTAGCTTCACTGGGGCATGTCTCTTCAGGAATACGGGTAGGAGAAAAAATGAAGCGAGCAGTGCTAACACCAAAGAAAATATGGCAGAAGCACACAGAGATTGTGAGCTGCTTAAATTCTGCAACGCAAAGTCATGTGTGGATTCATTTCCTAATAAAAAAATCTAAAGGATGGCGGTTTAGCTTCAAACATTGCGGTATGTTGTTTATGCAAGGCTGAAGTAAAATATGCTGGTGGTACCACCAACCTTACATACAGTGGTGTAGTCTTAAAAGTACCAGAATGCCAATTAAAATATTGATTTTTATAAAACAAATTATATACGAATTCATGTTTTATAAAATTAACTTAAAAATCAATGTTTAGAGAATGTATAACTTTCAAACCAGCACTGTTTGTTTTTTTCTATTTTTGAAATTGGGAGCACATGCACATACTTCTGAGGATCCAACAAAAATGACTTCCTGGGCATTTCATATGAGAGTTTAATTTGTCATATTACATTCTAATACTTTAAATTCCATAAAAATGACAAAGCACAGTTTTATGTAGATTTATTTGGGGAGCAAAAAATCAACATCGGCATCATTCGGCGTTGAATTCTACTATGTATCTCAATATTGTCTTCAGTATTGCTGATCCTCGGTCCTAATCCCCACCCCTAATGTTTATACTGTTATCAGAGTTGGGGTCAATTCCACTAATTGAACTCCAATTCAATTCCCTCTCCACATCAATTCCCTCTCCACATCAATTCCTTCAATTCAATTCCCTCACCACATCAATTCCCTCTCCACATCAATTCCTTCAATTCAATTCCCTTTCCACATCAATTCCCTCTCCACATCAATTCCTTCAATTCAATTCCCTCTCCACATCAATTCCCTCTCCACATCAATTCCTTCAATTCAATTCCCTCTCCACATCAATTCCTTCAATTCAATTCCCTCTCCACATCAATTCCTTCAATTCAATTCCCTCTCCACATCAATTCCCTCTCCACATCAATTCCTTCAATTCAGTTCCCTCTCCACATCAATTCCTTCAATTCGGTTCCCTCTCCACATCAATTCCCTCTCCACATCAATTCCTTCAATTCAATTCCCTCTCCACATCAATTCCCTCTCCACATCAATTCCTTCAATTCAATTCCCTCTCCACATCAATTCCCTCTCCACATCAATTCCTTCAATTCAATTCCCTCTCCACATCAATTCCCTCTCCACATCAATTCCCTCTCCACATCAATTCCTTCAATTCAGTTCCCTCTCCACATCAATTCCTTTAATTCAGTTCCCTCTCCACATCAATTCCTTCAATTTGGTTCCCTCTCCACATCAATTCCTTCAATTCAGTTCCCTCTCCACATCAATTCCTTCAATTCAGTTCCCTCTCCACATCAATTCCTTCAATTCAGTTCCCTCTCCACATCAATTCCTTCAATTCAGATTCAATTCCAATTCTTTAGTTCCAATTCCAATTTTTTAAAATCAATCTAGTCAATTCCAGTTCCACCCATGCATATGTTCAGTTCCGTACAATTGTGTCATTCCAAATCCAATTCTACCTCTAGTCCATAAAATTTTATAATTTTGTATTGATAAGGGACACTCACACAACATATACTTAATTTCTATTGGCACTTTTACAGCAATAATGAAACTTTACATTTATTACAGTGCAATGTGCATGTGCACATCCAAGAAATACAAAAGAAAAACTATAGACAAACAAGGTTGTACTGTAGTATGTATTGCCTCAAAAAGAAAGTATCAAGTTATGCATAGCGCCATAAAGATTACAGACCTGCTAACCGCTACGCATTTTGAGTTGGTAATACGCGGTTACGCTTTTATCAGAGATGATACGCAATAATACGTAATCCATATTTCGCTCATCGTCTATGATGTTGCCTGTAGTTAGAGAAAGTGTTCCATCTAACGTCAGGGCCGGCCTTAGGGCAAGGCAAGCAAGATAGATTAACCAATCAGGTTTTGAGTTTAGTTGACGATCCAACCTCCGTTTTAAAAAAAAAAAAAAAAAAAAGTTATCGTGGCTTGACTGACAGAAATTCCTACCACCCAGTTTCTTTGTATAATCACTGCCATTCTACTGTAGCCTATCAGGCTTTGTTGAGCTGACTCGCTTGTGTTTCAACTGCCAGTTTTGGACACACTGGAGGGAGTGTGAAGTACTGTGACTTGTGAATTATTATTTATTTCAAACTGGCTACGGTACCTTTGTTTTTTAATTAATGCATTAATTATGCATTCATTTTTGTCTGGGTGAAAAAACCCACTTGCGTTTTGCAAAAAAACGTGCTTGGTTTAGATAACTGCATCGCATGAAAAGAAAATACAACTGAATGAGGATTTTATGAGAATGGCGAGGGAGTTAGTACAAATGTTTATTATAATAATATAGTACAATATTTAAGTTTAATATTCTGTTTTTGGCTCGTTGTCCCATTTTTCACAAATGCCTGTTACCATACAGGGATGTCAGTAAAATTCGATTTGATAAAAATGAGCACAGCATTAACATTGTTAATGTGGTTTAGGTACATAAGGCTTCTGTTTACTTTGCAAGTAGCGTACAATTACATTATAGATAAATGCCGTTTCATTGTGCTTAAACAAGTCATAAACATGAACCAACATGAAGACATAAACTACCAATATATGCTTACTGATATTAACTTTTTATGAAGCGCTCACTACAAACGAATGGGTCCAGTCTTTTTCGTTTTTGTTTTTTTTCTCTTTTAGTTGCTGAAATCCATTTTACCCTCCTGTGTGGATCAGCAGGAATCCAGTAGAAGGAAATGTTATATTTCTGTCCAGAACAAAAGAATCGGGCATTACTGTAATGTTACCGCGCTAGGCATTTTGGTCATCCACAGTAATGCTGACTGTGAAAGAGTGTTCAGCTTGGTGACCAAAAACAAAACCCAACACAGAGCCAGCCTGAGCACAGACATGCTAAGTTCACTGGTAACGCACAAAGTCATGATGTCAGCGAAGCAGCAAGTGTGTCACACACAAACCTTAAGTGACACCTTGCTCAGGAAAGCCAAGTCAGCCACCTATGAAGCTAAACATTCAAGATCTGAAAGTGCAGTTTGACCTGTTGGATTCCTTTCTGTTCCAAACAACTCACTTTGTGGATAGCTATTACATTTGGTGATTAACTCAGTGACTATTTACAAGTTTTTTTTTTTCCTTTTTTGAAAGTGCTTTGTTTCTCTGTTTTAGAAGCTTATACATTTCAATTTGTTATGTTTTGACAGTAAATAAAATACAAGCATACTACAAAAATTGCTATTTTCTGAAATTGAAATAATTTTCAGTTGGTATAAATTAATACTCAAAATTCATACTCAAAACTCATCAGAGTGTAGCATTTAGCTGTTTTAAACCCGAAAACAATTCTGGGGAAGCCCCGGACCTCCCAAGATGTCGGCGTGAAAGAGTGCTACTCAAAAAAAAAAAATGTCAAGGTTGGCAGGTTTGAGATTATCATAACTTATCAATTCTGTTACACCTGATCATCATAAGCTCTTCAAAATTACTTGGGTTGCACCGCTCAGGCCTGAAAACTTTGCCTGCCACACTAGAGTCTTTCTACAGGTGCAGATGAAGCAGGTATGGCTAGATGCTTGCAGGCTAGTTTGGCTAAATGGAGGAACTCCGTCTGAGGTGCCTTAAGAAGTTGGTAGTAGCGTTTGTAGAACCAGAGACAGATGTTCCGCATGTTTACATATAGCACAATGGTTTCCCACTTTGCAACCTTCACTTGGCTCAAAGTGATCAAAAGCAAAATAGTCTTTATTCCGTTCCTCATCCAGTCCAGGGTCAATCGCAAGATCAGGGCTCTCCGTTCCAGTCCAGGGTCAATCGCACGATCAGGGCTCTCCATTGCAGTCCAGGGTCAATCGCACGATCAGGGCTGTCCGTTCCAGTCCAGGTCCAAAATCCAAGCAGTCCTTCAAAAACTTTCCAACACAGCCATCTAATCTCCACACTCCCAGTCGCCCTCCTTGTCTTTCCAAAAAAAGTACTCCGCAAAGACTTAGTGTAAGGCTTGGTCTTAAATAGAGCTGTAGGGCAGGTTAGCTCGTTCCAATTAATTGAACAGGAGTCATCACAACTGTCATACTAATAGACTCACTTGTAAAGATGACAACAAGCAATTTATCACTAGAAGTGGCTACTATCTGCCTATCTCAGGCACCTCTTCCTTGTGGAAACGTAAGCTGTAATCCTCTCATCAGTCATTACAACTGTTGTTGTGATTGTGTGAATTACATACAGGTGTGTTGACTATTGAGCCAGGCTACCCTGGGAATACTATACCTGAGGTTTTTTAAAGCAATTCAGTGCAATAGTTTTGTGCAAAAATGGGTGCTGTTCAGTGGAATGAAATGGAATTGATAATTCCATTCACTAAAAAATGCCAATCCAATTCAATGTACTGAATTGTACTGCAACCTGGTATGTAAATTCTTTAGCAAAAGTTCTTGATAGTATCAAAGCAGTTTATCCAAATGATAGTTCTGGTGATACTGTTTTGGTTGTCAGGCTCTCTCTATGTAACAAAACAATGCATCCATTTTGCTTCTAGCTCTTTTTCTTTCATTTGTTTCACCACACCACAGTGTTTTCCCGTCATGGGTGCAGCCCCATCAGTACATACTCCAACGCAATTTTTCCAGTCCAATCCCTTTTCAACAACGAAACTGTTAAGGCAACGGAAACACGTGTCCGCTATTGTTCTTGTAGGCAGCTCATCAGAGAAAAGTATGTCTTATGCAGGTCACCATTCCAGTAATACCGAACAAAGACGAGCAGTAAGGCTGCATTGGAAACGTCTGTAGATTCATCCAGCTGTATTGCTAAAAATCATGGGGTTTCCATGCAAGTTGTTTTTTTTTTTTTTTAACTCGAGACATTTACACGAGAAATGTCTCTTGTAAAATGCTTTTTTGGGTTTCTATTCGCTCAGTTTATTACTCGAGTAAACCGGGCTTTTCACCGGATGTCATGCAAATGAATGGGAAAGGTGGGGGTTGATATGTAAAATTAGGTATGCGTGAAGTACTGTTTTTGAAGATTACTAGTGACATTTTGTGAATGTGGTTTCCATGCACAGAGAACTGGTTCACGAGTGAATCTAAGCTGCTGTAATAAAGCAAAATACCCTGTGCCTGCTTGGTTAATAATGTGTTTTACTGCTCTTAACCAAATTTGTTTTTTAAATGTCAGGTGGGTTGGCTTGTCATTAGAATTGAATCCGGTTTCAGCTAATTTATCTGACGACTCATTAATTAAAAAATAACTCGGAGGTATAAAATGAATCTGACCAACACAGGTATTGCAGATATACCATGGCTGAAAACCGGAGATATATATATATATATATATATATATATATATATATATATATATATATATATATATATATATATATATATATATATATATATATATAATCTCTCCCTTTCATTCAGACAATACAGCATATAAGGGATCAGGTGATGCTGCGTATACTACCCTGGCTTAGAAACCCTACCTGTCCGAACGGCTGACAGCTGCTGAGGAAGCATTCAACATCACTCTTGGGCAAATACAGGTAGTGGGCACTTGAAAGGGAGGTGGCAGATATTGATGAAACAGACTGAAGTGCATTAATTCGTTCCCAAAATTGCCACTGCCTGCTGCCTGCACAAACTCTTGTCAACAAAATTAGGTGTTCAGGAATCAGTGGCTACATGTGAGACAGACGGGGAAGGTTACAGTCTCACGAGAAAAAAAAATGGCAGCGCCTTTCACAACAAGCGCAACCCATGTTAGAGTATGGGTGTTTATACAAACTACAACCCGCGACTTTGTATTATAAGCGGACTTGGCAACTGTAAAGGTTACCTCAGCCTCCAGTTTCAATTGGACAGCAGCGATCTGAGGAGGCTCATGCTGTCATATGTTCTCCTTTCTTTTTAACTTGTGTTGGATTTACTGCTGTGTTAAATATTAATGATGCAAAACAAATAAAACACAATCAATACGTTGTCTTTGGACATAGCTGGGATCAAAAAAAGGACGGGAATGAATTCAGTTAAGCAGCTCACTTGCTCTTCGTGTTTAACTTTAGCGTAGTTTTTACAGCAAGGGTATTCTCAAACAGCTGCTTTAATACTATAACAAATGCATAATGCAGTTGGTGGTAAGTGGTTTTATACAGAACTGTAAATCCACCAGATATATACAACATGACAGACCAGACACAGCAAAAAACAATAATAAAAAAGGCCGCTCGCATTAGCATTAAGGTGAACTACTCCACTGCTGATCATAAAATCGCCCATCAGCCACTACTTTCTGCTGTCTTGGAATCCACAGTAACAATTGACCTGATCCCTTGCAATATTTATAGTTAAGGATAAACACGCTCATTAACAGTTACACGTGAAATGCGGGTTTCCATGCGAAACTGGGCGTGGATTTTCCCGTGTGTTTCGTCATTTACACGAGTAAATGACATTTACCCGATCCCTCTTTGGCCGTTTTTTTCGGCCACAAACCTGATTTATCCGAGTAATTCTCCCAAACGTGCACACACATTGTCATCACTAATATCCACTTTTCTTCTAGCGGCAGTGTCGTTTGAAAGGGGAACGCTCTGAATTTTTTTTTTTTGCTGCTGCGTCACCAAGTATTTCACGACGATGTCCACATCACTTGGCAAAATAAACTCTTCTCCAATTCTGTAGGCTTTTTTACAGTGGGCGATACGGGCTGCAACAAGGTAAGACACTGTCCAGGGATTTTTTTAGAATGTGTTGCGAGCAAACTTATAGACTTTTTGCTGATCTCGCTTCCTTTCAAAATATTCTTAGTGTTTAGTTTGCAAATGCATTTCCAGCTTTGAAGGCTATATTGGACAACACCTCATCCCATTGTGACACCTGTCACACAAAAGTAAATATTATATAAGTGGTCCATTTAAGCGCACCACTTTTTAGCCTGGCCAGGTATTCAAAATGTGTTGTTTAAAAGTCAGAATATATGATACTTCAATGTATGCTTACTGTTACCCTTTTAAGAGTGGGTTTTAGGAAACGTTGCCCTTTTAAATATGTTGGAGGACCTTGACCTTTATAAACCCTGCACTAATGCACTATGAGACGGCACCTTTTCCTGTTGGGAGTTTGGACTCTGGTTAGTTTGCTGCTGAAGGTTTGCTGTTGAGTATTTACATGTGTACAGGTTTGCTAAACTTAGATGTGTTAATGCCAAACTGCATAAAGTTAGGTTTATCTAGCTTTAGTTTTTTACAGTTTTAGACAATGTTCTTCGTTTAGCAAACATTGCTGGCACCTATTTTTTTTTCGTTGCTATTTCCTGGAGGAAAACAAGACATTTCATTGGATTTTGGATTACAGCTGTGTTTTTTGGACTTTGTGTTGTCTTTCTGGAGTGCTCATGGACAACCACACAAACCGGTGAGACCGAACTGATTTATTATTATTATTTTTTGGCAGATGTTTGTCTCATTTCTTTTTACTTTATTTTTGTATGGTGGATTACAAACTGAATTTTGATTTTTTTGGGTTTTTTCTATTTTTTGTTTGTTTATGATACTGGACTACTATTTTGGGACATTTCTACTGGACATTATTTTCTATTTATTTATTGCCTCTGTAGGCTTTCCGGTGGATTTACCACCATCCTATTTATGTTTCAACTTGGTTTTATGTGCATGGGTCAGCAGCTACCCGAGGTACTGTGGGTCATAAAATTGTTTGGTAATCTGTGTGTGTTGGACAGATGTTTTTGAAATTAAATGTTTTGCACTTAAACAAACCTAGCAATCCTATTCTTGCTGTGTATCTGCCTTTCTGCCATCTACTCTTTGTCATTTTTAAGGAGTTTTGGTAGTAACCGATTCTTATTCTGGGAATGTTGTGTTGGCCTTTTGGGTCAAAGGTAGATTGTTACACCATCACTACTCTCATTGACTTTCATGGTACTCCAGAACTCTCTCTACCATCACTAATCTTTCTCTTCAAAAAACATTCCATCTTCTGATATATTTTCCTAGCCTTTTATCTTGTATTGTCGTGTGTGGCATTGTCACAGATGGCTTTGTGTGGCGTGTGGGTGGTGACGTCAGGTTCAGGAACCGGAAAGAAAACACAAGCAGTAGTGCCGGGCAAAAAGACGCAGCACGCCGTTTAATTAAATACAAAAACAAAATAAAAAGCTTAAACACAAAAACACTGCTCACAGAGCAAAATAAATATTTAAACAAAACAAAATCACAAACACAAAAATCGAACAACTAGTACAGGTCAGGCTGGGCAAATGCCTTCACTGGTCCTGTACGTTTTGTGTTTTTAATTCTCTTGCGTCTCTCGCTCTCGTTCCACCTCTGAACATCCAACCCCCTCTGAGCCGAGAGTGGGTCTTTTATATTCGTGGCTGGAGCCTTAATTACCTATTAATAAATTACCTTATTAAGGCTCCAGCCACATTCCCACGAGAGTTCTAGGGAAGGGGTTTTAACCCCATCCCCACCTACTACACATTACAAGACCTGCTCTCTCGCCGGTCTCAAACAGCAAATAATAAAAGACGGACGGTGCTCGACTGCCCGCACATAAACACAATAATGATTAGGACGGACGGCTTTGTCCATCCGCCTACAAATACAATAATAATAATAATAATAATAATAATACAAAACATATATACAAATAATAATACAGGGGCGGGGTGTACTCCGTCACAGGCATGTAGTCCGTTTTTTAAATTTTTTTTATTCTCATGCAAGCGCAAGCCATTTGACTTCTGTTGCTACGTGTTTATTGTAATTCTTTTCAGCATAAAAAAAAGCCAAAAAAAATAAATAAATAAAAATCAGAATGTATGTGAGTGTGCTACGACTGTCGGTTTCGCTGTCCCGGTCTGCCTGTGGCCCATTACCTTGTGTCTCCCGGACAAGGAGAAACGCTTACTTAGAGTACCTGTGATGAACTTAGGCTTGCCACCTATCTGGGTTTGACCTGGACAGTCGGAATTGGCATCTGAGTCCGGGTGGCAAGAATTAACAAGCCCAGATGCCCTAATGTCGGTTTTAAGTGAAACGCATACAGTAATATACAGTTGCTACAGTAACATTAGGCGCTATAACGAGTTACTGTAATTGAGATACTGTTTTAGCAGACAGATTTCATTAAGTAAACATGCATGAATTGAATGTTTAATGTAAATTAAATGTAATGGAAATTTAATGTAAATTAAAACTAGAAATAGAAAACAGTGTGACATTTCTTTGTGAAAGTGCTAGTGAAAAACGCCAATTCAAAAACCGTCAATCTAAGGTAGAAAATGTGCCAAATTTAATATCAGCCAGAAGTTCCCGTTATAGTGAGGCAGTGTGGTCCAGTGGTTAAAGAAAAGGGCTTATAACCAGGAGGTCCCTGGTTCAAATCCCACCTCAGCCACTGGCTCATTGTGTGACCCTGAGCAAGTCACTTAACCTCCTTGTGCTCCGTCTGTCGGGTGAGACGTAATTGTAAGTGACTCTGCAGCTGATGCATAGTTCACACACCCTAGTCTCTGTAAGTCGCCTTGGATAAAGGCGTCTGCTAAATAAATAATAATAATAATAATAATAATAGTTGCTTGAAGGTTTTCCACTACCTTATTAGAAATGTACTGTTTAGTACTGATCTGTACATTATGCTGTACCTGAATAATTAATAATACTTTACATTACATCGATCTGCGTGTGATTTAAATACATTAATAGATTTGTCGCCTACAGCTACACACAAAGCAAAGTCATTTGCACGCAGATATACTGCATCTTGTAAAGCACTTTGTGATGCTGGTCCACTATGAAAGGCGCTATATAAAATAGATTGATTGATATACACATGTCATATCAATAATTCCAGCACAATACTATGTTACCTGCATGATCTGTTATTGTTCAATTACAGTAGTCTAACCTCTCAGGCAGTGAGAGTGAGGATTCAGACGAGGCTAGCCACCACTTCGTTTTAGCAACAGTCTATGGATGAACCCGCCCGCAGTTCTCTGTGATTAGTTGCAAATATGAACATTGACTCTTCAGTAATTCTTCAGATTTGCCCTTGTGTAGTGTGCAAGGAATATTTGTTTTTGGACGAGTTTAAGTTGTAATCTACAATAACTTATTTGAATTAAAAGTCATGTAGGACCCACCAGTATTGAAATAATCAGACTGGACAATGCTTCTAGTGAATATAAAGGAATAGTTTTATTGGAAATAAAACTAAATAAAGGAAAAATTAAAGGTGCAACAACTGAACTAATGTAATACATAAAGGAAGAATTAACTAAACTAAACAGTACAGAAAAGAAAATGTAAACAACTCATATATGTTTTGGTTCAGAAGGCAATTCTCACTCTTGCGAGATAAAGACGCTCTTTGCGTCCACACAGCAAATTGGCCAGTGTCAAATCAACTCTGTAGGAGTCATATCTAACACTTTTCCAGTGTACATATGGCTCCACCCTCCACAGAGTAAAAATTAAAAATATTCATAGTGTAAAACCTTTAACACTGTGGGAGTTATGTCTCTTTCAGTGTATAACTAGCACCCCTTTATTGTGAAATTAACTACCTAAGTGTTCAGAAATAACACTGGGAGAGTGATATAAACACTGCTGTAGTGACAATTTAACTCATATGAGTACACAATTGTACTCTCGGTATATAAACTATGTACACTTAACAAGTGTAAACTAATGTCTTCATAATTTGTCAAACATTGTTTCATTGCCATGAAATGATCGGGGAGACGGACACCAAGGATCACAGATAAACAGGCTTGCTACTATTCGATTTTCATTTTTCAGTTCAAGCATGAATGTGTGAAATCGACCGTTATGTTTTTAAAAAAAACAAAAAAGACTTTTTATGCCATTTGAAAAACATCTCATTTAGCGAAACCCCTTTATCATATTCAACATCCAAGTGGGACTGTCCCGTCCAAAACGAGACGTCTGGTCACCTTATTTGTGTGTGTGTGTGTACACTGTATTAAGGCCTGAGGAATAAGAGGAAAACCACATAATATAACTAATATTGTATTACTTTGATGCTTTACAGAGGTTATTATTATTTATTATTATTATTATTATTATTATTATTATTATTATTATTATTATTATTATTATTAATTTCTTAGCAGACGTCCTTACCCAGGGCGACTTGCAGTCATAAACAAAAAATACATTTCAAGAATCACAGTACAAGTATTAATACAATTAAGAGCAAGATAAAATACAATGACTTAAGTTCTAGTAAGTAGAAGTATATGACAAAATACGATTCAATATCGGAGCAGATAAGTGTCAGTGATAGTTACATAAGGATACGATTAAATGCAAAATACTACAGATTGAATAACACTTGTGGCAGATTACAGTGCAGTACTCTGTAAAGTACAGGATTAAATGCAGTAAAATAGGGAGCAGATAAGTGCAAGTTAAGTGCATTAACCCTTTGCGGTCCTATGTCAGACCTGGTCTGACATTGCAATTTTCCTTTTCCGGTCCAATGTCGGACACTGTCCGACATCATCAAAAAGATGTAAAAAACAGATCTCTAGTCGTTTTTTCTCCGGAAAAAGCTGAGAAAACCATTCATTGGCTGAGTGAGACCGATAGGAGCCGAGAGAAGCCGAAAAAAAAAAAAATGGGAGCATCTCCTGAATACAGACACCACATAGATAACACGGACATAAACAAACAAGATAGCTACTTCTGTATCCAGCGGTCAAAGAATATCACAGACATTTGCAGAGTTTTTTTTAGATGTTATAGTAATAAAATAATGACTTGGATCGCATTATTGAGGAGTTTGGTGATAAAACGAGTGATCAGGAGATGATTTATCGGTATGCACTACTATGTAGAGGTATGTGAAAAATACAGCGAACAAGGGGTGGGGCGGGGCTGGAGATGCAGTACTGAGTGTCCTGTTGATATGCAGTGCCTTTTAAACCTGTTTTACTGTGAAAAAAAATACCTTTAAACAGCGCGTCTAAAATAAACTGTGCGTGTGAAAATAAATTGGACCTGACGTGCTGAATAAATGGACCGCTAAGGGTTAAGGAAGAGTGATAGTGTCCAGAGGGAATAGAGGAGTTCTATAGGTGCTGTCTGAAGAGGTGAGTCTTGAGGCGCGGGAAGGTGGTCAGGGACTGGGCAGTTCTGACATCTGTAGGAAGGTCATTCCAACACTGCGGGACGAGGATGGAGAAGGAGCGGGCTCTGGAGGCAGGGGAGCGTAGAGGAGGTACAGCCAGTCTTCTAGTGCAGAGGAGCGGAGAGGTCGAGTGGTTGTGTAGGGAGAGATGAGGGTCTGGAGGTAGCTGGGTGCAGTCTGGTCATGGCATCTGTAGGCAAGAGTCTTGAACTGGATGCGAGTGGAGCAGTGGAGTTGCATGGGAGAAGCGAGGCAGAGAGAACACCAGGCGAGCAGCAGAGTTCTGGTTGAGCTGGAGTGGACGGGTGGAGGACTCAGGGAGGCCAGCTAGGTGGAAGAGTACCAGGGCCTGGACAAGGAGCTGGGTGGCGTAGTTGGTGAGGAAGGGTCAGAGTCTGTATGTTGCTCAGGAAGAATCGGCAAGTGCGTGCCAGAGTGGAGATGTGCTGGGAATAAGAGAGGCAGTGGTCCAGGGTGACTCCGAGGTTCTTAGCTGAGGAGGAGGGAGAGAGTGTGGTAGATTCCAGAGGAATGGAGATAGAGAGATCAGAGGAGGAGGAGGGAAAGAAAAGGAGGTCAGATTTATAGAGGTTGAGTTTGAGGTGATGCAAGTGCATCCAGGAGGAGATAGCAGCCAGACAGGTAGAGATACGGGAGGGGATGGTGAAGTCAGAGATGGGGAAGGAGAGGAAAATCTGAGCTTCATCAGCATAGAAATGGTATGAGAAACCATAGGATGTGATGAGGGGGCCCAGGGAGCGGGTGTAGAGAGAGAACAGGAGAGGACCCAAGACTGACCCTTGGGGGATTCCTGTTGAGAGAGGGCGAGGTGTGGAGGTTGCTCCACGCCGGGTTACCTGGTAAGTGCGGTTGGAGAGGTAGGAGGAGAACCAGGCCAGAGCAGTGCCAGAGATTCCCAGGTCAGCGAGAGAGGATAGTAGAACAGAGTGATCGACAGTGTCAAGGGCAGCAGAGAGGTAGAGGAGAATTAGGACAGAGGAGAGAGAGAGAAGCAGCTCGGGCAGAGCTTAGTGAGTTAGTGACAGACAGGAGGGCGGTTTCAGTGGAGTGAGCAGAGCGGAAGCCAGATTGGAGAGGGTCGTATATGGTCACGGGCATATTCTTCTGATATTTATAATGGTACATTTTTATTGCGTGCAGTACCTTACACTTTTCTCTATTAAATGTCATTTGCCATGTGTCTGCGCAGTTCTGAATGCAGTCTAGATCATTTTGAATGACCTTTGCTGCTGCAACAGTGTTTGCTACTCCTCCTATTTGTGTTTCGTCTTCAAATTTAACAAGTTTGCTTACTATACCAGAATCGAAATCATTACTGTAGATTAGGAATAGCAGAGGACCTAATACTGATCCCTGTGGTACACCACTGGTTACCTTGCTCCATTTTGAGGTTTCTCCTCTAATCCGTACTTTCTGTTTTCTACATGTTAACCACTCCCTAATCCATGTGTATGCATTTCCTTGAATCCCTACTGCGTTCAGTTTGAGGATTAATCTTTTATGCAGGACTTTGTCAAAATCTTTCTGGAAATCCTAAGTAAACCATGTCGTATGCTTTGCAATTATCCATTGTCGATGTTGCATCCTCAAAAAAATCAAGCAGGTTAGTTACACGATCTCCCTTTCCTAAAACCATGCTGACTGTCTCCTAGGATACTGTTACCGCATAGGTAATTTTCCATTTTAGATCTTATTATAGTTTCCATAAGTTTACATATAATAGAAGTCAGGCTTATTGGTCTGTAGTTACCTGGTTCGGTTTTGTCTCCCTTTTTGTGGATCGGTATTACGTTTGCAATTCTCCAGTCTGTCGGTACAACCCGTGTCACGAGACTGTTGCATGATCTTGGTTAGCGGTTTGTAAATAACTACTTTCATTTCTTTGAGTACTATTGGGAGGATCTCATCCGGCCCAGGGGATTTGTTTATTTTAAGAGCTCCTAGTCCCTTTAACACTTCTGCCTCTGTCATGCTAAAGTTATTTAAAACTGAATAGGAACAGGTTGACATGTGGGGCATGTTGTCCGTATCCTCCTTTGTAAAAACTTGTGAAAAGTAATCATTTAATCCATTTTTTTTCTGTATCTATCATTGATTCGTTCTGAATACTTTAAACCCGCCCCAACTACTGAGTGGCAGCACATTCCTACATTTTTACTGGAGCCTCTGCTTGTGAGATTTAAAACAAGATTACAATTAGGATTGAATGCTTGTTCACAGGATTTAAAGATGTACAGTGCCTTGCGAAAGTATTCGGCCCCCTTGAACTTTGCGACCTTTTGCCACATTTCAGGCTTCAAACATAAAGATATGAAACTGTAATTTTTTGTGAAGAATCAACAACAAGTGGGACACAATCATGAAGTGGAACGAAATTTATTGGATATTTCAAACTTTTTAACAAATAAAAACTGAAAAATTGGGTGCAAAATTATTCAGCCCCTTTACTTTCAGTGCAGCAAACTCTCTCCAGAAGTTCAGTGAGGATCTCTGAATGATCCAATGTTGACCTAAATGACTAATGATGATAAATAGAATCCACCTGTGTGTAATCAAGTCTCCGTGATAAATGCACCTGCACTGTGATAGTCTCAGAGGTCCGTTTAAAGCGCAGAGAGCATCATGAAGAACAAGGAACACACCAGGCAGGTCCGAGATACTGTTGTGGAGAAGTTTAAAGCGGATTTGGATACAAAAAGATTTCCCAAGCTTTAAACATCCCAAGGAGCACTGTGCAAGCGATAATATTGAAATGGAAGGAGTATCAGACCACTGCAAATCTACCAAGACCTGGCCGTCCCTCTAAACTTTCAGCTCATACAAGGAGAAGACTGATCAGAGATGCAGCCAAGAGGCCCATGATCACTCTGGATGAACTGCAGAGATCTACAGCTGAGGTGGGAGACTCTGTCCATAGGACAACAATCAGTCGTATACTGCACAAATCTGGCCTTTATGGAAGAGTGGCAAGAAGAAAGCCATTTCTTAAAGATATCCATAAAAGTGTCGTTTACAGTTTGCCACAAGCCACCTGGGAGACACACCAAACATGTGGAAGAAGGTGCTCTGGTCAGATGAAACCAAAATCGAACTTTTGGCAACAATGCAAAACGTTATGTTTGGCGTAAAAGCAACACAGCTCATCACCCTGAACACACCATCCCCACTGTCAAACATGGTGGTGGCAGCATCATGGTTTGGGCCTGCTTTTCTTCAGCAGGGACGGGAAGATGGTTAAAATTGATGGGAAGATGGATGGAGCCAAATACAGGACCATTCTGGAAGAAAACCTGATGGAGTCTGCAAAAGACCTGAGACTGGGACGGAGATTTGTCTTCCAACAAGACAATGATCCAAAACATAAAGCAAAATCTACAATGGAATGGTTCACAAATAAACATATCCAGGTGTTAGAATGGCCAAGTCAAAGTCCAGACCTGAATCCAATCGAGAATCTGTGGAAAGAACTGAAAACTGCTGTTCACAAATGCTCTCCATCCAACCTCACTGAGCTCGAGCTGTTTTGCAAGGAGGAATGGGCAAAATTTCAGTCTCTCGATGTGCAAAACTGATAGAGACATACCCCAAGCGACTTACAGCTGTAATCGCAGCAAAAGGTGGCGCTACAAAGTATTAACTTAAGGGGCTGAATAATTTTGCACGCCCAATTTTTCAGTTTTTATTTGTTAAAAAGTTTGAAATATCCAATAAATTTCGTTCCACTTCATGATTGTGTCCCACTTGTTGTTGATTCTTCACAAAAAATTACAGTTTCATATCTTTATGTTTGAAGCCTGAAATGTGGCAAAAGGTCGCAAAGTTCAAGGGGGCCGAATACTTTCGCAAGGCACTGTATTACAGTTAAAATATGGAGCATTTAAAACAGAATTGCAAATTGTGGCGAAACGTAAAAAAATGCCTATACACACAAAAAAAAAAAAACAGAAGAATGTGCCCGTGACCAGAATAAGGATTTCGTTGTGGAAGACAGCAAAGGAAAGAAGGTAAAACTGAAGTGTGCAAGTACTGTCGAGTTACTATACATATTTTGACAGAAAGAACTGCCCAAGCATTTTGGAAAGTAAAGAGCTAAAAATAAGCACAGAAAACAGAAGCCCTAATTAAGTAAAAGCAAGCATTCATCAACATTTATATTGGTCTTTTTTTAAAAAATTAAAAAAAAATTTAGTCGATGCCAATTACTTTTATTATTTTCTCCCAATTTGGAATCGCCAATTATTTTATTATGTTCAGCTCACCGCTACCACCCCTGCGCTGACTCGGGAGGGCGAAGACGAACGCACACTGTCCTCCGAAGTGTGTGCCGTCAGCCGACCGCTTTTTTTTTCACACTGCGGACTCACCATGTAGCCACCCAAGAGCTACAGCGTCGGAGGACAACGCAGCTTTCGGGCAGCTTATAGGCCAGACTACAGGGGTCGATGGTGCGCGGTGAGCCGAGGACACCCTAGCCGACCTAGCCCCTCCCTCCTCCCCTGGGTGGCGCCGGCCAATTGAGCCGCCTTGGAAGCTCCGTCCTCGGTCGGCAAAGGAATAGCCTGGACTCGAACTCGCGACGTCCAGACTATAGGGCACATCCTGCACTCCACGTGGACGCCTTTACTGGATGCGCCACTGGGAGCCCCCTATATTGGTCTTTCTATAATAATAGCAAAGCTCTCAAATAAATAAGCGAATAGCATGAATACAACATGTAAATAAGATAACTGTTTGAATATATATGAGTCAGGACAATGATCAAAATACAAACTCAGTATAAGGGTCAATTTCTTCTTAATAATAAGCCAATCTTCTTCAGGTAACTTCAATCAAAAGAGTATTTTCAGGAACAAAACAATACTGTAAGCAGACTTAGAGGTCTCAGCAGATGGAGTCTTGAACAACAAAGTGGTATTCGAGTCCCGAAACAATTGTTACAGACATTGATATACTGGGCAGGTTACATCCCACAGGACGTGGGGTTCCACCCACGACGAGTTGCTACCTAGTCATTCTTAACAATAGCAGAGACACCCCCAGGATTCTGATTAGTTACATGTCTGGTTTTACCAGACAGAGTTGTGGTTTTACAGCAGAATTGAGGAAACGGCTGTTGAAGCGATCGCATCCTGTGACAAACAGAGACGGGACCCAAGGTTATACCAGTTCATCTTGGTCTGGTTGAATCAGCGGAGGTGTGGAATGTCTGCGTGCAGAGTTGCATAGTTCGCAGGTTTGGGCCACGTTAGGCAGTAGATTTGAAAAGCCTTACATTAAACACAGGAAAATCACAGAATGTTTAGACGGAGTTTCAGTGATTTCTCACTTCTTTACCATTTATAGGGGAGCATAAAATTATTACAATTTATATGAAACCTCTATTTTAACTGTAATAAAGCTTGACTGGTATCTTAGATACTGTTTTTTTAAAAAAGCTCACCGTGGTTTAATGATACAACTCGTAAGATGAAATATGAGGGTCGAAAACTAGAACGGAGATGCCGGGAATCTAAACTGCACGTTCATTACAGCGCATGGAAGGGCCACCTGGTTAAATTTAGAAAGGCTCTGGCGTTGGCTAGATTTATCATATTCTAATTTAATTGAAACAAAATAATCCTAGATTTCTTTTTGCTACCCTAGATAAATGAATTAATCCTTCTCCTAATAGTCCTACCCTTGACATTGGCTCCTCTCACAGCTGCAATGACTTCTTACCTTTCTTTAAAAATAAAATACTAAACATCAGAAATGAGATTCCACAGACACCTTCTATTAAGGACTTCAGCACAATTTTGCCAACTACACCTATTAAGGCTACTATGGGGGCTTTTTCTTTGATTACCTTTCAGGAACTGACAGAGCTAGTTCTACATATGAGAGCTACTACATGCTCTCTTGATCCTATTCCTACAAAACTATTAAAATATGTTCTTGGTGTTATTAATACCTAAATTTTAAAAATTATAAATGGTTCACTATCCTCCGGCATAGTTCCCTCAGCACTTAAGATAGGTGTGATAAAGCCTGTGCTTAAGCACAATTTGGACCCTAAAGTCCTCAATAACCTATAGGCCAATCTCCAACCTACCATTATTAACCCATAGCGGTCCATTTATTCAGTGCTTGTCAGGCACGTCAGGTCCAATTTATTTTCACATGCGCTGTTTAGAATTAATTTTATTCAAAGTAAAACAGGTTTAAAAGGCACTGCATATCAACAGGACACTCAGTACTGCATCTCCAGCCCCGCCCCACCCCTTGTTCGCTGTATTTATCACATACCCCTTCATAGTCGTGCATACCGATAAATCATCGCCTGATCACTCGTTTTATCACCAAACTCCTCAATAATGTGATCCAAGTCATTATTTTATTACTATACCATCTCAAAAAGCTTGACAAATGTCTGTGATATTCTTTGAGCGCTGGATGCGGAAACAGCTATCTTGTTTGTTTATGTCCATGTTAGGTCTGTGATGCAGGGACTGTGTATTGCTCAGATCTGACCCTTTTTTTTTTTTGGCTCCTATCGGTCTCACTCGGCCATTGAAAGATTTTCTCAGCTTTTTCTGGAGAAAAAACGACTAGAGACCTGTGCTTGACGTCTTTTTGATGATATCGGACCGCAAAGAGTTAATGGTATATTCGAGAAGTTTCAGTCTGGTTTTTGTGCTGCACATGGCACCGAGACGGCCCTTGTCAGAGTTGTGAATGATCTGCTGATAAGCTCTGATTCAGGCTTTCCATCAGTTTTAATTCTTCTAGACCTAAGTGCTGCCTTTGATACTGTAGGCCATTCCATCCTACTGAATCGTCTTGAAAGCACAGTGGGATTGTCTGGTCTTGTCCTATCCTGGTTCAAATCTTATCTGATAGGTTTCAGTTTGTCTCTATTAGGGAAGTAAAATCAGCATTATAAGAAGTTGTCTGTGTTCCACAGAGCTCCATTCTAGGTCCTTTGCTGTTTTCATTATATATGCTACCGTTAGGTGACATTATCCTCAGACACAGAGTGAACTTCCATTGCTATGCTGATGATACCCAGCTATATTTGTCCCTAAAGCCAGGAATTTCTTCTACCTGGGTGTTTATTAGCTACTTGCCTTACAGATATCAAGCATTGGATGTCACAGAATGTTCTAATGTTGAATTCAGATAAAACAGAGGTTATGCTACTCACAGAACGAACTAAAAGAAAATGTAGGATTACATGAGCTCTACCCTTGCAGTCTCTCATAAAAACTTAAACTAGAAATGAAGAGTTTGGGGGTCATCTTTGATCCTGATCTATCATTTGAGACTCATATTAGGGAAGTTTACTAAAGTATCTTTTTACCATTTGAGAAATATAGCCAAACAAATAGACCAATTATTTCCGTATCTGATGCCGAGAGACTAATGCATGCCTTTCTTTCATCTAGAGTTATTATTTTTTCTGGTGTCCCAAAACGTGTGGTATCCCGCTTGCATCTTGTTCAGAATACTGCCGCTAGAATTCTGACTAAGACCAGGAAAAGTGAACATATTACCCTTGTTTTGGCCTCTTTTTTTCACTGGCTCTCTGTGCAGGATAGAATTGATTTTAAGATTTTGCTCTTGCCTTATAAGGCCCTGAATGGATTAGCACCTAGTTATTTGCAGGAGTTGCAACTTGTTCAGAATACAGCCACTAGAATTCTGACTAAAACCAGGAAAAGTGAAGATATTACCCCTGTTTTGGCGTCTTTACACTGGTTCACTGTGCCGTATAGAATTGATTAAGATTTTGCTGTTAACTTACAAGGCATTAAATGGATTAGCACCTAGTTATTTGCAGGGGTTACTGACCCCATGTCTTCCAAACCGCACTCTGAGATCACAGGATGCGGGACTGGTTGTTCCTAGGGTCAACAAAAGCAACACGGGAGGCAGGGCTTTTTCTTGTAGAGCTCCTAAATTATGAAATGCTCTGCCTTCATTTGTCAGGGAAGATAGGACCGTTACAGCTTTCCAGTCAAGACTAAAAATGCACTTTTATAAAATGGCTTTCTTATCTTGGTGGGTTGTAATGTAACCTTAAAATTGCTGCTTTTGTATTGTGTATACTGTTATTTAAATGGTCTGATTGTGGCAGTTGTAGGTGTGACATGCTATACAAATATCATGGTTATCATGGTTTGTTCTTTTTTATGCTAAGTACTGTGCAGTTCTTTGCAATACTTTTGTATAATAAGCGCTATATAAATGCAATAAATATAAATATATATAATATCAGTAAATTCTAATTAATGGGATATTACAAAATCGTAATCAATTCCTTAGCAATCTGTTTAATTATATATCCCTTAATTTGACTCGACGGCACCTAACACCCATTATATTTATTCTTATTCATTTTATATTTATTCTAGCACCAATTACTCAATTTAAGTACATCGCTTCAATTAATTTCACTCTGTGTGATTGTTACATTGGTCCACCAGCTATTACACTTGCCCCTGGTTTATACAGTACAGCGACCAAACATATGGTACTGCGTCCAGCATGTTTCCATGCAAAAATCCTGTTTTTGGCCAATTGTATGGCTTTTTAGTGTGAGAAGGCTATTTACCCTCCTTTTTAAAGCCGTACAGTGTTGTAGACGCACACTTCCTATAGCATGTTGCATGTGCATGGTATGTGCTGCTACATCTTGTAAATCATGACGATGGAGAGAGAGCATCATCTGTCTTAAGATATGTGGAAACCCAGCCAGTGTTCATTGCCCTTCTTGGCTTAAAAAGAAAATGAAGTGAGCTGTGTTTAACTGTTGAAATGGCTGCAGCCCCAGTTTCTGCTCTTTTCATAGCTTTAAAAGTAGCCCGGAAGTTGTGTGAGGTTAACCTTTCACTTCATAGTGATTGTTGGCTTAACTTTGAGGTTCTATTCTAGCTACTTGTCAGCTTGCTTATCTACCTTTTTATCTGTATCTTTGACTCTGTTGTAAATGGTTTCTGTTTTCTCCCTTCTAGGTGGTAATAAAATGATTGACGTCATTGATGTGGCCCGACAGGCAGACAGCAAAATTAAACTCTGTGACTTTGTGGAGTATTACTACAAACCATATCGGCCAAAAGTGTTAAACGTCATCAGCCTGGAGTTCTCAGATACCAAGTAAGCTTTATGTACTAATAATGCCTTTCATTTTAAAGAGTAAGTAGCAGGGTTCCGAAACGGATAGCGTTATACTCCCCCACATGTTGCTTCAACTTTTTCATTTTTGACATCTTGACAACTTTTTACACTTATACTTTTTTTAAAGTCTGTTTTCAAAGGTCTTTTCAACGTGTCAGTTCCAGTGCACTCGGGTTTGAGATCAGGGGTGTGTCATCTGATCACTGCCTCAAGAGTGTAAGAAATCTAGAACTGATAAACAATGTTATTGATGTCAAATATATGTTTATTGGTATAGCTCAGAAAAAGAATAATTTTAATGAACAGAGTCGCGGAATTCTGAGCTACAGTGATTGAGAACTGAGACGCGGACAATGCAAATCACGTTAGTTTTGTGGATTCCAGCACAGCCCTTATAATGACGTCATTTATGACCCCTCCTTCTTCTGTGTTGCAGGTGTACTCTCCCAAACCTAACAAAGACATTCCTTTTGAATCTGTTATCTCTGAGATTCACCCATCCATCCCCCATGCAAGCAGAGGCCCCTTCTCTCCTTACATTCCTGAGCTCAAATACCACACCCAGCTTCTCAGTTTGTTTGCTGTAGAAAATCACATTATAAAATAATTAGTCCTAATATGAAAACTATTACAAAATTCCTTACAAGTAAAATAAGTGCTCAGGCTTTTCTGTTCCATACGACATCATGGGCCGTTTCTGCTGTTTGACAATGTGGGCAATGATCCTTACACTATTAACTGTATTAAAAATAATAATAATAATTTGTTTGTTTGTTTACTGTACAAATATGGTGTCTGCAAACAAGCATAACCAGCGTTGTGTTAAATACATCTGCAAAAATGAATGCGTTCAGGAACATTATAGACCGGATGCAGTGTATCATTTATTAGATCCACGTTGCTTCTGTACTGAACTTAAAACACTCAAGAAAAGTGAAGTGCTTGAACTAGTAAAAACATCATCTATGATGCAAATGTTTCCACATCTTCAGCATAAGATTAAAGTCAAAATGTTTGTTGTTTTCATGATTTTTTTCTTTTACTAGCTCTGCAGTTTGACATGGATAGGACATTAGAAGAGGTAACCTAATCATGAAAGACAAAGTAATTCATTCATCAAAACTGATTCGCTGGTAGGATGGGACCAGCAAATCAGATGCTAGTTAACACGAGCAGGAAAAGAAGAGCACGCCCACTGCTTGTCTGGCAGAAATAAGGGCGTTCGCTACAGTTTCGTTGATAAACTTAAATGTTATTAACTATGCGCGTCATAAAAATGTAATTATTGAATAGATTATGCAGTATTTATATCAATGTATATAATGAGGAATGGAATCAGTTTAAAAATCAATTTTCGATTTAACCGTAGCAGCCCTATTGACCAGCACTATTTTTTTTCACTTCCTGAATCATGTTTTGTTTTGACTAACTGCATCCTTCATCGGTCTCTCCAAGGACGAGCAAAGGGAAGCTGGTGAGGGTGAAAGATCTGGTGCACCATCCTCAAGAGTCAAGTAATCCTCAAGAGTCAAATAATGTTTCTATGTAATCTGTAGGGTTATTAAAGTATTGATAGAAATAGAATCATATTTACACCTGTTTTTACAAGAGGTGTGTAAATGGTTTAGTTTGTACAAGTGCACCACATAACCCGCAAAGGTTACCACTTACCAAAGGGTACTGCTTTTAGGATCTTATGAACCATTTGCATTCGTGCCCACCACCACACAAGAAAAATGGTAAGGTTGTGTTACACTATACTACAGACTATAGTACTGTACACCAGAGTCCTGCACGGGTCAGATTTTTTACGATTCGCTACTACAAGACCCGACTTGAACCCGCAACCCGCTGCAGCACTGTCTTCTTGCCCGCAACCCGACCCGACCCGCTTTAGTTAGACCTGCAACCCGACCCAAACCCGCAAGTGTTTGTCCTTTTACCTACTGTATGCGCTTACTGACTCTCTCACATTCACACACAGATACCTCTGCCATTCTCCACAGATTGAGTTTATACAATAGGTTATGCATTGTGGTAGCTTTCTCTAGTGGCCTGCATATATTTTAACATTGTAACATATTAACTATCTCTACTTAATTTACTATAAAATACCTCTCTATTCCTTTCGTGCTACCAGTTGAAAACATAATGGTTTCAAAAGCAACAAATCCAGTCACATGTTCATTATTTTCATTCGCTATGATTCCAAAAGGATTCCACACTTGTGATTCACCTTCAAACTATTATCCACTACATTATATAAACCCTGCGCTATCTCTTGTTTCACCTCGTCCACAGACATTTTTAGTATCACCAAGCAGACGTGATAAAAAGATCTTGCAACGTATCAAGCAAGCAGCAATACAAACTGAGAACACTATTATAGTCAGCTGACTCCTCCCTAATCGCCTCCTGCTTTAGTGCAGGAAATACTGGTACATTTACCTTTGAATACATTTCTGGGAAAGGTAGACGTGTACGCTGAAAGGACAAAAAATGTTTTTGGTGTTCAAATTCAGACCCAAATTATTATTTTTTTTTTTATCCAAACCGTAAACTGCGAAAGTTCACGTTCTATCTGGAAACCGAGATCATTTTGCGGGTCACCCGCGATGCAGGACTGTACTGTACACTGAATCAATATGCTTCTGTGGTAGGCAATGTACGCGGCAGTGCAGGCGCTGTCAAAATAGTCATTTCAAAATTCAATATTTGAAATATATAGTGAGAAACATTGGCTGTGTGAGTAGGACTTGCACTATGAGGATACTCCTAAATCTTGCTCGAAGTATGCATTGTAGGTTTTTATTTGGAAGTATGGGTTTGTTGAATAAGTTACCGTGTCAGTCGTCATGTTATTTCTCAGCTTTGTACTGCGGTGAAGCTTGGACACTGGAAAGGAGGGGGAGTGCTGTGGATTATTTGGACATTTATTTGTGTAAAGCCAACCAAGCACGTTTGTTATTTTAATGACTTCTCCATCAACATGCTTTGACAGGTTAAGGGTTATGCAGTGCTCAAATATTCTTCTCAGATATTGTTTTTCTCATGCTTTTGTCTCTGATTAATGTAACAGCAACGTGTGTGTGTGCCTATTGTATGAATACAGATTGAAGTCGGGAATGAATTAGATTTATAGTAACTGTTAGCTAAGTTTCACACGCCAGTTTTTTACTGGATTATTTAGTTTGTTTACATTTTGTGAAAAGTAACCTGCGCATTTATTTTATGTATGTGTTGTTGACCTCATTAATTTAATGGTTAAAGCGTAGTTTGTATAATTGTTTACAACACTATGTCTTGGGCAAGGGATGGCTGTTTGTGCATAGAACATTCACGAATAGGGTTAAATGCATCTGATGCTTATAGGTCTTACTATTGTGGATTTTTTTAAGCTTTTGTTTGCTAAAAAAAAAAAAAACAGATCAGCAAAGAAAATACAAACAAAACCAGTCTCAGCTGTGACTACTACTACAGAACCTTCCAATATGTGCACATAATCCAGCTGTAATTTCATTTCAAAACAATAGGCTCGTAGACTACAGCATTATAAGCACACTGCAAGATGATATGTAATTGTAAAAATATATATATAGTGCAATCTGTTGTCCTTTAACTGTATGAATCCATCTGTTGTCTATAACTGAAGCTGCCATTTTGTTTGATCATCAAGTGATCAGGAAATACACACGTCATAATGGGGTGGGGGGGTATTTTGGGGATGAATTTTTTATTCACACTTGTCCCTCTTAGCATACCATAATTAATTTCCTGCGGCACCATTTTAATACCCTCAAGTGCATGCCAGGATTGAATGAGTGTAGTCATCGTTTGAATATACAATTGGTTACGGAACCGCATTATGTAGCAAAGCACTCAAACTGAAGGACTTGTGAATGGGAACTTTCACCGCTGTTTTTAAGTTGTGAGGGGGCTCCACTATCAACATTGTGCAGCAGTGGCTTCTGTATGATGTGTACTGACATGTCTACGACACAGAGGGGAAGACCTCCATCAGCCCTGCTTCAGCGAGTGGATAGTAAACATTATTTTTATTTCAATGAAGTAGATTTACTAAGAAAGCATACACACTCCAAAATGTGTAAGGTGCAAAGCACCAAATGAAATCGGTATGAGAAAAACATTACTCACACACTTACAAAACACTGACCTATTTTGTTTTGGTTTAAATAAAACTATTTGTGGAGCACATTAAGTAAGTGTGCCAGTGCTGCCTCCTTTGAATGAAATATTTCCTTGGCAGAGTTTCCGTTTTCTCTTGCTTTGATACAGAAATTCCACACAGTGCTTTGCTTGGATGCCATGTTAATGTGAGACTGAAATATTTGTTTATTTATCAGTTCGGATTTGGAGGACTACACCTTTTAAGTTTTGTTTTGGACTACTGTGTCTGCTATAGAGAGCACAGTTTTTCAAACTAACTTTTTTTATTCAAAGCTGTACTGGTTAAACTGAACACTGTTATATGAGGAGGAGGTTAAATGTCAGCAAAACTTGCAATGAAAATGTACAAAATGAAATTTACCAGTTGCATAAGTATTCAGCCTCTAAAATCGGTACTTGGTAGAAGCACCTTTGCAGCAATTACTGCTATGAGTCTTTTTGGATAGGTCTCTACTAGCTTTGCACAGTAGGATGGTGACATTTTTGCCCATTCTTCATGGGAAAATTGCTCCAGTTCTGATAAGTTTGTTGGGGATCGTCGATAGACTGCAATCTTCAAGTCTCGCCATAAATTTTCGATTGGATTCAAGTCAGGAATTTGACTGGGCCACTCATGAACATTTAATTCTCTTCTTGTTCAACTACTCCAGTGTGGCTTTGGCTTTGTGCTTCGGGTCATTGTCCTGCTGAAATGTGAATTTCCTCCCCTGTTTCAGAGTCTTGGCTGACTCGAACAGGTTTTCCTCAAGGATTTGCCTGTACTTTGCACCATCCATTCTCCCCTTTGTCCTGACAAGCTTCCCAGTCCCTGCTGAAGAGAAGCATCCCCATAACAGGATGCTGCCACCACCATGCTTGACAGTTGGGATGATGTTGACTGAGTGATGTACAGTGTTGGGCTTGCGCCAGACGTAACGCTTGGAATTTAGACCGAAAAGTTCAATTTTTGTCTCGTCTGACCAGAAACCCTTTTTCCACATGTCTGCAGTATCATCTACATGCAAACTCCATACGTGATGCTTTTTGAGTAATTGTTACTTTCTTGCCACCTGTCCATACAGGCCAGCTTTGTCTAGGGGGCCGGCTTATTGTTGATGTGTGAACACTGACTCTCATCTCAGACACAGAACTTTGCAGATCTCTCAAGGTCATTGTTGGCTTCAGAGTGACATCCCGAACCAGTTTCCTGCTTGCCCGGCTGCTCAGTTTGAGAGTACGACAGTTTTGGGTAGTGTCTGGGTGGTATGATGCAACTTCCACTTAATGATGGACTTCACTGTGCTGAGAGGGATAATCGGCGCCTTTTTAAATTCTTGTACCCTTCTGCTCTGTGCCTCTCTATCACTTTATCCCTGACTTTTTGAAAGCTCCTTGGTCTTCATGGTTGCTTTGTTGGATCACTATGTGAGTTGCAGCTTGAAAGCCTTTATATACCTGAGGGAAATTATCTACAAGTTAAACCAGTTTGAGTACACACAGGCTGAAACCATTTCACTAATTTTGTGACCGTTCAAACAAATCAGAGCTGATTTAGGACAGCAGTAGCAAAGAGGTTGAATACTTATGCAACTGAGTATCTGTTTTTCTCTAAGTCTTACTTATTTATATTCTATATGCATTTTTAGCTTTATCAATGTGGAGTAGTTTATGTAGATTATACATGTAAAGTCTAATTTGAAAGTGTCGTGGACTATGCTCAGGTGCCATATGTATGCAATAAGGCCCGGCTGGGCATCCATATACGTCTAATATACGGATGCCTCGGGGCGTTGTGACCAACCCCCCCGAGAAGTCTGTATATTCGATGTGTACGGACGCTCCAAGGGGTCTTATTTCATTTATAATCCAGATAAAACTGGATTTGAAGAAAAAAAAAATACTTAAATCATGTTTAAGGCAAAAAATGTTGTGTTTTTTATTCAATACCCTTACGTCAAATAAAGTAGTCCCATGTGTAACTTCACACTAGGTTTAGCAATTAAAACATGTAAAAGAAAGAATCATTTTTTTGATAGTGGGCATATTGCCATTGAAAAAATACACCAAGGGGCTGAGTTGAGACGGCAGAGAGTTATTTTTTTTTTTCTTCCTGTCCGTGCAGACACACTGAGCAGAACTGACGTGAGGATTAAAAATAAATTCAACGATGTCTCGGATTTCAGTAATTTGTTCAAGATCTGTGACGGGTGGATAATGTGCACAAGCGTCTTTTTGTGTTTGTTTAGCGTTTACCGCTAAAAATACATTATTTGAAGTGACAGTCGGGGTGAGTGAGCTAAAGACAAAGATTTTTTTTTTGTGGGTATTTTTTTCTGGTCACTCAATTTCATAGTTACAGCTGTACATCTGTAAGTGAGTGTAAGCAAGTTGGCTACAGATACTTCGTTTAAATTCTGTGAGGCAGCGCAGTGATTTAGAATATGTGACAAGGCTCCAACTGTCTGTATCCATCCAATACACAGACAGCTGGAACCTCGACCAATCACATTGCTTGTTTCACGTTCCATTACACCATCACGGATCACGCTCCTTAAAGGGTTAAACTTATAAGTGTAAAAAGATGTTAGAATGTTAACAATGAAAATAAACAGTTTCTTAAATAGTTGTAGCAACACGTAGGGATTTATAACGCTGTATTTATTGGAACCCCGCTAACTCTTTAATGCTTAATGTTTTCTATTGACAAAGTTGTTTGCAGCTGCCGCTAAATGGTATCAGTTTAGATGAATATTCCTACCCTTTTTTATCATAAAATGTGGAATTTTACTTAAAGAAAAACAAAAGATATAACCTACTTTAATTTTCTAGGATGGCTGATTTGGTGGTAGTTCCGGACATCGCTCGGAAAATGTCTTGGGTTGAGAACTACTGGCCAGATGACTCTTTCTTCCCAAAGCCTTTTGTACAAAAATACTGCCTGATGGGGGTGAAGGACAGTTATACAGACTTCCACATAGACTTTGGGGGAACATCTGTCTGGTACCATGTACTGTGGGTAAGCATCTTCAGTATTGAGCATCCTCATTTCCTCATGCATAACTCAACTCGACCTGTCAAAGTTTTTCAAATGTACTATGAAGTGAACAAGCAATAGTAGATTCTGATTCCTGTGGGAATTTTTTAACAAACAACGTGATTGGACACATCTCACGTGACATTCTCCTGATTCCACTCCACTGAGTGCTTCTGGGACAGAATTGATGCTTTCTACACTAGTATTTTTGCCTAAAGTTTGTTGCCTTAATGAAATAACAATTGAACCCCAGAAAGGCAACATGTTTATTCCCGAAAACATTTCAAGGAACGCACGTTGTAGACATTGCCTCATGCTGTCAGCCCAAAATGAATAAGTTTTCTATAAAAGTGTCCTATGCTTAATGAACTGTTAATCAGGCATTTTATTTTAAACCAGGTTTTACTGATGTGTGTGATGTACCAACTTGCATACTTTATCAATGGATTACATTCTCCAAGAAACCAATTCTGAATGTGTGTGATGTACCAACTTGTATACTTTATCAATGGATTACATTCTCCAAGAAACCAATTCTGAATGACCAACAACTAAATGCCTGTGCCTAAAAATTGTTTCATTTTGTTATTCTGCCCCCCCCCCTCCCCCCCAAACAAGGGTGAAAAGATTTTTTACTTGATAAAGCCAACCAAGACAAACCTTGCACTATACGAGGCATGGAGCTCCTCCCCCGATCAGAGCGAGGTGTTTTTCGGGGACAAGGTGGATAAGTGTTATAAGTGTGTTGTGCAGCAGGGAACAACTCTCTTCATTCCCACAGGTAAGGAGTTCACAATGAGTCCAAATTTACAGCATTTGTATGAGAACGTGTGTGCTTTATCCTCTATTATAAATTAATTTCTTATTAATGGCAATGTGTTAACCCTTTGCGGTCCATTTATTAATTCTGCGTCAGGCTCGCCAGGTCTAATTAATTTTTACACGCGCAGTTAATTTTAGGCAGCTGTTTAAAAGTATTTTTTCCACAGTCAAATGGGTTTAAATGGCCCTGCATATCAACAAAGCACTCACTAGGGATCTCCAGCCCGCCCCACCCTTTCGTTTGCTATAGCTTTCACATATGCTACCAAATAAAAATAATAATAATAGTCGTACATACCGATCAATCGTCTCCTGATGACTCGTTTTATCACCAAACTCCTCAATAATGCAATCCAAGTCATTATTTTATTGCTATAACATCTCAAAAAGCTCTGCAAATGTCCGTGATAGTCTCTGTGCGCTGATACTGTACTCCCAGCTTGTTTCCATCGACCGCCCCATCTGATGAAGGGGCTAGTATGACTATCATGAGATCGCCTTTTTTTTTTTTTTTTTTTTTAATCGGCTTGTCTCGGCTCCTTTCGTTCCCACTCGGCCATTCAATGGTTTTCTCGGCTTTTTCCGTTGAAAACCGACTTTTTTGCGTTTTTTGCGTTTTTAAAATGATGTCGGACAGGGTCCGACAAAGGACCTGGTGGGAATAATTGCAATGTCGGACCCAGTCCGACAATGGACCGCAAAGGGTTAAGCTTACTCACATATTCACACCAGCAGGATTATTTAAACACCTAGAGTCCTGGAATATTTTAGAAGAAATGCTTTGGTTACCATTTGTCATGTTAAAACACATTGCAGTGAATTAGTGTGTGTGTTTGTGTGTGTGTTTGTTAGAGGTCGGCACGGGTACCCGAAAACGTCGAGAATATGACAATACAGTTGTAAGCACGGGTCTCTGGTGGGTCAACGTTAAAACAAGCTTTTGCATGAAGCCTTTTCTTAACTGACAGGATATCAATGTTTTACAGAAAACAATAACACAGCGAGCGGCAAGTACACCTCAATAATAAGAACTGGCCAGTATTCTCAGGAACTAAATCAGAAACATAATAACAGGGCTCTTCAGTGCGACTAATTTGGTCGCATACGCGACAAAAAATTTGCTTGTCCGAATGTAAATTAATTTAGGCGCACGTGTGCCACTAGAAATTCCTAAAGGTTGACTCAAAAATAAACGTGATTTTTTTTTTTTTAGCTGACAGTATAAAACATAAAAAAAAAAAAACCACGGATCTAAACTCTCATAGCTCAATCGTAATGTACTCTGGGAATGTAGTTTATTGATATCCACTGCCCACTGTTAATCACACATTAAAAACTACAAATCCCATACCCTGCCAATTTCACTGATTTATCAGTGCGATGGCTACTCGTTTCCAGACAGTTTGTCAAACCAAGATGAGGAAAATAACAAATTATTTTCATGTGATTGGAGAAGTTCACAAAATTCAGATATGTCGGCGCATTTACAAGCCCACGCCTGGGAAGCCTATTATTGTTGTTCGTATTTTTGTTGTTATTAGGCTTATGCCGATTTGAAGCAAAACTTTGCATACATAGCCTTGGCAAGGTTGTCTATCAAGTTTTTTTCAAAGCAAGTTGCTACATAAAAAAACATGGTTACAAAAATTGCTAATAACTCCTTAGAGAGTGCAGATAGGGTCATAATTACTGTGGAACACGTATAGGAACCCATATATTTTCTATCAGAAAATGTCTTTACCCGTGACCTCTGACCTCTAATAAAGGTCAAATGCAAAACTTGCTTATAACTCCTTAGCAGGGCCGTCATGGGCCCCGGGGAAGGATTGGTATTGGTTTTATTTATCCCGTGCCAAAAATAAACCACTCATCTCTGCTCTTAACTAATAGCCTGTATTGGTAAATATATTTGTATTTTAAGCAATATAACCTGAGCAGCTACTGTGGGCGTTCCTACTTCAGCAGCTCGTTGCTGTTTTAGTGCAGCTATCCAGCAGCACTATTACAAAGGCTTGTTCACAAGCAGCTTATTTCTTGTCTCACGTTTTGCTGACTAGAACTTAGCCAGTGACTTGTGCAGGTGAGCACCCCTGCTGCTAGCCACAAACAGTATCCAATCCTAAGGCTCTTGTTACACAAGTCAATGCGCTGGCAACATAAATTGTAGCAACGTGTTGCCTGTGACGTCACCGCCAGGGGATTTGACCTGTTACACGATACAACTAACAGTTAACTCGCATTCGATACAAATTGCCTTTAATCCAAGCAATATCCAATCATATTTAAGAACTACGTCACATGGTTCTGGTTTTCAGGTCATATACTTACAAATACCAAGCATCAGTACAACTATTTAGTATTACTGTCATCTTTAAATACTTGAACAACTAATAATTATAATAATAAAGTAGTAACTTTTACAGAATAAAAGTAAATAAGCCAAATATGTAAAACTCAATTTAACGTACAGTACTACACGTAGATAAAAATGAACGATAATTCTTAATTTCTTTAAATGCTGTAAAATACCTACTGTTATATGCTGTTCCCGTGCCATTAACGCCTAGAATCCCACTGAGTTCACAAGATTTCACCCCATGCTTCCTGAAGCACCTCCCACAAGTTGGATTGGCTTGATGGGCACTTCTTACATACCATACGGTCAAGCTGCTCCCACAACAGCTCAATAGGGTTGAGATCCGGTGACTGTGCTGGCCACTCCATTATAGACAGAATACTAGCTGACTGCTTCTTCCCTAAATAGTTCTTGCATAGTTTGGAGCTGTGCTTTGGGTCATTGTCCTGTTGTAGGAGGACATTGGCTCCAGTCAAGCGCCGTCCACAGGGTATGGCATGGCGTTACAAAATGGAGTGATAGCCTTCCTTCTTCAAGATCCCTTTTACCCTGTACAAATCTCCCACTTTACCACCACCAAAGCACCCCCAGACCATCACATTGCCTCCACCATGCTTGACAGATGGCGTCAAGCACTCCTCCAGCATCTTTTCATTTGGTCTGCGTCTCACGAATGTTCTTCTTTGTGATCTGAACACCTCAAACTTAGATTCGTCTGTCCATAACACTTTTTCCAATCTTCCTCTGTCCAGTGTCTGTGTTCTTTTGTCCATCTTAATCTTTTCTTTTTATTGGCCAGTCTGAGATATGGCTTTTTCTTTGCAACTCTGCCTAGAAGGCCAGCATCCCGGAGTCGCCTCTTCACTGTTGACGTTGAGACTGGTGTTTTGCGGGTACTATTTAATGAAGCTGCCAGTTCAGGACCTGTGAGGCGTCTGTTTCTCAAACTAGACACTCTAATGTATTTGTCCTCTTGCTCAGTTGTGCACCGGGGCCTCCCACTCCTCTTTCTATTCTGGTTAGAGCCAGTTTGCTCTGTTCTGTGAAGGGAGTAGTGCACTGGCGTTGTACGAGATCTTCAGTTTCTTGGCAATTTCTCGCATAGAATAGCCTTCAATTTTTCAGAACAAGAATAGACTGACGAGTTTCAGAAGAAAGTTCTTTGTTTCTGGCCATTTTGAGCCTGTAATCGAACCCACAATTGCTGATGCTCCAGATACTCAACTAGTCTAAAGAAGGCCAGTTTTATTGCTTCTTTAATCAGCACAACAGTTTTCAGCTGTGCTAACATAATTGCAAAAGGGTTTTCTAATGATCAATTAGCCTTTTAAAATGATAAACTTGGATTAGCAAACACAACGTGCCATTGGAACACAGGACTGATGGTTGCTGATAATGGGCCTCTGTACGCCTATGTAGATATTCCATTACAAATCAGCCGTTTCCAGCTACAATAGTCATTTACAACATTAACAATGTCTACACTGTATTTCTGATCAATTTGATGTTATTTTAATGGACAAAAAATTTGCTTTTCTTTCGAAAACAAGGAAATTTCTAAGTGACCCCAAACTTTTGAACGGTAGTGTGTGTGTGTGTGTATATATATATATATATATATAAATCATAATAAAAAACGTCCTTTTATGGTTATATTATCACAGTGCTGCGGAGTAACGGTTTAAAAAAAGGTAACAAAATAACATAATATGGAGCAGAGTTTAGCAGAGTTACAGTAGCTACATTTTTATTCCCCTATTATTATTATTATTGCTGTCTTTTATACAAAGGTATTTTAAATATTAAGGAGGGGAGACCTGAGCAAAGGTGCAGTTTGGGCATAGTTAACCCTTTGCGGTCCATTTATTAATTCTGCGTCAGGCTCGCCAGGTCTAATTAATTTTTTCACGCGCAGTTAATTTTAGGCAGCTGTTTAAAAGTATTTTTTTCACTGTCAAACGGGTTTAAATGGCCCTGCATATCAACAAAGCACTCACTAGGGATCTCCAGCCCGCCCCACCCTTTCGTTTGCTATCGCTTTCACATATGCTACCAAATAAAAATAATAATAATAATAATAGTCGTACATACCGATCAATCGTCTCCTGATGACTCATTTTATCACCAAACTCCTCAATAATGCAATCCAAGTCATTATTTTATTGCTATAACATCTCAAAAAAGCTCTGCAAATGTCCGTGATAGTCTCTGTGCGCTGATACTGAACTCGCAGCTTGTTTCCATCGACCGCCCATCTGATGCCAGTGGGGTACTATGACTATTCATGAGATACGCCTTTTTTTTTTTTTTTAATCGGCTTGTCTCGGCTCCTTTCGTTCCCACTCGGCCATTGAATGGTTTTCTCGGCTTTTTCCGTTGAAATACCGACTTTTTTGCGTTTTTTGCGTTTTTAAAATGATGTCGGACAGGGTCCGACAAAAGACCTGGTGGGAATAATTGCAATGTCGGACCCAGTCCGACAATGGACCGCAAAGTGTTAACGATAGTTGGACAAAGATTTTAAGTAGTTTTAAAAACTTAAGTAACTCTCCCGGCATTGGTTGTTATCAAAATAGTCCACTACCAAAATAACGATGTGTTGACCAACCTTCATAAAACTCTGAGAAGTATTTCTTTCTCCTGAGTCCAGGTAATTGCGGCTTTCGTTTCCATTTCAACTGCTGTTTTCACTGTAGCAGACAGAATCACGTGACACACACCAGTGCTCTGATTGGTTATTTCCTGGAACCTGTTGCTTGGAGTAGGATTGCTGTCCACTCAAGCAATCGCGTTGCCACGCAGTTGCCAGAACGTTGACAATAAGTTGTCAGAGCTGTTACTGGGCAATCCTCACGGGATCTGGTCGCAGGCGATAAAAGTTGATAGTAAATTGACTCGTGTAACAAGGGCTTAAGGACCGAGGTTGCTGTTCTGGTGCAGGCTACTGCTAGTCTCGTGTTTGTACTGACTAGTACTTTATCCAGTGGCTGACTTGCAGGTGGGCATCCCTGCTAACGTGCCACTAGCAGTAACTGCGTTTATCGCCCCTGAGTTTGAGGTTACTGCCCCGTGTCGGCACCGAGTGCAATCGAGTCGGTACCGAGTGTTGGTTCCGAGCTTCATGTTGGTACCGAGTGCACGCAGTGTCAGTACCGAGTGTCAGTTCTGAGCACATAGTGTCAATACTCCAGTGTGTGGTCTGTACACTGTTTGTTGTGAACACAGCACTATAACCACGTGTGTCTCTTGCAAGGCTAAACTGTCTGCAGGTGACAGACACGATAAATGCACTGGGTTCCGAGCATGCCCATAGGGCCTTGACTGATGTCACTTTGTGATTTATGTGCTCCCTTCTCCAAGCGTGTGCTGGAGAATTGGGTAGCATGTCACTCAAAAGAGCGTTCCTCCACACCTGCGCGGCATTCAGCGTCACCAATGAGTGAGGCTGGACCCTCCTTCCTAGGCTCTGTGCCAAGAGGGGGGAAGAGCAGCGCTAAGAAGAGTAGAGCCGAGACTAGTTCCTAGTCTTTTTCCTCTTCCTCTTCCAAATCCCCTTCACCTTCCCCTCCCCCAAAACAGAGAAGGAAGAAAAATTGCCGCTCACGTTCGGCAAATGGGACAGATGGATAAAATCTAGGAGGTTGTGTCACGCCAGCACACAATTCTAGCTGAGCTGCTGCAAGAGCACTCAGTCCCACCGGTAATACCCGGTCCTGCAGCACCCACTCCCCCTGCATCTTTGCAGGCAGTGGCTAGTTGGCTAGAGATAGATATACTGTCCATCGCCACCTCAGAGGAGGCTGATGATCAGGACATGGGGCTTCCTTCGGATGATGCTGAATTGGACATTCCGATTACGCAGCTCCCGCTGTCATCAGAGCTTATGCCTTTAATGCAATGAGCTACTGCGGCATTACAGGTTCCTTGGCCTGAAACAAGGGACGAGATGCGCTCAATTTATGTTGAGCAGCCCTCTATCTCTCCTGCTGCCCCTCCGGTCCACCTAAATTTTCTTTTCAAGCTACAGTCCACTTGGGCCCACCCAGCTGCAACGGTTTCGTGTTCTGTAGACTCACTGTACACTGTGTTTGAAGTGGATAAGCTGGGTCTTACCAACTTTCCGTCAGTAGAGGCCCCATTGCTGCGCTTGTTCAGCCTACCAACCTGTCCTGCTAGCCAAGGACGCGGTGTGCCTGAATAAGCAGTGCAGAGTAACGGAAGTCATTTTAAAGAAAGCATAAGCAGCTAGTGAATTTACCGCATGTCTGGCTAACCACAATAGCATCCTTGTAGCTTACCAGTCTCAGCTTATGGGGTCCCACTCTGAGAACCATAGGCCCTTGTCTCAGCAACTGGACGAGCTGCACCTAATTTCCAGGAACCTGCTACAGCTGTCCAAGCTTAGTGGAGAAGTGATAGGCAGAAACCTGGCAGCATTGGTGGCTGCATGCAGGCAGCTCTGGCTCTGCCAAGCACGTGTGCTTGACGGAGACAAGATGGCACTGCTAGACATTCTGGTCACTCCAGGTCACACATTTGGCCCTGCGGTAGGTGAGATGTTACAAAAATCTCACTGGAGAAAACATACTGTAGGGTCACATTTATAAAGCATTTACCTTTTGTTCCTTATTAGAAAACAACACAAAGAAGTTGTAGTGTCAGATACATCTTTCATGTGCTAATTTAACAGTCCCTATAGGCAGTTCAAATGTTTAATTTTGATTGAAAATGCTTTATGAATATGGACCATATTGAAACAAAAACTGTTAAATTGTGCATTTTCTATAGGCTTACATTACCATTCCATATTCAGATAACAGCTTTGTCGCAAGATACATTTTCATTCCATAGATGTAATATCGCACTAGCTTTGTTTTATTAACTTTGATTAAAGAATTTACCGTTTTTATTTGATCTTTATTTTTCCATTCAAGCAGAGAATGGGTCAAATTGACCTTTATCCTTTAAAATAACAAAAGCATGGTTACCAACATTCTAAATGAAATAACATTTGGTCACAGCGGAGCGATAAATATAGATAAAGATCTTACACACATTTAAACATTGTCTCAAATAAACCGCAGAAACCACAGCATATAAAAGTGTATTGCACAGACCTTTTATAGCATAAATTTACAGGTAAAAATAATATGCACAGAACAAAACTAGAGATAGTTGAACAGAACTAACTTGGACTTATTATTTGGAGTCTGAGGGCTGCCCCTCTCCTACTTTTTAGCACAGCTTGACTCACAGGAAAGCAAGACAGACGGGTCCGCTTCGTCGTGCCGCGGAGACCTCAGCTGTCGGTCAGGGTATTGTGCACAATATTCATTAAGTGTTTTCCTATTTTCAAATCAAACTAGTAACTGTCACCATATACCTATAGCAAAGCTTACCTACACTTAACCAGCTAATTTCAAAGTAGGCGCTTTGAATGACAGGTGCTGTAGCTGGCAAATGAAAGTGCACAGGGTGCAGGTCTTGATGATTAACAGTCATTTAAACATTTGAATTTGATTCCTTGTTGTTTTCATTATATATGCTACCGTTAGGTGACATTCTCCGCAGACACAGAGTGAACTTCCATTGCTATGCTGATGATACTCAGCTATATTTGTCCCTAAAGCCAGAAATTTCTTCTGCCTTGGTGTTATTAGCTACTTGCCTTACAGACATCAAGCATTGGATGTCACAGAATGTTCTAATGTTGAATTCAGATAAAAGAGGTTATGCTACTGAGCTCACAAAACCAACTAAAAGGAAGTGTGGGATTACATGAGCTCAACCCTTGCAGTCTCTCATCAAAACTTAAACCAGAAATGAAGAGTTTGGGTGTCATCTTTGATCCTGATCTATCATTTGAGACTCATATTAGGGAAGTCTACTAAAATACAGTACTGTGCAAAAGTTTTAGGCAGGTGTGAAAAAATGCTGTAAAGTAAGAATGCTTTCAAAAATAGACATGTTAATAGATTATATTTATCAATTAACTAAATGCAAAGTGAGTGAACAGAAGAAAAATCTAAATCAAATCCATATTTGGTGTGACCACCCTTTGCCTTCAAAACAGCATCAAGCATCAATTCTTCTAGGTACACTTGCACACAGTTTTTGAACTAACTCGGCAGGTAGGGTGGCCCAAACATCTTGGAGAACTAACCACAGTTCTTCTGTGGATTTAGGCAGCCTCAGTTGCTTCTCTCTCTTCATGTAATCCCAGACAGACTCGATGATGTTGAGATCAGGGCTCTGTGGGGGCCATACCATCACTTCCAGGACTCCTTGTTCTTCTTTACGCTGAAGATAGTTCTTAATGACTTTCGCTGTATGTTTGGGGTCGTTGTAATGCTGCAGAATAAATTTGGGGCCAATCAGATGCCTCCCTGATGGTATTGCATGATGGATAAGTATCTACCTGTACTTCTCAGCATTGAGGAGACCATTAATTCTGACCAAATCCCCAACTCCATTTGCAGAAATGCAGCCCCAAACTTGCAAGGAACCTCCACCATGCTTCACTGTTGCCTGCAGACACTCATTCGTGTACGCTCTCCAGCCCTTCGGCGAACAAACTGCCTTCTGCTACAGCCAAATATTTCAAATTTTGACTCATCAGTCCAGAGCACCTGCTGCCATTTTTCTGCACCCCAGTTCCTGTGTTTTGGTGCATAGTTGAGTCGCTTGGCCTTGTTTCCACGCCGGAGGTATGGCTTTTGGCCGTAAGTCTTCCATGAAGGCCACTTCTGACCAGACTCCTCCGGACAGTAGATGGGTGTACCAGGGTCCCACTGTTTTCTGCCAGTTCTGAGCTGATGGCACTGTTGGACATCTTCCGATCATGCGAAGGGAAGTAAGCATGATGTGTCTTTCATCTGCTGCAGTAAGTTTCCTTGGCCGACCACTGCGTCTCACGGTCCTCAACGTTGCCCGTTTCTTTGTGCTTCTTCAAAGAGCTTGGACAGCACATCTGGAAACCCTGTCTGCCTTGAAATTTCTGCCTGGGAGAGATCTTGCTGATGCAGTATAACTACCTTGTGTCTTGTTGCTGTGCTCAGTCTTGCCATGGTGTATGACTTTTGACAGTAAACTGTCTTCAGCAACCTCACGTTGTTAGCTGAGTTTGGCTGTTCCTCACCCAGTTTTATTCCTCCTACACAGCTGTTTCTGTTTCAGTTAATGATTGTGTTTCAACCTACATATTGAATTGATGATCATTAGCACCTGTTTGGTATAATTGTTTAATCATACACCTGACTATATGCCTACAAAATCCCTGACTTTGTGCAAGTGTACCTAGAAGAATTGATGCTGTTTTGAAGGCAAAGGGTTGTCACACCAAATATGGATTTGATTTAGATTTTTCTTCTGTTCACTCACTTTGCATTTAGTTAATTGATAAATATAATCTATTAACATGTCTATTTTTGAAAGCATTCTTACTTTACAGCATTTTTTCACACCTGCCTAAAACTTTTGCACAGTACTGTATATTTAGCATTTGAGAAATATACCCAAACTTAGACCAATTATTTCTGTATCTGATGCCAAGAGACTAAGACTAATCTAGAATTGATTATTGTAATGCACTTTTTTTTCTGGTGTCCCAAAACGGTGGTATCCCGCTCGCAACTTGTTCAGAATACAGCCACTAGAATTCTGACTAAAACCAGGAAAAGTGAAGATATTACCCCTGTTTTGGCGTCTTTACACTGGTTCACTGTGCCGTATAGAATTGATTAAGATTTTGCTGTTAACTTACAAGGCATTGAATGGATTAGCACCTAGTTATTTGCAGGGGTTACTGACCCCGTATCTTCCAGACTGCACTCTGAGATCACAGGATGCGGGGCTGCTGGTTATTCCTAGGGTCAACAAAAGCAACACAGGAGGTAGGGCCTTTTCTCGTAGAGCTCCTAAATTATGGAATGCTCTGCCTTCATTTGTCAGGGAAGCTGGGACCATTACAGTTTTCAAATCAAGACTAAATACACACATTTATAAAATGGCTTTCTTATCTTGGTGGGTTTTAATGTAACTTTAAAATTGCTGCTTTTGTATTGTGTATACTGTTATTTAAATGGTCTGAATATGGCAGTTTTATATGTGTGACATGCTATGCACATGTATTGTACTGCTATGTACTATACAGTGCTTTGCAATACTTTTGTATAAAAAGCGCTATATAAATACAATAAATAAATAAGTGTGTGTGTATATATATGGCGCAAAAATTCAAGCAGCTTGGCTTTGTTTGATGGCTTGTGACCATCCGTCTTCCTCTTGATCACATTCCAGAGGTTTTCAATGTGGTTCAGGTCTGGAGATTGGGCTGGCCATGACAGGGTCTTGATCTGGTGGTCCTCCATCCACACCTTGATTGACCTGGCTGTGTGGCATGGAGCATTGTCCTGCTGGAAAAACCAATCCTCAGAGTTGGGGAACATTGTCAGAGCAGAAGGAAGCAAGTTTTCTTCCAGGACAACCTTGTACTTGGCTTGATTCATGCGTCCTTCACAAAGACAAATCTGCCCGATTCAGCCTTGCTGAAGCACCCCCAGATGAGCCCAATTTTCAGCTTTGCCCAACACCTGGTCGTCTAATGGTTAGACGGAGACCTGGAGAGGCCTACAAGCCATAGTGTCTCGCACCCACTGTGAAATGTGGTGGAGGATCGGTGATGATCTGGGGGTGCTTCAGCAAGGCTGGAATCGGGCAGCTTTGGCATGAATCAAGCCAAGTACAAGGTTGTCCTGGAAGAAAACTTGCTTCCTTCTGCTCTGACAATGTTCCCCAACTCTGAGGATTGTTTTTTCCAGCAGGACAATGCTCCATGCCACACAGCCAGGTCAATCAAGGTGTGGATGGAGGACCACCAGATCAAGACCCTGTCATGGCCAGCCCAATCTCCAGACCCAAACCCCAGACCCAAACCCCATTGAAAACCTCTGGAATGTGATCAAGAGGAAGATGGATGGTCATAAGCCATCAAACAAAGCCGAGCTGCTTGAATTTTTGCGCCAGGAGTGGCATAAAGTCACCCAACATCAATGTGAAAGACTGGTGGAGAGCATGCCAAGACGCATGAAAGCTGTGCTTGAAAATCAGGGTTATTCCACCAAATATTGATTTCTGAACTCTTCCTAAGTTAAAACATTAGTATTGTGTTGTTTAAAAATGAATATGAACTTATTTTCTTTGCATTATTCGAGGTCTGACAACACTGCATCTTTTTTGTTATTTTGACCAGTTGTCATTTTCTGCAAATAAATGCTCTAAATGACAATATTTTTATTTGGAATTTGGGAGAAATGTTGTCAGTAGTTTATAGAATAAAACAAAAATGTTCATTTTACCCAAACACATACCTATAAATAGTAAAACCAGAGAAACTGATAATTTTGCAGTGGTCTCTTAATTTTTTCCAGAGCTGTATATATATACAGTGCCTTGCAAAAGTATTCAGACCCCTGACCAATTCTCATATATTACTGAATTACAAATGGTACATTGAAATTTCGTTCTGTTTGATATTTTATTTTAAAACACTGAAACTCAATCAATTATTGTAAGGTGACATTGGTTTTATGTTGAGAAATATTTTTAAGAAAAATAAAAAACTGAAATATATATATGAAAATTTATATGAAAAATGAGAAAATCGGGTTGCGTAGAGGATTTATACTGGATCTTGACGCCCCCGATAAAACGAGTTGTACAGTGTTTGTTTGTCTATTTGTTTTTCTATGGGTCTCTCGCTATACGCTATATCGCGGCCCTCGATATATAGCAGATTTATACTGGACCCCGACATCTGCGATATATCGGTGTTGTGTGTGTGTGTGTATGTATATATATGTATGTATGTATGTATGTATGTATGTGTATATATATATATATATATATATATATAAAAAATAAAATTTCACACACATATGTCTTTGTACATTTTGGCATTTTTGTAAAATGTTAGCACATTGCGTTTTTCATAGCGTTTTTTATATAATGTATATATTTAGGCATATCATATTCAAATCTGTTTGTATCTGATAGGATGGATCCATGCTGTTCTCACCTCTCAGGATTGCATGGCTTTTGGGGGGAACTTCCTTCATAACCTTAATATAGGCATGCAGCTCAGGTGAGTTGTTTTACCTGTTTATATGAAATATTTCAACTGAGTCTCTCACTCTTTATAAACTCCAGGAGTAAAATCCCTGTGAACTGAAAGTTCTAGTTTGGTATAGAATTTGCTGTACTTTGCTTGTGATGTCTTTCAAAAATGTAATATTCCTACTATTCTTTATTAGGAACATCTGGTATGATCACTGCAATCTGTGACCGCCCTGTTTACACTCTACCCCTTCTCCATGGGTGTTATGAGATGGAGAGACGGCTTAAGACTCCTGATCTCTTTAAATTTCCCTACTTTGAGGCTATCTGCTGGTATGTGGCCAAGAATCTGCTGGAAACCCTTAAAGGTAAAATAATGTAACCTATATTTAAGTTATAAATCAACACTGTTAGTTCTGTCATCTTTGTTGCCTTTCAATTAAACAGTGTTCTTCAATGTAATTACAGTAAGTACCACTATATAAAGTATATTATGATAGACTCTACTATAACTAATTCAATGAGAGAGTCTTATGTAGTGGAAATGTAATTGCCTGGCCTGCAGCGTTGAAAGAGCTAATGTTATGAGTGACGTTATGAAGGTTTTTAACATTGCTTTACCTACTGTGACTTCTGTATTGGGTAGTTTTTTGGTTTCTGGACGACACATTTGAGTATATATGTGGTGAGCAATGCTGAGGAAAGATACTCCCACAATGCTGACGGGTAACTCTAAATCCACTGCAAATGGCCCATTTAATGTCCCCAAATAAATGTGCATACCCATAGATGTTCTATTGGATGAGAAAATGAGTTGAACTGTTGCTGAATGTTGACTCACTGTGTTCTTATTATTCTTTACATTAACCTGCAGAATTGAGGGAAGACAGCTGCCAGCCCCCAGATTATTTGTTAGAGGGAGTGAAAGCTTTAACCACTGCACTGAAATCTTGGCTAAAGAGAGAGGTATATGACTACTGCTTACAAACTTAACAGACCTCCACATTTGAGTTGAGCTGTCCGTGGAAATCATTTCTTCTTGGTCTGAGGGTTTTGTTTGTTTGTTTTGTTTGCAGGTAACAGAGCCTGCTACTGAGGTTCCAGACCATATCAGGCCGGGCAATCTCATTAAGGAACTTTCTAAGGAAATCCGCTACCAGGAGGTAAGGGACAGCTTGGGACTTACAGTGGGGTGAGAGGAAAACATGGGCAGGCAGAATCTGTGTACAAAACAGGGAAGTAAAACCAATACTGGAATGATGCAGTTTGTCTGAATGATGATTTTTTTCTTTCCTCTCTGTTTTGTGATCTGGTTGTGTGTTAACCCTTTGCGGTCCATTTATTAATTCTGCGTCAGGCTCGCCAGGTCCAATTTATTTTCACACGCGCAGTTAATTTTAGACGCGCTGTTTAAAAGTATTTTTTTCCAGTCAAACAGGTTTAAATGGCCCTGCATATCAACAAAGCACTCACTAGGGATCTCCAGCCCCGCCCCACCCTTTCGTTTGCTATCGCTTTCACATATGCTACCAAATAAAAAATAATAATAATAATAGTCGTACATACCGATCAATCGTCTCCTGATGACTCGTTTTATCACCAAACTCCTCAATACTGCAATCCAAGTCATTATTTTATTGCTATAACATCTCAAAAAAGCTCTGCAAATGTCCGTGATAGTCTCTGTGCACTGATACTGTAACTCCAAGCTTGTTTCCATATGACCGCCCCATCTGATTCAAGGGGCTAGTATGACTATTCATGAGATCGCCTTTTTTTTTATCGGCTTGTCTCGGCTCCTTCGTTCCCACTCGGCCATTGAATGGTTTTCTCGGCTTTTTCCGTTGAAAAACCGACTTTTTTGCGTTTTTTGGATGATGTCGGACAGGGTCCGACAAAGGACCTGATGGGAATAATTGCAATGTCGGACCCAGTCCGACAAAGGACCGCAAAGGGTTAACTTTATCTGTTGGAATAACAAGGTAAGTTATACTGCTATGTATGTGTGTGCTGTGCAACAGCACCGGAGCCTTTTTTTTAAAGAAGTTTCCAGCGTGCATCATGGCAACACAAGTGCATTTTAAAGAAGTTTCCAGCGTGCATCATGGCAACACAAAAAACATGGTCAGGTGTTCCTGAATATGGAGGAGGAGTTTAAAATGCTGTTCAGGCATGGATAGGACTGTATTCTTTCACTGTAAAAACAGTCTGAAAAACAGGTATTTCAAGATTTCATATAAAACATACTATCAAAAACCACAAGTGTTATCACTGTAAAAACTGGCTTATTTCACAGTCTGAAAACAGGTATTTCAAGATATTTCATATAAAACATTAAAAAAATTGTTATCGCATTCAAAATTGATCATTTTCTCTAGATATTATATAACAAATGTTCGTAAATATTTAAATGCTTACCTGGAAAACAGTAAATGCTAAATTGTAGCATTTTTGTCCACCTTTTAACCACCCAGCTGCCCATTTATTTTGTCAATATCTATGTCATTTTTTTTTTTTTTTTTGCAGGTTTTTCATTCTTAGCCCTCAAATAAGCAATTTGGACAGTTTTTAAAAAAAATGCACACTTTTTCATTGTTATTATGAAAAACAGAAATATATTTTCAGTAGAACTTAAATACTTAAATAACAATTGTAGCATTATACAATATAAATAAGAAAATAAGCAGCATTATATAAGTATAACTAATATATATATATATATATATATATATATATATATATATATATATATATATATATATATATATATATATATATATATATATACACACACACACACTACTGGTCAAAAGTTTTAGAACACCCCATTTTTCCAGTTTTTATTGAAATTTAAGCAGTTCAAGTCCAGTGAATAACCTGAAATGGTACAAAGGTAAGCGGTAAACTGCCAGAGGTTAAAAAAAAGTTTAGGTTACCAAAAACTGAAAAATAATGTACATTTCAGAGTTATACAAAAGGCCTTTTCAGGGAACAAGTAATGGGTTAACAACTTACAGCTGTTCTGCAGCAATGGAAGGAAATTAAGCCTTGAAAGTTGATGCTAACAATTCCTACAGGTGTCCCAACTTTTGTTGATTACTTACAAACCCTCTGTCTGTATAAAAGCAGTGTTGGAACTGACTGTGTTACTACACCCTCTTAAGCATTATTTGGACAGTATTGTACTGCAGGAAGTAGTATATTGCTATCATAATGGTGAGAAAAAGGCAATTAACAAAGGAAGACAGACAGACCATTATAACCCTTAAAAGTGTAGGTCTTTCCTTTAGAGAATTGCAAAGAAAGCCAAGGTGTCAGTGAGTACAGTTTCCTACACCATCAAAAGGCACTTGGAAACTGGAGGAAACTGACAGGAAGAGGTCTGGCAGACCCAAAGCCACAGCAGAATCAGAAGACAAGTTTCTGAGAGTCAACAGCTTGCGTGATAGGCGCTCACAGGACAACAGCTTCAAGCACAGCTTAACACTGGTCGAAGTAAGCAAGTCTCAGTTTCAACTGTGAAGAGAGACTTGAGCTGCAGGTTTGACAGGTCGAGTGCCAGTAAGAAAGCCATTGCTAAGATGGCAAAATAAGAAAAAGAGGCTTGCCTGGGCCATGAAGCACCGCCAGTGGACTACTGAAGACTGGAAGGTGGTCTAATGGACCGATGAATCAAAATTTGAAATCTTCGGTTCATCACGCAGGGTTTTTGTACGCCGTCGAGTAGGCGAAAGGATGGTTCCTCGGTGTGTGACACCAACTGTCAAACATGGAGGAGGAAGCGTGATGGTTTGGGGCTCTTTTGCTGGATCCAGAGTCGGCAACTTGCACAGAGTGAGTGGCACCCTGAACCAAAACGGCTACCACAGCATTTTGCAGCGCCATGCAATACCCTCTGGTATATGCCTAGTTGGTGAGGGGTTCATCCTACAGCAAGATAATGACCCAAAACATACATCCAGGCTATGTCAGAACTACTTTAGAAGAAAAGAACAAGACAGTAGGCTTCAAATCATGGAATGGCCAGCACAGTCTCCAGACTTAAACCCCATCGAGCTGGTTTGGGATGAACTGGACAGAAGGGTGAAAGCAAAGCAACCTACAAGTGCAACACATTTGTGGGAACTTCTGCAACAGTGTTGGGAAGAACTTTCCAAACAATATTTGATTTCCATTGTAGAAAGAATGCCACGAGTGTGTTCGGCTGTTATATTTGCAAAAGGTGGCTACTTTGAGTCAAAAATTTAGATTAAATTTTGTTAAACAAAGCGATTCCATGATTTCTTTTTTATCTCCAATTATTTATTTGTTCTATGCTTTAATTTCAGAGTACATTGAGACATTAAACTGCGTAAATTTCAATAAAAACTGGAAAAATGGAGGTGTTCTAAAACTTTTGACTGGTAGTGTATATATATACAGTACTGTGCAAAAGTTTTAGGCAGGTGTGAAAAAATGCTGTGAAGTAAGAATGCTTTCAAAAATAGACATGTTAATAGATTATATTTATCAATTAACTAAATGCAAAGTGAGTGAACAGAAGAAAAATCTAAATCAAATCCATATTTGGTGTGACCACCCTTTGCCTTCCAAACAGCATCAAGCATCAATTCTTCTAGGTACACTTGCACACAGTTTTTGAAGGAACTCGGCAGGTAGGTTGGCCCAAACATCTTGGAGAACTAACCACAGTTCATCTGTGGATTTATGCAGCCTCAGTTGCTTCTCTCTCTTCATGTAATCCCAGACAGACTCGATGATGTTGAGATCAGGGCTCTGTGGGGGCCATACCATCACTTCCAGGACTCCTTGTTCTTCTTTACGCTGAAGATAGTTCTTAATGACTTTCGCTGTATGTTTGGGGTCGTTGTCATGCTGCAGAATAAATTTGGGGCCAATCAGATGCCTCCCTGATGGTATTGCATGATGGATAAGTATCTGCCTGTACTTCTCAGCATTGAGGAGACCATTAATTCTGACCAAATCCCCAACTCCATTTGCAGAAATGCAGCCCCAAACTTGCAAGGAACCTCCACCATGCTTCACTGTTGCCTGCAGACACTCATTCAGTATCGCTCTCCAGCCCTTCGGCGAACAAACTGCCTTCTGCTACAGCCAAATATTTCAAATTTTGACTCATCAGTCTAGAGCACCTGCTGCCATTTTTCTGCACCCCAGTTCCTGTGTTTTCGTGCATAGTTGAGTCGCTTGGCCTTGTTTCCACGTCGGAGGTATGGCTTTTGGCCGCAAGTCTTCCATGAAGGCCACTTCTGACCAGACTTCTCCGGACAGTAGATGGGTGTACCAGGGTCCCACTGTTTTCTGCCAGTTCTGAGCTGATGGCACTGCTGGACATCTTCCGATTGCGAAGGGAAGTAAGCATGATGTGTCTTTCATCTGCTGCAGTAAGTATCCTTGGCCGACCACTGCGTCTACGGTCCTCAACATTGCCCGTTTCTTTGTGCTTCTTCAAAAGAGCTTGGACAGCATATCTGGAAACCCCTGTCTGCCTTGAAATTTCTGCCTGGGAGAGACCTTGCTGATGCAGTATAACTACCTTGTGTCTTGTCGCTGTGCTCAGTCTTGCCATGGTGTATAACTTTTGACAGTAAACTGTCTTCAGCAACCTCACCTTGTTAGCTGAGTTTGGCTGTTCCTCACCCAGTTTTATTCCTCCTACACAACTGTTTCTGTTTCAGTTAATGATTGTGTTTCAACCTACATATTGAATTGATGATCATTAGCACCTGTTTGGTATAATTGTTTAATCATACACCTGACTATATGCCTACAAAATCCCTGACTTTGTGCAAGTGTACCTAGAAGAATTGATGCTGTTTTGAAGGCAAAGGGTTGTCACACCAAATATGGATTTGATTTAGATTTTTCCTATGTTCACTCGCTTTGCATTTAGTTAATTGATAAATATAATCTATTAACATGTCTATTTTTGAAAGCATTCTTACTTCACAGCATTTTTTCACACCTGCCTAAAACTTTTGCACAGTACTGTATATATATATATATATATAATTTGCAATTGCAGCATTATAACAACAGTGCAACAAAAACTCATATCACTTTTTAGAAATTATTTTTTGTGCTCTTGATTTCAAAGCAGACGCCCTTCAAACTCTCATCAATGATAACGTCTTTATCTAGCACATACACCAGAAAACTTGTGTTGCAAATTTTCAATCACGTCATACAGGGTGATTGATGTGGTAAACTTACCTTCTATCTTCCACTGTTTTCGGGTACTGGTTTGTATCACTGTTTATGCATTATTATAAGTGTGCTTCATTAGCAGAATAAATCGGTTCCTTACAACTCCTTGTAAAATACATTTTTATTTTCGCCATCAGTGAATTATCAAACAAAATAAAAACATAAATACATGTAAAAATCTTCAACCATGTTCAACCAAAACCTAATATTAGATAAAAGCGACCCTGAGTGAACAAATAACACAAAAAATTGATACATATTTCATTTATTTATTAAAGAAAGTTATGCAACACCCAATGCCCCCGTGTGAAAAAAGTAATCAGCCCCTTAGACGCAGTAACTGGTTACGCCACCTTTAGCAGCAATAACTGCAACCAAACGCTTCCTGTAGTTATTGATTAGTCTCTCACAGCGCCGTGGAGGAATTTTGGCTCATTCCTCCATGCAGAACTGCTTCAACTCAGTGACATTTGTGGGTTTTCGAGCATGAACTGCTAGTTTCAGGTCCTGCCACAACATCTCAATGGGGTTTAGGTCTGGACTTTGACTAGGCCATTCCAAAACTTTAAATTTCTTTTTCTTCAACCATTCTGATGTAGACTTACTTGTGTGATTCAGATCATTGTCTTGCTGCATGACCCAGCTGCGCTTCAGCTTCAGCTCTCCTGATACAGAACAGAATTCATGGTTCCTACAATGATGGCAAGGCGTCCAGGTCCTGATGCAGCAAAGCATCCCCAAACCATGACACTACCACCACCATGCTTGACCGTTGGTATGAGGTTCTTACTGTGGAATGCAGTGGTTTTCGCCAGACATAACGGGGCCCATGTCGGCCAAAAAGTTCCACTTTTGACTCATCTGTCCATAGAACATTGTTCCAGAACTCTTGAGGATCATCCAGGTGCTTTTTGGCAAACTTGAGATGAGCATTCATGTTTTTCTTAGTGAGCAATGGTTTCCACCTTGCTACTCTGCCATGAATCCCATTTTTGCCCAGTGTCTTTCTGATGGTGGAGTCTGAACACTGACCTTAGCCGAGGCGAGAGAGGCCTGCAGATCCCTGGATGTTCTAGGGTTCTTTGTGACTTCCTGGACGATTTTACGCCTTGCTCTTGGAGAGATTTTGGCAGGACGGCCACTCCTGGGAAGATTCACTACTGTCCCAAACTTTCTCCATTTGGACAATATGGCTCTGACTGGTTCGGTGGAGCCCCAGAGCCGTAGAAATGGCTTTGTAACCCTTTCCAGACTGATAGGCATCAACAACTTTTTTCTGGAGGTCTTCAGTAATTTATTTTGTTCATGGCATGATGTGCCTCTAGAACCTGTGTGCTGACAACTTCACTCTGATGGTAAGCGCCAAAGTTAGTCAGATTTATATTGAGCAGGGCTGGCCCAAATCAGGCCTGGTTGTTAACCAAAGTACTCAAACAGCTGACCCTAATTATCCCTTTTAATTGGGTTGAGTTAACTGGGGGGGGGGGGGCAATAACTTTTTCACACCTGAAGATTGCATATTTGATTACCTTGCACACCAAACAACTGAAAGAAGCACCAAACTTTGCTGTCATTTTTTTCTCTCAGACTCCCTCTATATACTACTACAACCCACAAAAAAATCTGACCAAATACAATGTGAAAAATGTGCAAACATGCAGAAAATCAGACAGGGGGCAAATACCTTTTCACGGCACTATATATCGCATAACACCAGCATTGCTATAGTATGAGTAGCCCAAACGTTTGACACATTAACGAAACAATAGCTCATGAATTCATTGAATTGTATTAATGGATTTCGATTTACATTAGCTGCAACAACTGATTTGGTTTTAACATAAATCCGTGAATATATGCATCTAGCCAAAGCAGGAGTACTTTTTTTAATCAACAACATGTGTTTCTAAACTAGCAAAGCTTAACTTTTGCCGTAAATGAAGAGGCTTGCGAACGCAAAACAATGTATTGTTACCTGTTAAGTCTACTTTTGCCCTCATAGCTGTTTGACTTGTTGAACAAAGATTTAATTGATAACTGTATAAAAGTGCTCTGCGACATGTTTGCTACCACTTTCCCACACGACACGAACCATCTCTCCTGTGTATGTGGGTGGGTCATGTGAGTAGCCCAGACCCAATGAGAAACTATCATCCTCTATGGTTGCTAAGGAATAAAAAAAACAATAAAAAAATGTAAACATGTCTAGTGGCACCAGATTTTAATGTTGCTGCCGCTACATGAGGTAAACCGGATTTGCATCCCTGAGCGTTTTACATGCACGTAACGAACACACTAAATCTCACGGCACTTGAATTCTCAAAGCAGTCCGGCTGAGCGCCTGGCCCCCTAAGCGGTGGGGCCCTACATGTCCGCCTCACTTGCCTTGCCTTAAGGCCGGCCCTGTGCCTCTTTTTTATGTAGGGCCTTGAGAGTCAAACTGCAACTAAACATTGTGTGCTATACAAGCGCCTTTTTTCTGATCCTGTGACCCTGGTGCTGTAAGAAACATGGGTTTCATATGCAATGCCCGGTAACCCATCAAATTACATTGGAAGTAGCCTTTTTGTATAGTAGACTGTGGTGTGTTTTTTTTAATTTTTATACTGTTATTTCAGACCTCATTTTTCACACATTTGGCATTATTGGATAACTTTCTATTATCCAGAAATCAAATGAAAGGCATTGTATTAATATGTAGATGCTTACTAAACAACTCTATGTATATTTCTAACCATTCTTTGTTACTTTCTGTAGGAGGAGCACGGTGGTAGCAAGCCAATGAAAACTCAGGGAATGGGAAGCTCATGCCCGGTGACGCGGTCGACACTGGAGAGAGGCTCCAGCTCCCAAGCAAGGAGGAACGCTAGGCGACTCAGAGATCAAGGGAGCAAGGCACCCTCAAACCTTGACATTCTAGAACTGCACACCAGGGAGGTGCTGCGCAGGCTGGAGATGGCACCTTGGGAAGAGGTGGAGTATTGTCCAAATAGCCCACATGTGTTCTGTGCAAACACTATACATTTGAGCCTCTAATTTTCATGTTCATAGTCTATTTGGTTTATGAAAACAGATATTTTTCAGTGGAAAAATAGTGTCGAGCCAATGACGCACTTAGGGTGCCATGGCCGAGTGCGACAATTGAGAGGTGCTCTGTTTATGACGAGCGTAAGGAGCTACCCTCTGAGGCCCCGCCCATCCACCCGGATTTTGGCAGGAACTGACCTCATCATTGGCAGCACCGGCCACAACCCTGTGGTCCCTAGGTCAGGTGCGACCTATAGGGTTCACGAGGGGATAAAATGGGTCTGGTCCAGTTTCCCCTGTCGGGTCCACTATTCCAGCTTTGGCGCAACCAGCGAACCTTGCGCTGCTGTCCAAAGATGCGGCTTGCCAAACAAGCAATGTCGGTCACGGAGGTCCTTCTAAAGAAGGCTTACTCCGCTAATGCCTTTGTTGCCCGGTTGGGCAACTACAATACCTGTTTGGTGGCTTACCAGAGCCACATTTGGGGCTCCGCTGCTGAGGGGACTGACCCTCAATCAGACAGAGGAGCTGCGGCTGATCTCCCGAATGTTGCTACGACTAGCACAGCTTCTGGAGTCAAGCAACAGGGCGCAGTATGGCAGCATTGGTGGCTGCGCGCCGTCAGCTGTGGCTCTCTCAAGCCAGGCTGGCGGAGAATAACAAGGCTGCTCTGCTGGGCCGCCCATCACGCCAGGGCATACATTCGGCCCTGCAGTGGACGATTTGTTGCTTCGGTCCAAAGCGGCAAGGGAAGCGACAAAGGCATTTAGTGACCTTGTCCCTAAGCCGGCACCACCGCCTAAGAAGCAGTGGTATCAGAGGCCACCGCCTCGGCCACAGTGGCAGCCTCAGGGCAGTCCACGGGGCTCTCCAGCGGTCACTGATAGGTCTAGCCGGGGACGCGGTAGGCAAAGGCGGTTCCAGTGCAATGCGCCTGATAAGAGACCGCAGGCACCTAAACCAAAGCAGCAGCCCTAGGAATTTGCTGCCACAGGCCCAGGGCCCCTTCTCCAAAGCTCATCTGGAGTACTGGGGCCAGTGCACCCGCGATTCGTGGGTGCTCACCACTATACGTCGGGGTGCTCCTTACAATTCAGCCATGGACCACCCCTTTGGAGGTGGTACATCGCTGGTCAAGGACCCCTGTGCCAGCGACTCACTGGCTCAGGAGCTAAAGACCCTCCTGCAAAAGCAGGCTATTAGCATCTTACCACCCTCCGACATGGTGGGGGTTCTACTCAAATACTTTCTGGTGCCCAAGCGGGACGGCGGCCTCAGACCGATCCTCGATCTCAGACAGGTCAACCTGTATCTGAGCACGCAGGCGGTTCAAGATGTTGACCTTGCGACAGCTGTCGCGATCCATCAGGTCGGGCGACTGGTTCCGCGACAGTGGACTTGCAGGGCGCCTACTTCCACATTCCCATAAAACCAGGGCACCAGAAGTATCTTCGGTTCGCCTTTCAAGGGAAAGGCTACGAGTTCCGTGTACTGTCGTTGACCTATCCCTAGCGCCACGCGTTTTCACGAAATGCATGGACGCTATCCTGGCCACTCTGAGACTCAACGGTATCAGAGTTCTAAACTACCTGGACGACTGGCTCATTTGTGCGGAGTCGCCAGGTCAGGCCCTGCAACACACGGAACTTATCACCGATCACCTATCCAGACTAGGTCTGAAGGTGAATCGTGCGAAAAGTCAACTGACGCCAGCTCAAGTAGCGCGCTACTTGGGTTTGAGTCTGGACGCCCGATCCATGACAGCAGTGCTGTCGGACGACAGGGTGTCAAGCATATCAGCCTGCCTAGACCTATTCCAGTTAGGCAGAGCTTTACCAGTGGTGACATTCCAGAAACTTCTGGGCCTGATGGCAGCAGCTTCTCAATCCCTTCCCCTGGGCCTCCTGCATATGCGGCCCCTTCAGGCCTGGTTCAACAGGATGGTCCCTCACCCAATGCTGAACCGCAACAGTGTCCAGAATTGTCTCCGAACTCTCTCTTGGTGGAAACAACCGGCCCACCTACGCCTAGGCGTCAGGCTGGGAGCGGTCACAAGAAGAGAAGTCGTTACCACCGACGCCTCCAACCATGGTTGGGGTGGGGTGTGGAACGGTCGGGGTGCACAAGGGGTTTGGCGGCCTCCGTGGCTGGGCCGACACATAAATCTTCTAGAACTGCAAGCAGTGTTTCTCACTCTTCAGTTCTTTCTAGAGGAAATCAGGGGGAGACACGTGCTTGTCCGGACGGACAACATGACAGTGTTGGCTTACATCAACCACCAGGGTGGTACAAGATCACCCAATCTCAACAAGGTGGTCAACAGACTTCTGGTCTGGGCACACACCCATCTCCTCTCACTCCGAGCGGTACACCTACCTGGAGTGGTGAACATTGCCGCAGACCTCCTCTCGAGGCAGGTTCCGGGCGGCGCAGATAGGAGACTCCATCCCAAGGTTGTCAGCCTCATATGGAAACGGTTTGGGAGACCGGAGATCGACCTTTTTGCCTCCCAGGAGTCGACGCATTGCACCCTGTGGTTCTCCATAATGAGAGACGAAGGGTGTCTAGGGGTCGACGCATTGGCTCACCAATGGCCAGCGCGCCCACTGTATGCGTTTCTGCCGATAGCTTTGCTACCTCTGTGTCTGGAGAAGATCAAACAGGACAGGGCCACAGTCCTACTAGTAGCACCTCACTGGCCCAAGAGAGCCTGGTTTGCCTCACTGATACAGCTCCTGTGCGGACAGCCTTGGCAGTTGCCCAGTCGCGCGACCTGCTCAGCCAGGCACAGGGTGCTCTGTGGCATCACGACCCATTGAGCCTACAGCTCTGGGTTTGGCCCTGGCGGCTCCATTTGAGCCGTCTGGGTTTGTCTAATAGGGTGATTGACACCCTACAGAGCGCTAGGGCTGCCTCCACTCGTTCCCAGTATGGCTACAAGTGGGCGTTTTCAGAACATGGTGTCTGTTGAAGGGAGAGGATCCCACAATGTGTCCAATGGCAGTGATCTTGCAGTTTTTGCAAGACCTGCTGGACGATGGGAAAAGCCCTTCTACCCTAAAGGTCTACCTGGCAGCTATTTCAGCTTGCCATGTGAAGATAGACTCAGTCTCCCCAGGAGCACATTTCCTGGCGGGACAGTTTTTGAAGGGGGCTAGGAGACTCCGTCCTCCAAGGAAGGACGTTGTTCCTCGCTGGCGGTTGAATGTCGTGCTGAATGCACTAACGAAACCTCCTTTTGAGCCCATGCATTCCATGAGCTAAAGCTTTTGTCTTTTAAGACAGCTTTTTGGTGGCAGTCACTTCTGCTAAGCGGTAAGTGAGCTGCAGGCACTTCGTCGCAAAAGCCTGTTTATATTTTGCGAAAGGCGGTCACGGGTGACACTCGGACCAACCCTGCGTTTTGCCGAAGACTATTTCGGCTTTCCATGTCAATCAGTCGGTGGAGTTGGAGGCTTTTCACCCTCCTCCTTTTCAGTCCGACAGAGACAGAATGCTCCACACGCTATGCCCTGTCAGAGCGCTGGCGTATTATGTGGAGAGGACAAGAAGTTGGCACCAGTCGGAGCAACTCTTTGTTTGCTACGGTTCTCAGTCCCAAGGTCAGGCTCTGTCTAAACAGCGCCTGTCTAGGTGGCTAATGGAGACCGTGAAGATTGCGTATCAACTTGCAAAGTTGCCCCCTCCTGAGAAGATCACTGGCCATTCCACTAGAGGGCAGGCCACTTCTTGGGCAATGTTCCAGGGTGCATCTGTCATGGACATATGCAATGCAGCGGTGTGGGCGACCCCCCACACGTTCACGAGGTTCTACAGGATGAACATCGTGGATCCGCTGTGTCCTGGTTTTGGATCACGAGTGTTGAGGGCTGCCTCGGTGGTGGTCCCCTCAACTACAGATTGATTGGTTAGTAACTTGTCATCTTGGACTGCTAGCGTGGTTAGCTCTTAAGAGTCTTGCGCCTGTCCTCACGACAGATTGGGTATACTTACCCATTAGTGATGGTTAATATTTCGTACTTGAAAGAGAACGTTAGGTTATTATCATAACCCTGTTTCTCTGAAATAGAAATATTAACCATCAGTCTTTGCGGTCGCTGCAGAGCCGCGAGACTCAAAAGTAAAAAGAGAATTTGCAAATGGCTGCAATGTGCTTTTGTCGGGGCAACTCACATGCACTCTCGCGAGAGTTTGTTGGCATAATGCTTTTCAGTTCTTGGGTTCTTAAAGGGGAATAACCCATTAGTGATGGTTAATATTTCTATTTCAGAGAACCAGGGTTATGATAATAACCTAACGTTCTCTGCTGTTGTGTTCTACAGGATGTCGTTTACAGCGCCAATCTGAATAGCAGATTTAACAAGATCTTCCAGCCGGTGTCCACAGTGCCTGAATGGAGGATCCATGACAATAATATTCGCTTGGTGCTTTCTAATGGGCAAATTGTCAGGTAAGCCAGAGTGGCTTCATTTGCAGCCAGCAGGGAAAAATTCTAGTTTGCAAAAAGTGGGGTAGGAGAAAAAAAAAATTGTGTTCAGTCTGATATGTGCAAAAGAGTAAGCTATGGCTTTTTATTATATTTATTTATTTCTTTTTTAATAGTTTTTTCTTCAGGTTCCCTAAAACCAGTAGTTTTGTTTATTATGTTATAATTTTGGCTAATATATTCCCTAAGAAACTTTTGAAAAAACTTTAAAGAATAAAACTGTGATAAAGTTCAAGCGGCAGTGCTAGACATTGAATAATATTACTTTGTATTTTCGTTGTGAAGTTTCTCATTTGTTTTGTTAAAGTACATTTATTTAGCTAACGAAATAATTCCAGTAAATCTAATATGTAGAGCTCACATTTTCCTGTAAGATAAATGCTTTCTTAACATATACAGCTGTTGAAAGTATCTTGTACTCTCTTCCATGCTGCATATCCAGTTGAAGAAATGCCTCTGACACATGTAAGTTGCTTCTGGGAGTTCTTGTACAATTCTAAACGTATCATTTTTTTTAGACAATGACTCTTCTGAAACTTAAAAAAAAAAACTAAACATTCAAAATGTTTGCCATTTATTTTCTTTAAAATAACTCAAACTCCCAGAAGCTAGAAGAATTTGATTGCATTTGAGTAGCAATCATTGCTTTCAATGGCGACTTAATTCCTTCATGTGACTTTGATCGGAAGTACTGCATTTGATAAATGTTCTTCTCCAAAGGCTACAAATAAATTGCCATTAAAAAATCTAATTCTCCTTTCACAATGTGTGCTTTTTCGTATAGAAAATCTGAGACCAACAAAATATAGAACAGTATTAGGCAAGATTTACTGGAATTATGTTTGCACCGTGTACTTTGATGTTTGCTGTGTATGAGGACAGGGTTGGTTTTAGAACAGCTATAACCTTAATCACTATCTTCCCCTGTAGAGACAAAAGGCAGCCAGTTACAGAGAAAAGTCTGTTTACTGGTAACAGTGATGACGACAGAGGAATTTCAAAGGAAACCAAGAAGGTGAAGAGCGAGAAGGAGCGCTGGGGAGGAATCTGAGCAGGAGAGGACCAGGGAGAGTGATACAGAGCAGAAGCCGCTCAACAGTAAGTTTTACAGCACACTTGAGGTTAAGATTGCTAACAGGAACAGTTCTACACGACTGTTACTTCTGCTCATGATATGTTTCTGAATCTATTTAGGCTAGAACAAAGAACAACTAGGGGGGGACGTGACTGAAGTCTTTAAAATCTTAAAAGGAGTTGACATAGTTAGTAAACCAGGACCCGAGGACACAGTTGGATATTAAGTAGAGATAGACTTAGAACAGAAGGAAGGAGACACTTCTACACACAGAGTGGAGAGGGTATGGATGGGCTACCTAGTCATGTTGAGGAAGAATCACTTGGCTCTGTTAAAACCCAACTTGAAAGTTATTAGATCAACCAGCAGCTACTAGAAACCGGATGAGCTTAGATAAGCAGAATGGCCTCCGCTCACTGGTTAATTTTCTTATGTTCTTATGATTTCCATCTGCTACACAATATCCAACACAAACAAATTTCAGATTTTCACGTCAATATCAAGGTCAGGGTCTACTATATAATATAGTTCTGCTATAGTTATGGTTTCAAGTTTGTTTCGATGTGATTTTTAACCATTAATATCTTGTCAATATTAGGGGGGTAGAGTGATGTCCTTTGCAACAAACATTAAATTGTTAAATGATCATTTAATATGATTAATATTTTATAAGATAAAAGGGAGGTCAAAACATGAAATGTTTCCCTGTGTACAATGCAAATTATAAAGTAATTTTTCAGCAGAAAAATGACATAGCAGTCTCTGCTGACTTAATTTCCTATGGTGGTTAGAATTTGATTTGGATTTGTAGTTTTATTTTTGAATGTTGTTTTTTGTAACCGTGTACATCTGAGTGTTTGAGAGGTGGCGATTTTCCATCAGGTCCCCAGCTCAAAGACACATGTCCGTAACACAAGGCTGGCTCTCACTCTCTGCTATGACCAGCAGGCTCTCATTTTTACACAGTCTCACTGCCACCTGCTCCTCGTGCATCTTTGAAGACGGCCACAGAAACACACATAACAGTAACAACATTTAAACACTATATTCACTTGTTTCTTTCGTTTTTTATATTAAACAGATTTTTAACCATTAATATCTCGGTCGAAACACATTTAAGAAAATGACCCCACCCCCAACCGATTCAGCCATATAGGAAATGATGTCATTAAATCTGAGTAGAAAAAATAAACAGATTTAAATAAAAACAATTCCTGCCGCAAAGTGCCTTGTGTAAGAGCTACCATACTTGAAGTAATTGCAATATTTACATTTTTTTTCACAGCTAAGAAATACTTAAATATGTTATTTACAGTAATTATTATGTTTCCAGTCAGTGCAAACCACCATCTAATGGGTTATCTATCAGTTTACTTTATTGGGTAAGGAAAAAAAAATTGTAAAAAAGTATTGGAGTTAAAATAACTATTGTATTATTGTTTGATTTGTAATATTGTTATTACTGTTTTCTGTGACAGTTTTTCTCTTGTATGTGTCTCTTCTGTATGTTAACCGAGATATGTGCTTTGGCTCAGACTGCTTGCAGTCTGCCATAGTATCTCGCTGTCGTTCTGGCACCTGCTTGCAGCACCATTACGAAGGCTGTTAAGACTTTAACAGCAGGCTTTTGTCAGTCTTGTATTTGTTCAGACTGTTTGTTTGGATTTGCCAGAAGCTATATAGATGGGCATCCCTATATACTGCTTCTTGCAGTAATTCAAACCGTGAGGACCTGTAGGTCACTGTCCCGCTCCGCTCCGTTCCCGACTCGGTACCCGTCGAACAGGGAACGAGAGTACTGCACCGGTACTGTACTGACTTGGTGTAAGTCACCGCATGTGTACCGTACCACCAATGGTCTCCCTCAATTTTTTAGCCCTAGCTACTTGTTACTGGGCTTCCATATGGTAACGCTCAGGGTAGCCTTCGGCTTAGCCTTGTAGCATTCCAGTCGTTTGAGGAATATTGGTACGGCTTTGGTACGCTCACCCATGCGATAATGGTTACATGTCGTACTTGATAGGGAACGTTGGGTTATTATCATAACCCTGGTTCCCTGAAATAGAAATGTAACCATTAACCTTCAAGGTCGCTGCGTCCATGATTGCAGCATGGTTGAAGGAAAAATGTTGCTGGCATCTGTGCATGCAGTCCTCTTATGCCCTAAGGGGCGGGCATGACTGCGTCACAGGCACTGGCACACAGCTTTGGTATAATCTATTCAGGTGGGTCTTCACGAGGTAAACATCCTTATGGTAATGGTTACATAACGTTATAATATATTGATTTTATTTTTTTGTCTTTTCCCCATATCCCTATTTTATTGTAATTATTGGTTTGATTTTTTTCTTCTGATTTGAATATTGCAATCTACATTTATTTGTCTGTTCTCCCCAAATATATGTTCTGAAAAAAAAGGTTGAATTGTCTAGGATCTCATTTATTATTGCATTTTTTTAATACATTGTACTGGGCAGTGGAGGTTATTTTGGGCAGAAAATGGCAAGTCTGTTGCTAACCTCCTAATGGAGTCTGTGTGGCAGATGACTGGCAGTGAATATGAAAAAACTAGGTCAGAGTGGCCCTGTGAAGGAATATTACAGCATGACTACTGCTGTTATGATAACTGTCTTTGTTTTTGTTTCTCCAGTGTTTTTTGAAAGCGTGAAATCCGAACTCAGGAATGGAGCATCAGGGCACTCGGACATGTCAGATTCTGAAACAGAATCTGAACACAGTTGCGCTACAAAGGTATTGTCAGCTTACAATACTATGTACAATGCACAGTGCTGTTCAGAAGACCTGCCCAGAAATTAAAGTACTATAGTCAGTAGAAAACTCTTCTGACATGTCATTTGTGTATTCACTGTTCAGCCCAGGGCATCAATTTTATAGTCTGATTTGAAAGCAGCTTGTTCCTGACATTTATAGAAATACATGTCAATCGTAAAATGAAACTAGAGCCCAGGTAAACCATAATATTGAAGTAGAAAAGCTATAACAAAAGGATAGTTCAGTTGTAAAAACACAGAGGCCTGGCATGCCAAATAAAAGCTGATTAAACCCAATTTCTTGACCATATGAGTATCAAAATTGACAATTCGAAACTTGACAGAAACTTTTTAGCAAGAAAGTGTCTAGTTTGTCATGCATAACAAACAAGAAACGCATTCATATGAAAGACAGATACTCATTGTATTACTGTGCCTAAACATTTAATTGAATGATCGACAGTCATATCCATACCTTGCTTTCTCAGATGGAAATGTGTGTTCTGATAGCCTTTTGTTTTAAAGCAGAACTGTTCTTCCGAGGAAGAGTCAGGTAGCTTGGAAGAAGATGGTGAAAAGGAGACCTCCTCTGAGAGGGAGATCCAGAGAGGCTCTGGGGGCATCATGGACCTGTACCAGGCCAGCCAGAGACTCACGGACCAAGAGAAACCACTCAAACGGTGTGCAGTCTGGAAGAGGCGGCTTTTTCCATTTGAATATTTTTCTCTCTCATTCTGTGCTTGCTTTTGTATCATAGGGTAGTGCTCTTGGGGCCTATAGAACATAACAATGGTTTCAGCAACATGCATACATACACACACAGTGCACTCCACTTAATTGCATATCGGATAATACATAATTTGCTTAATTGATTTCAGAAGTGTCTGAACATTTAGTTGTGATAAGGAGTTGACCGTGTGACCACAAACCACTTGACTTGACATTATGGTGATTTCTAAGAGGTATACCGCCCTTACTTTTGTCTCAACGAGTTGAAGTTTTTAAAAACAGTTAGAAATAAACAAAGTCATAAGTCAATTACAGCTGAGTTTGATGTTGAAGTAAAACTCACAACTGACCAAACATTAAATTGCAATTACAGAGAACTTCCTACCTCGCCAAGTACAGAAGAAGACGCTATTCAGGGCATGCTGTCTATGGCAGGATTTCTATATCCTCAGTGTTTACCCAGCCAGACAGAGGGGACATTGAGCTCCCAGGAGCCTTGGGATTCTAGGGAGCAATGGTGGTGGAACCCCAGTACCATAATTCCCGACTCTGGTAAGTAACTTTGTGTGTGTCCTATACAATGTAACCGCACTGTATCGCTGAATAAAAGTTACTTTTGTGTCAATGTGAAACAATGTATCTAGTTTGTTTCACTGAACAACTACTTCGCTGCAACTGCTGAAAACCGTCTACCTTAAACGTCTCTAAATCACAGGGTTACCTTTGAGAATATAAATACAGCAAGTGTTTGCCTTATTGACACACAGAAAAGCGACACTAAATCACCATGTTTACATCAAAGTACGACACTGTACCTGTAAACTGCAGGAGTTGTATTAAAATGTTTTTTTTATGTGAAATGTACATCATTTCCAAAATTGTGATGTGCAGAACGTGCTTGTAAATTCTCTTTCTGATGCGAGTGAGCGGAAGCAATTAGTACATGCTTGATTTAAGGCATCGCCTCTCTTCTTGAGATCCCCCACAGTACATTGCCCGCAGTGCTTAGTTTGTGCCGGGTCGCAGCCCTGGAAGCTCTTCAGTTATGAAAGTTAAAAATCTCATACAATTTTTGCTCTTTGCGTTTCCTTAAAATTCTCAACACAGTTCTTGCGTCCGCACTAAAGAGACAGTCCACTGCCAAGTTCGTACTTTTATACGATTTTAGCTGAGTTTCTTTAATGACACCGGCAGCACAACAAGGACTGTGACTCTGTTGTCCTTTTTTATTCACAAATAAGCTTTCTTGATTTGAAAAACGTCTTCTTACATTACTTGGTTTGATTAAATGAGTACACAACAAAATATGAAAGCTGAACATTAATTTCAACAAAACATCATTGTTGCAGTATTTCCACTTGCCTGGTTTAAGTGAGAACAGATTTAAACTCCTGAAAATACAGCAGCTGTCTGTCTGTCCACCAACACGCAAGCGCACCACGTGTGTCAGCCTGAAAATCATACGAGAGTGAGGAGACGTGCGAGAGAAGTACTGGGTTTGAAAGTGAAATTTGTTGGACTGGTCAAAAGAGAACTTTGCATTAGATGCAACCTCAGCTATTCCTGTGGAATTCTACAATGTCACTGTTAAAAATAATAAATAGTTGGAAGTGGCAAAATCAAACAGCCAGTACAAATTAAAAAAATAGACTCAAATAGGATATTATGTACGCTACAGTGTTCTGAAACATCGGTTCACATTCAAGTTCTCTGTGCTCTCTGAATAAATGTTGCTAAGAAAAATGTCAAATCTTATCTACCGGTATCTATTTATCCTCTGTATCTATATATCACTACCCATTTATCTATACATGTGTATGTGCTACTGTAAGTCGCTGTTATAGTATATATAATTGGCATAATAAGTAAATATTGTTTATTAACATACATATCAGACATGTAGTCCTGTAATTCACTGTGAGGGGCGGGGCAGTTGCGTTGTCGGTGGCTTTTTTTTTTTTTTTTTTGCATTTCAAAGGTGGCAACCCTACTATGTATGCAGGCTTTATTTGTTTAGGTATTTATTTATTTTTTGTCCTGCGGTTGCCTTGAATTCATTTTTCGGTACGTACTAGTACTTTTATATATGAATGATGTAAATACGTGGTTGTAAACCTTTAACACTAGTACATACAATACTCTTTCAAATAAACATGCATGATTTTGAATGTGTGCTTCTTAAGAACGGTATTATTGTCGTTGCTTGCGCCCCAGCACCTCTTTATTTACAAATTAAGCACTGATTGCCCATCAAAGCTGCCTCAGTTTGTTGGCGTTTCCAGTGGGGTCCCAGTGACAACTCCATTACCGATTTATCCAGATACGTTATTGAGAAATACAAGTTTGAGTACTGCTGCAATGTGAGGGGCATTTCCCCCTGTGCAAATTACACCTGTGATTAGGCTCTACAGTAAATCAAGTCTAATTTTATTTATAAAGTGCCATTCACACCAAAGACATCTCAAGGCGCTGTACAGCAACAACAATTCATAATCAAATACATTCCAAAAAACAATATACAGGAAAGCAATGTTTAAAAAGACAGTAAAGGCACACTAGGATATAAAGGCTAATGTATAGAAGTAAGACTTCAGTCTAGATTTAAAAGCTGTGACAGTCCCAGCCTCCCTAACAAAGGTAGGAAGGGCATTCCATAGCTGTGGTGCTCTGTGTGAGAGAGCCCTTCCACCTGTTTTAATTTTACTCACCCTCGGGACAATCAGAACACCTGCATCCTGTGATCTCAGTGAATGGCTGGTTTAATATGTGGCGAGGACCTCTTGTAAATAAATGGGTGCCAGGCCATTCTGGGTTTTATAGCTTAGCAGCAAAATCTTAAAATCAATTCTTAACTCCACCGGGAACCAATGTAAAGAAGCTAGAACAGGGGTCCTGTGTTCCCTTTTACTAGCTTTAGTTAGGATCCTAGTGGCGGTGTTTTGGACGAGCTGTAGTTGAAATAGCACACTTTTTGAGATACCAAAGAGGAGTGCATTACAGTAATCAATTCTGGATGATACGAATGCATGCATAACTCTCTCTGCATCACATATGGAAATTATGTGTAATTTTTGCAATATTTCACAAATGATAGTAACTTTAGTAACTTCTCTAATATGTTTCTCAAATGACAGAGCGGGGTCAGAAATAACACCTACATTTTTTTAAAATAATTTAGTCGTTGCCAATTATTTTTTATTATTTTCTCCCAAGTTTGAATTGGCCAATTATTTTTAGGCTCAGCTCACCGCTACCACCCCTGCGTTGACTTGGGAGGGTGAAGACGAACACACGCTGTCCTCAGAAGCGTGTGCCGTCAGCCGACCTCTTTTTTTTCACACTGCGGACTCACCATGCAGCCACCCAAGAGCTACAGTGTCGGAGGACAACGCAGCTCTTGGGCAGCTTACAGGCAAGCCCTCAGGCACCAGGCCAGACTACAGGGGTCGCTGGTGCGCGATGAGCCGAGGACACCCTGGCCCTAACCCTCCCTCCCCCCGGGCGGCCAATTGAGCGCCGCCCCCTGGAAACTCCCGTCCTCGGTCGGCAAAGGAATAGCCTGGACTCGAACTCGCGACGTCCAGACTATAGAGCGCATCCTGCACTCCACGAGGAGCGCCTTTACTGGATGCGCCACTCAGGAGCCCCCTACACCTACATTTTTTATATTTGATATAAGACCTGAAGAGAAGTTACTAAGCTGTGGCTGTTGTAATACCACATTATTTATTTGTTTTTGGGAACCCACTAGCATGTTTTTTCTGAGTCATCCAGCGCGTAATACCTGCTAGACAAGCCGTAAGTAGCCCGCCAGCACAAGTATATTCTGGCTTTACAGACCAATAATTATTACACTCCGGTTTCATGCAACAGTTATGATGGTGACCAAACATGTGTGAGTACTGTTGTGTTAAAAAATCTCCAATAACCCTACGTTATCTTTCCCCAGTCAAATCGTAGCGTGCCTAAATAAGCACAGTAATTTACCATAATAAAAAACAGAAATGAAAAAGAAAATGAAGAACATAAAGTGCAACCAGGTATAAGAAGAACAACATAATAAAGTTTACAAACGAGAGGAGGCCATTCAGCCCATCTTGCTCGTTTGGTTGTTAGTAGCTTATTGATACCAGAATCTCATCAAGCAGCTTCTTGAAGGATCCCAGGGTGTCAGCTTCAACAACATTACTGGGGAGTTGGTTCCAGACCCTCAATTCTCTGTGTAAAAAAGTGCCTCCTGTTTTCTGTTCTAAATGCCCCTTTATCTAATCTCCATTTGTGACCCCTGGTCCTTGTTTCTTTTTCAGGTCAAAAGTCCCTGGGTCGACATTGTCTATACCTTTTAGGATTTTGAATGCTTGAATCAGATCGCCGCATAGTCTTTGTTCAAGACTGAATAGATTCAATTCTTTTAGCCTGTCTGCATACGACATGCCTTTTTAAACCCGGGATAATTCTGGTTGCTCCTCTTTGCACTCATTTCAACGCACAGAGCTTGGCGCCGCCTCTTCACTGACACTTGATGTTGATTGTAAACATTCTTCGCTTATGTCTTCTCTGACACACTCGCTGACATCAGATTCAGTGGAAGAATTGTATCTATTATTCTTAAATTAACATGTTTTTGCAATATTAATTTTAAGTTTGTTCATAGAATTATGTTGTCGCTTATGAGTTGTAATTAATGCATTTCTGTGGGCTAGGTTTTCAGATGCACATGTGTTTTTTTTGTTTTTTTTTATATACTTGATAACATTAATAAAAAAATCCAATTGATGCCTATGATTAATTCGTTTTGTGACTAATTTGAAGATATTAATATGTTTCGATATTAACTAAATCGAGTGATTAATCAAATTGATTAATCTTGCTACATCATTTATTTGGATATACTGTTACTCAATTGATTACTGTCTTGTTAGAATATGTTTTCTTGAAGAAAAAAAAACAAAACACGTTTTTGACCAATTCAGATTTTGCTGCTGATGTATTTCATTTCAAAAGGTTTTCTTTAGGTTGTGCTGCAGCAGCGCTCCGTGTTTTTTTTTTTTTTGGGGGGGGGGGGGGGGTGGGATTTAACTTCAGTCTTGCACCAGGGCCCAGTAAATCCTGGTCCCAATGAATTTATTTTGTTGCTTCTTTCCATGTTTCGTTTTATTAATTTGTTTTGGCCCTGTAAAGTGTTAAATTTCCTGTTTTTTTTTTTTTTTTTTTTGTTTTTTTTTCCATTTCACTAACAGGTAAATGTCATCTTTGTGGAAATGTGTTTTCCTTTTCTTTTTGGCCGGTGCCACAGCTGCATCAAGGTCGGAGTCTGCAGAAGCCATAGCGCGATCCTATTATATTTGCCTGCTACTTCTCCCTGTTCCCTATACCACTCATTCATCTTTGCCAGAAGGAAGTTCTAAATCTTGCCGTTGCAAATCTATGTATAATGAGATGCAAATTCTCATCTCTCCTGTATAATGAGCAGTAATTTATGCTGTTCGTTTACTTTCGGTGATATTACTGTAGTTCATGAAAAAGAGCAGTTTAGTACATTGCACGCAAAAATTCTACGAAGGACGGAGGCTGTGAATATGCAGTATTTACAAACATGTAAGTAATATTAGTACATAGAGCCCATAGTGTCAAGATTGGCGAGTAAATTCCTGAATGACCCAAAACCTTATCTGGAGCGCTGGCCCAAAAGATGGAATTGCCTAGAGACTTCTGTATGTGATTCTTGTTCTGCTCATATCCTGCAGGTATTCCGAGTAGAGAGGAGCCAGTGTATAAGGATGAGAGCCAGGAGAACGCTTTAGGAGCTGCAGCTCCTAGACTCGACCATCAGGTATGTCTGAATCCAGAATGAAAATAAAGCAGTGTTTTAGATTGATCCAAAAGCCAGTTGTGAGGATAATTCTAGTAAGGATAGCACACCTTAAAATGTCAAGGAGTGTGATAGGGTGGCAAGGTTAATAGGGGTCAATTAATGATGTTGATAGTTCAGAGTTTAAAATGTAGCCAACTGCTAAATGTTTATAATTGAGCTAAAACATGTACATTTTAACCCTTTGTGGTCCATTTATTAATTCTGCGTCTGGCTCGCCAGGTCTAATTAATTTTTACACGCGCATTTAATTTTAGACGCGCTGTTTAAAAGTATTTTTTTCACAGTCAAACGGGTTTAAATGGCCCTGCAGATCAACAAAGCACTCACTAGGCATCTCCAGCCCCGCCCCACCCTTTCGTTTGCTATCGCTTTCACATATGCTACCAAATAAAAAATAATAATAATAATAATAGTCGTACATACCGATCAATCGTCTCCTGATGACTCGTTTTATCACTAAACTCCTCAATAATGCAATCCAAGTCATTATTTTATTGCTATAACATCTCAAAAAAGCTCTGCAAATGTCCGTGATAGTCTCTGTGCGCTGATACTGTACTTCCAGCTTGTTTCCATACGACCGCCCCATCTGAAGAAGGGGGGCTACTATGACTATTCATGAGATACGCCTTTTTTTTTTTTTTTTTTTTTATAATCGGCTTGTCTCGGCTCTCGGCTCCTTTCGTTCCCACTCAGCCATTGAATGGTTTTCTCGGCTTTTCCGTTGAAAACCGACTTTTTGCGTTTTTGCGTTTTTAAAATGATGTCGGACAGGGTCCGACAAAGGACCTGGTGGGAATAATTGCAATGTCGGACCCAGTCCGACAATGGACCGCAAAGGGTTAAGAGATATACATTTTAAATATAGATGTTCCCTTTCAAGTAGGGAATATAAACCATAACAAATGGGTGTTTCCCCTTTGACACCTGAACCTGAAACTAACCCTCCCTCCCCCCGGAAGACGCTCGGCCAATTGAGCGCCGCCCCCTGGGAACTTCCCGTCCACAGTCGGCTGTGGAATAGCCTGGACTCGAACCGGCGACGTCCAGGCTATAGAGCGCATCCTGCACTCTAGCAAGTGCTTTTACTGGATGCGCCACTCAGGAGCCCCAGCTTTGCCTTTTAAATGTTGAATTAATATATTGAATCGCTGAAGTAAAATTGTTTATTTCTAACCTTTCTTGAGTTTTCAGCCGAGTGCTTGTAAAGTCCCGCCGCGGCCTATTGCCCCGCGAGAAGCCTGCAGCTCAGGTGCCGTCCTTCCTGGGATACTTCGCACTCCTTCGACTGTGCAATATTCTACTCCTCGGAGTTTAAATAATTTTTCTTAGAGTAAGGATTGAAACGAAACCAAGCAGCTACTGTGGGTGTGCCTGCTTCAGCAGCTTGATGCTGTATTAGTGTAGCTATCAGAACACTCTTACAAAGGCTTGTTTACAAGCAGGCTGCTTCCAGTCTCCAGTCTGTACCGACTGGAAGGGTAGCCAGTGGTTGTCTTACCAAGGGCACTCCCCTGTTAATACACCACTAACGGTAACTGTGATACTGTCATCCCTGTCATCATACCAATACCTGGACCGAGGTTACCGTTCGGTCCCGAGCATTGGTACCGAGTACCCAGACTACTGGTAGCAAGTGACTCTGTCTACTGTGTACACTGTCTGTATACTGTGCGCTCTGACACTGTATACTATGCATACTGACACTGTTGTTTAACTGATACTGTCTCTTTATGTTCTGACACTGTCTGCTATATGCACTGACACTGTGTCTATATTGTACACTGCTGTCTATTGCGCACTGACACTGTATTGTATGTACTGACACTGTCTGCTCTGTGATAAACACTGTCTACTGCGCACTACACTATATTCTAAGTGCATTGACATGTTTGCTCTGTGCACGGACACTGTCCATATTGTACACGGACACTAATTGTTGTGTGCGCTGATACTCTGTCTATTGCACGCTGACGCTGTCTATTGTGTACAATAACACTGTATACTGTGTGCATGGACACTGTACTGTGTGCACGGACACTGTACTGTGTGTACTGTATACTGCCTATTATGTGTACTGGCATTGTCTACTGTGTGCACTACTCGTTGTACTGACACAGCTCACTGTTACTACTGTGTGCACTACTACATACTACAGAGTCTGTTCTGCCATGCCTGGGCTTCATGCATGTGTTTCTTGCAAGGCCAAGTTGCCTCTAGAGGACAGACATGTTAAGTGCATTGTCTGTCTGTGTCCTGAGCATGCTCAGGAGGTTCTGATTGATCGTACTTCGTGTGATTTCTGTGCCCCCTTCACCAAGCGTACTCCGGGCTGTCGGCTGGCCCGTCATTCCAGGAAATGCTCCCTCACGTATGCTCAGCGCTCGGTATTGCCACGCTGGCTGCGTGTCAAGGGAGGGTGTGCGTCACAGTCAAAGGAGTCCAGTCGAGAAGCCTTCTCCCTCTCCAAAACGGAGGAAGAAGAAAGCTCGCCGTTCACGTTCAGCAGATAGGGAGCAGATAGATAAGATCTGGGAGGTCCTGTCACGCCAGCAGGTTATTCTTACTGAACTGCTGCAAGAGCGCTTAGCAGCACCGGTACCACCGGTCTCTTCCTCACTCGTCGCACCTGCCCCTGTGCAGGCAAGGGCATGTGATCTAAGGGGTGATGCGCTATCTATCCTCGCTTCTGAGGAGGCTCATGAACAGGATATAACGTTTCCATCTGATGATGTGGACTCTAACAGCCCCCCGGTGACCCAGCTTTCCTTTTCGGAAGAGCTTATGCCCCTAATACAGCGAAGCAGCACCACAGAACCCTGGGTGCGCACTACTGTTCAAACTGGTTACTCGCTCCAGTTCCAACATGGCCCTCCTCCCTTCCGGGGCGTGACAGTAATAACTGTCACTGACCCACAAGCCTCCGCTCAGGAGGTTGCAGCTCTGCTGCGAAAGTGCAGAGTAGTGGTTAGGACTCTGGACTCCTGACCGGAGGGTCGCGCGTTCAATCCCAGGTGGGGGACACTGCTGCTGTACCCTTGAGCAAGGTACTTTGCCTAGATTGCTCCAGTAAAAACCCAACTGTATAAATGGGTAATTGTATGTAAAAAATAATGTAATTGTATGTAAAAATAATGTGATATCGCAACAATTGTAAGTCGCCCTGAATAAGGGTGTCTCCTAAGAAATAAATAATAATAATAATAATAATTTACATAGTTAACCCTTACAACAAGAACGGGGGGTTCTATTCTAGGCACTTTCTGGTGTCAAGAAGGGAAGGCGGCCTCCGACCGGTCCTCGATCACACAGGTAAACCTGTATCTGAGTCCGAGACGGTGCAAGATGCTGACTTCACAACTACCTGGACGATTGGCTCGTTTGCGCCCAGTCTCCAGCACAGTACATGAATACACAGAGCTCTTTGCCAACCACATACATCAGTTGGCCTGAAGGTGAATTATGCAAAGAGCCAGTTAATGCCCACCCAGATAGTTACCTATCTAGGGGTGCTCCTGGACTCAGGGCTCATGTTGGTCACCCTGTCAGATGACAGAGTGCTGAGAATAACCGCCTGCCTAGAGCTGTTTCAGCTTAGCAGAGCACTATCAGTAGTGGTTTTCAACAGGTTTATGGGCCTGATGGCAGCAGCATCCAACACCCTTCCACTGGGTCTCTTGTATATGCGCCCCCTGTAGGCTTGGTTCAACCACACGGCTTGTCAGCCCGTGTTGAATCGCAACCTACTATTGACAGTGTCTACAGACACTCTCTTGGTGGAGACAGCCGGCCCATCTATGCCTAGGCGTGGCACTGGGCAGCGTCACCAAGAGGGAGGTCGTCACCACAGACATGTCCAACTCGGGTTGGAGCGGCGTTTGGAATTGACGAGCAGTGCAAGGGGTGTGGCAGTCACCGTGGAAGGGTCGCCACATAAATGTTTTAGAACTGCAGGCAGTGTACCTGCCTTGCAGAATTTTTTGGAGCAGGTTCGGAGGTGACACGTGCTTATTCATACGGACGACACGTCTGTGGCATCCTACATCAACCACCAGCGTGGTCACCCAGTCTCCACCGTGTGGCCCACAAGTTTCTGCTGTGGGCACAAGTGAACCTCTCATTCCGGGCAGCTCATCTGCCTGGGGTGATCAGTTGGGCTGCGGGCCTCCTCTCAAGATGGTTCCCCAGCGGTGCAGAATGGAGGCTCATCCCGAGGTTGTGAGTCTTATTTTGGGAGAGATTCAGGAGAGTAGAGGTAGACTGCTTTGCCTCGCAGGAGTCGGCACACTGTCTGGAGGCGGTCAGGCAGGACCGGGCCAGGGTGCTCCTAGTAGCCCCATACTGGCCCAGGAGAGTTTTGGTTCTCCTCCCTGGTGCAGCTTCGGAGCGACCAGCCGTGGGAACAACTGATGCGCCGCGACCTGCTCAGTCAGGCGCAGGGCACTTTGTGGCACTCCAACCCAGCGAGCCTTCAGCTCTGGGTCTGGCTCCTGAACGGCTGCATTTGAGCCGTCTGGGGTTATCAAACAGGGTGCTTGACACCCTGCAAAATGCCAGGGCAGCCTCTACCCGTTCCCAATATGGGTACAAGTTGGGCGTGTTTCAGGCGTGGTGCTTGTCTTGTGAGTTTTTGAACACACGACATGCCCTATGGCAGTTAAACTGCAATTTTTACAGGACCTTTTTGATGAGGGAAAATCCTCTTCTATGTTTATTTTGGCAGTCATTTTAGTGTGCCATATAAAAATAGATTCAGTCTCACCAGGAGCACATTTCCTGGCCAGGCAATTTTTGAAAAGCCACCCGGTGGCTTAGGCCACCAATGAAGGATGTAGTGACTGTACTGATGAAACCTCTGTTTGAGCCCATGCACTCAGCTGAGCTCAATTTTTTGTCTTTCAAGGTGGCTTTCTTGCTTGCAGTCACTGCTAAGCGGGTGAGTGAAATGCAGGCATTTGAGTATTGAAAGCCTGTCTAATCTTTTCAGAGGCCAGAATGAAGGTTACCCTTCGTACTAACCGTGCTTTTTTTGCCGAAAACCATCTCTGCTTTTCATGTTAACCAGTCGGTGGAATTGGAGGCTTTCCATCCTCCTCCTTTCCAATCTGACAGGGAGCGCCAGCTCCATACGCTTTGCCCAGCATTAGCGTATTGTGTTGACAGGACTAAAAGTTGGAGGCAGTCAGAACCATTCTTTGTTTGTTACAGAGCGAAGTTCTAGGGACAGGCTCTGTCTAAGCAGCGACTGTCTAAATGGTTGACGGGCACAGTTAAGACTGCAGGGCATGAAGTTAAGGCCATGAAATCCAAGGCAATGTTGCCTTCGTTGGGTGTGAAAATTCAGGGGCACCAAGGCAGTTCTAGGGGGCAGAAAGGCAAAACATTAAAATCTAATCCAAGGGCACCAAGGCAATTTCATACTCCTTCATAAAACAACAAAAAATAACTACATAGAGCCTATTACGTTGATGAAATATTTTCTGGGTGAATCACACACTAATTGTTACAAAAATAAAATATAGGTCACTTTTCCATTGTAAAAATGAAATGGTGTAAAAATATCCAATTTAAAAACAAACTTTCATAATGAAAAAATACAAAGGGTAATTTGCCCCAAAAAAATATTGAGAGTATTTATTTATTTATTTATTTATTTATTTATTATTATTATTATTTGTTTATTTAGCAGATGACTTACAGAGACTAGGATGTGTGAACTATGCATAAGCTGCAGAGTCACTTACAATTACGTCTCACCCGAAAGACGGAGCACAAGGAAGTGACTTGCTCAGGGTCACACAATGAGTCAGTGGCTGAGGTGGGATTTGAACCGGGGACCTCCTGGTTACAAGCCCTTTTCTTTAACCACTGGACCACACAGCCTCCTCTCCTATTTACTAAAGTCTGTCACCCTGTTAACAAGAGCTAAATATAGCGCTTGTCTTGTCCTGAAATTAAAACTTTAAAACCCTCAATTTAGGGTAAGCAAGTTCAACTGGATTTTATATAACAAGTTGTCCGCTGCTGAAGTGAACGTTTAATCAGTGCATTTTTAAATGCTAAAAATAGTATTTTCAAAAATTGAGATTTTCACTGAGAATTTGATATTATTATTACACGGCACTGGTTCTAATTCATGGAAATCATGAAATCCATGCTCACTACAGCCTTAGTGATACAACAGTACAAATAAGCGATGTCAGTGAAGGGAAAGTTAAAGATTTTCAGGCAAACTGGCTGAAGATGTACCCATGGCTGGAGTGTAATAACGAAAGAGGTTAGATGAGTTGTTTGTTCTGCAGTGTCTCTGCACAACTGTAGTTTGCTAACCACTGTAACCTGTACAACCTGTACAAACAATGCGGCTTTGAAAAGAAAAAAATTAGAAATAGAAACTTCATCAGGCAATGGCGAGTGTTCTGCATCACAATGATGAACAGCTGGATGTACGTAATGTTAGATGTTTCCATTTGAGAGACTTCATATAGTTTCACAGTTCTTGAAATTTCCAGTTGCAAATGATTTACAGTTTTGTTATGGTGCATTGCTGGACACTAATCAGGAAAAAAAGGTATGTTGTTTTTAAGCATACACATTCTAATCCCTTTCGTGAAAGCGCACGTTTTACTAGATAAAAAGCAGAAGTACGTGAGGTGTTACTCAAAAATAAATGAAAACAGAAATCGATTCACTTCTCTATTGTGTTTTGTTCGCTATTCCGTTATCTCTCTACTCGGTTCATAACGCAGGGAGCTGCTACTTGAACCATGGCATACACAGCTACATTGTGTGTTCATTCTTAGCTTTTATGTTTTGGGGGGGAATAACTTACAAAAAAGCAACGGTAACTGAAATGTTTATATAAATTAGCAATTTATATACACTGAAGACATGGAAGGAGTCAGGTTGCATTTTAAAGTATTGCAATTTTAAGCATACAATCAGATCTTCTCATACCATCTATGATCATAGATTATGTGTAATGTAGTATACGTTATATGTGTTTGTTTTTTTACTAAGCTGGAAATTTAAATATAGGTCTACATTATTTGAACGATATTCACGTGCATGTGAAATAGTGGACAGTTAAGCAGCTGCTAAAGAAATGGCCTGAAGACTCTCTGCTGTTTTGATATTTTTTTGTGAAATGCCTAAATGATCCAAACACAGTGGAATGCAAACTGTGCAAGTGGCTCTTAACATATGAAGACACAACCGATTTCTGCAGTACTTGATTTGAGTTCACATTAATATTGGTATTGTTATTGTCGAGAACAAATTGTTGTGCACCCATTCATTGCTTACCTGAATATTAGGTAAATCCTAGAACGCTTTGCTGCCGCTCTTCTTCCTTCTTTCTTAAACGTTTTTGAGTTAGCACGGAGCTCACAGATGCAAAAATCACACAGTGACACTGCCTTAGGCACTGTCGTAGGCAACTTTTGCCGTAAGTTTGTTTGTTTTTTTCGGTTATTTTGCACCCCGAGACTGCTTATGAACTGGCCAATATGCCTCCCCCAGAGAAGCTCACCGGCCATTCCACCAGGGGTCAGGCGACTTTGTGGGCTTTGTTCCAGGGTGATCTGTCCAGGACATGTGCAATGCAGCAGTGTGGGCTTCCACGTGTACTTTTACTAGGTTCTACAGACTGAATGTCATAGATCCACATAACCCTGGTTTCAGCACTTGGAGTGCTAAGGGTGGCTTTTCATTCCACCCTCACAACAGAACATTAGGTGAGTTTACATCTTATGTCTCTTCCAGCTATTGCTGGATGCTAATTACTAGCACAAGGTGGTTTCGGCTCAGCTTTGTAGGGATCATTAAAATAACCCTGGTTCCCTGAAATAGGAATATTAGCCATTAATTTCGGGGTTGCTGCGTTCATGGTCGCAATCCTCTAAAGAAAATGGCATCGTGGTCCGTGTGCGCAGCTCCATCGTGGTCCGTGTGCGAGAAGTCTTTGGTATAAAGTTTCAGGTTCGGGTGTCTTAAAGGGGAAACATCGATTTGTAATGGTTAATATTCCTATTTCAGGGAACCAGGGTTATGATAATAACCTAACGTTAGCTTTACAGTAGTAAGTGTATGGAGCAAGAATAATATATTCCATATAAAGTTTTTTTGTCACAAATCAATTGGGGAAGTTTTCATCTCCTTTTTTTTTTTTTTTTAAAGGAGAAAATCATATGTTTGTTATGCAGTGAAACAAACTACCCAGTATGTAAGAGATCTTGAATTGTATTACTTAGATGTTGGGTTCTAGTTTTGTAAAGCAGGTGTTTTTCTCCTTCATAATTCACTGCATTTCGAAGTATTCCCCAAGGTGTCATTCAGAGAGTGAGTGTTTGTTATGACAGATTTAGGGGTCCACTGGCTGGGGGCCTACATGGAGGTAACTCTCTCTCTCTCTCTCGCTCTCTCTCTCTTTCTCTCTCTCTCTGAGCACAGGATGAAATGAAAGTGCAGAAACACATCAGGAAGGAGTGCACAGCAGAGCTGAGCCAGAGAATCCAGGAGAACAAAAACTTCATGGACAGTCAGAGCAGCAGCAGCAGTAGCAGTGACAGCTGGGTCAATCACAGGCTCTCACTCAGCAAGTTCCCACCCACCTTTAGTCCTCTGCGTGATGATGACAGTCCAGAGTTCCAGTACAGCGAGACTTCCCTGTCCCCACCTCTCCACCCGTCCAAGAGACCAGCTTCAAACCCCCCACCCGTCAGCAACCAGGCCACCAAAGGTCAGTCCTGCTACCAGCTGACCACTAGGTGGCAATCTTTATTGTTAAGGTCTGGACCCTTGCGTGTTGATCCTGTCTGTCTTTTCACAATCAACTGCCTTGATTTTGCAGCAATTCTTTCCAAACATGGATCAGGTCACGACAGAAGGTAATCTTCTAAAGTGAAATACTACACATTATAATTTGATCATACAGGAATTAAACTAAATCCAACAAAATACAGTACAGTAAATGTGAACCAGTCTAGCGTCACACATCCCTACACATTGCTACACTGTTTAAATAAATAACGGACCTGTCATTTTCTTCTCAGTATGGACAATAATCCTGACACTATCAGTGCCTAGAGCGGATATTTTGAAAAGAGCTTTGAAACAGACTTATAAGTGTAAAGAGTTGTCAGGATGTTAACAATGAAAAGAGGAATTACAGGTACGTTATTTAAACAGTTGTAGCAACAAAACACCGAAGTGAGAACAGGTGTTCTGTGTTTCCGTTAAGTGGTAATTACCCCCCTTTAACACTTCCGTTAACTGGTAATTACCCCCCTTTAACACTTCCGTTAACTGGTAATTACCCATCAGACGGTTTGAGAAGCTGGTTGACTGGCAGAGACTGAAGCCGCCCGTCAGTTTGACTGGCAGCAAAAGGTCTGTGACGGGCAGCTAGAAACACTGACTGTCGCTAACGAGTGAATGAGTGTGCCTCTAGTGCGCCTCCAGAATACACCCTTTAAAGGCACAGGGAATCGAATGGGAGGGATTTGGCAGTTCCTGCCTTGGCGTATGCTTAACAAAGCAAGTCACCGATAGGCCGATTGAATCCACGCCCCCCCCGCCCCCCCTTGTTCCTCCTGGAGGGAGGATTTGTACTTCCTTTTGGTACGTGATGATTCGGATTGACTGTGCCTCATGTGTTTGTTGAAATGAAAGCATAAAGTGCAGTTTATTTTAGTATTTTTGTATTGTTTTTACATGTTCTCTTTAGTCTGGATGTGTCAGTCTGGTTTTATGTAAGTTTGCACACACTCCTATCTTCTCAGTACAAAATGCTTTAATTCATGCAGATATTATACCTGTAGTTTTTGAATTTCAAATTATAAAATCAAAATATGAATGTTAAAAAATAACAATTATTTGTTTCAATAATTATATTTGCACTACAGCGCAGAGAAAATGTTTCTTTAAATAAATGCTGGTTTATATTTTCTATATTCTGGCCTCTGGGTTAGTTGCTGTGATCCGTCTTGCTTCGTCCACTTGATCAGATCAGCTACACTAATTAACAGTATCTTCTGATTGTTAAAACCCTGGGGGATGCCTATCCCTTTATTATAGTATACTAAACCGTACCCTGCAATTGAAAATCTGTCTATTTGCAAAATACATATGCTTATAACACAGTTTGGAAAAATAACAACCTCTGATTGGTTAAACATCATCACATGACTGTGTGTGTGTATATGTGTGTGTATATATATATATATATATATATATATATATATATATATATATATATATATATATATATCTCTCTATATATATATATCTCTCTATATATATATCTCTATATATATATATATCTCTCTATATATATATATCTCTCTATATATATATATCTCTATATATATATATATATCTCTATATATATATATATATATATATCTCATATATATATATATATATATATATATATATATATATATATATATATATATATATATATAATATACAGTGCCTTGCAAAAGTATTCAGACCCCTGACCAATTCTGTCATATTACTGAATTACAAATGGTACATTGAAATTTCGTTCTGTTTGATTTTTTTATTTTAAAACACTGAAACTCAAAATCAGTTATTGTAAGGTGACATTGGTTTTATGTTGGGAAATATTTTTAAGAAAAATAAAAAAACTGAAATATCTTGCTTGCATAAGTATTCAACCCCTGTGCTGTGGAAGCTCCCAGTTTACACCGATGAAAGAAATTGCCCTAACGAGGACACAATTACCTTACCATTGGCCTCCACCTGTGAACCATTAAAGTTGCTGTCACATTTTCTGGATAAAAACCCCACTGTTGAAGGATCATTGGTCAGGCTGTGAATCTGAAGGAAAATAAAGACCAAAGACCCATTCTACAGAAGTTAGAGATAAAGTAATACAAATGCATAGATTAGGGAAAGGGTACAAAATAATATCCAAGTGTTTGGATATCCCAGTGAGCACAGTTGGATCAATAATCAGGAAGTGGAAGCTGCATCACACCACCCAGGCACTGCCAAGAAAAGGCTGTCCCTCAAAACTCTGCGCTCAACAAGGAGACTTGTGAGAGAAGCCACAGAGAGGCCAACAATAACTTTGAAGGAGCTACAGAGTTCAGTGGCTGGGAGTGGAGTAATGGTGCACCAGTCAACCATATCAAGAGCTCTACATAACACTGGCCTGTATGGGAGGGTGGCAAGAAAGAGGCCGTTGCTCAAAAAGTACTATCTGAAAACACGTGTGGAGTTTGTCAGAAAGCATGAGAATGACCCAGCTGCGATGTGGGAAAAGGTTTTGTGGTCAGATGAGACCAAGATAGAGCTTTTTGGCCAAAACTCAAAGCGCTATGTGTGGCGCAAACCTAACACTGCCCATGCCTCAAGACACACCATCCCTACAGTGAAGTATGGTGGTGGCAGCATCATGCTGTGGGGATGCTTCTCATCAGCAGGAACTGGGCATCTTGTTAAAATTGAAGGAAGAATGGATGGAACAAAATACAGGGAAATACTGCAAGAGAACCTGCTTCAGTCCGCTAAAACACTGAAGCTTGGGAGTAAATTCACCTTTCAGCAGGACAATGATCCCAAGCACAAGGCCAAAGCAACATTGGAGTGGCTCAAGAACAAAAAGATGAATGTCCTACAGTGACCCAGTCAAAGTCCTGATCTCAATCCCATTGAGAATCTGTGGCACTATTTGAAAATTGCGGTCCACAAGCGTCGTCCAGCCAACCTGAACAACCTGGAGCAAATCTGCCAAGAAGAATGGGCCAAAATCACTCCGACACTGTGTGCAAAGCTGGTACATACTTACCCCAAAAGACTTAAAGCTGTTATTGCAGCGAAAGGTGGCTCTACCAAATATTAATGTGTGGGGGTTGAATACTTATGCAAGCAAGATATTATTTCAGTTTTTTATTTTTCTTAAAAATATTATATTTCAGTTTTTTATTTTTCTCCACTGTGGTTCTGCAGTGGAGCTGCCTCCGGCACTATAGGCCTGTGGCCTCGCTGAGGACCCGCAGTGCGAAAAAATGACGGATTGGCAGGAGCACGTTTCGAAGGACGCGTATTTCAGCCTCCGTTTCCCGAGTTGGCAGGGGGGTTGCAAGCGGTGAACTGGGTTACAAATAATAATAATTGGGCTTTACAAAATTGGGAAGAAAAACCAGGGTAAAAAATTGGCGACAAGTAAATTAAATAAATAAAAAAATGCCTCCTCCCCAATATAACAGCTTTTTGCCTGCACCTACTCTGCAAATCCTGAACACTAGACCCTACTGGCACTCCCATGAACCGATGGGAATACATTTCCTTGGTGAAATGATGCCTAAAATAAGCAACAAAGCCAGTCTCGCAACGCTGCTTGAGAAGTACAGCGGTGCACCTACTTTCAGAAGCCGGGCTGCGCCTGATCAATAAGAACCTGCTCCGTCTGTCTAAACTGAAAGGGCAGGTGGTGGGGAGAAACCTGGCTGCGCTGGTAGCCGCACGCAGGAAGCTTTGGCTTTCCCAGGCACGCGTGCCTGATGGGGACAAAGTTCCCCATCAGAAACCTCTTACACCGGGGCGTTCCTTTTGTCCCGTGGTGGACAAGGTGCTGCAGCACTCTCACAGCATGCAGGAATCCACGAAGGAGCTGCTGCACTTGCTTCCCAAGTGACCACCTCCAGTGCGCAAACCAGCAGCAAACTGACGCCCCGGGCCCCAGCAGCCTCAGGGACCAGCACAGCTGGTATTCAGAGCCGGGCTGCGGAGGCTATAAGAAATTATGGCGCAAAAGCCTCAGGCCAAGGCACAAGGTGAGCAGTGGCCCTAGGGGTTTTTCTGCCACAGGCCCAGGGCCCATTCTCAGGGAGCCATCTGGAGTATTGGCGTCAGTGCACCACGGACATCTGGGTGCTTACTGCAGTTCACATGGTTCCTCACCCTTTCGGGACGTGACTCCAACATCAGTCAGGGACCCGCAAGATGCCGCAGTGGTATCTCAGGAGGTAGCAGCTCTGCTGCAAAAACGATCTATTCGTATGGTGCACCCCCTCCAGTGGGAAGAAGGGTTCTACTCCAGGTACTTCCTCGTCCTCAAGCGGGATGGTGGCCTCAGACCAATCCTCGACCTCAGACAGGTCAACCTGTATCAGAGCCTAAGGAGGTTCAAAATGTTGACAATGCAACAGCTGTTGCAATCAATCAGACCATGTGACCACAGTGGACCTCAAAGCCTATTTCCACATTCCCATAAAACCAGCGCACAGGAAGTACTTGCGGTTCTTCTTTCAGGGAACAGCGTACGAGTTCCAGGTCTTGTCATTTGGCCACTCTCCCTGTGCCTTTTGGAGGTGCATGGAAGCTATCCTGACCCTGTACTCAGAGTACTCAATTATCTGGATGACTGGCTCATTTGTGCCCAGTCTCCAGCACAGGCAGACGCCCACACGGAACGGTTGGGCCTTATGGTGAATCATGCAAACTCCTGTCTGAGTGTGCTTGGACTCCAGGGCCATGCTATCCACTCTGTCGGACAGCAAACTGCAGAGAATAGCCGCCTGTTTAGAGCTCCTTCTGCTCAACAGAGCTCTCACGTTAGTAACGTTCCCGAAACTTCTGGGCTTGATGGCAGCAGCTTCCCAGACCCTTCCATTGGGTCTCCTGCTCATGCGCCCACTGCAAGCCTGGTTCAACAGCAGGGCTTCTCGTCACTGTCTAAAGGCACTCTCATGGTGGAAACAGCTTGCCCATCTACGCCTTGCCTCGGCAACTGCTATGTGGCTTCCCACCGCTCGCCTGGCTCCCGCTGTGTCTGGAGAAAATCAGGTAGGACCAGGCCAAGGTGTTCCTTTTTGGTCCAGGAGAATGGTTTTCAACACTGATGCAGTGGCCAGCTGTGGAGATTGCCCAAGCGCCACAACCTGCTCAGTCAGGCACGGGGGACCTTATGGCATCCTGACCCATCGAACCTGCAGCTCTGGGTCTGGCCCCTGAATGGCTGCATTTGAGCCATCTGGGTCTGTCCAATAGGATTATTGACACCTCACAAAATGCCAGAGCAGCGTCACATGTCCCCAGTATGGGAACAAATGGATCGTCTTTCAGACGTGGCGTGGTGTCTGCCATGTGGGTTTGACCCCGCGACTTGTCCAATGGCAGTAATACTGCAATATTTGCAGGACTTGTTTGATGAGAGGAATCCCCCTCTACATTAAAGGTCTATCTGGCAGCCATTCGGCTTGCCATGTCAAAATTGACTCAATCTCCCCAGAAACTCAGTTTTTTGGTGGGGCGATTTGTTCTAAGGGGTTTGGCGGTTTCGGACACCTATGAAGGAAATTGATCTTGACTGGAGGTTAAACGTGGTGCTCAATGCACTCTTGAAGACTCCATTTGAGCTCATGCATTCAGCTGAGCTGAAATATTTATCGCTCAAGCGAGTGATTGCTTACTGTCACCTCCGTAAAGTGGATGAGAGAGATGCAGGATTCCCCATAGCGAAAACCTACTTAACAGAGGCCAGGACAAAGGTTAAGTACCAATCCTGTCTTTTGCCGAAGACAATCTCGGCATTCCATGTCAGCCTGTGTGTGGAATTGGAGGCTTCCTTCTACCTCCTTTCCAGTCTGACAGGGAGCTGCAGCTCCATACTCTCTGTCCAGTTTGGGCCCTGTCTACGCTGACAGGATGAGAAGTTGGAGGCAGTCTAAATAATGTTTTTGTCTGCTCTGGGACGAAGTCTCATGGTCAAACTCTGTCTAGACAGAGGCTGTCCAAATGAATAGCAGACAGTTAGGATAGTTAGGACTGCCTATAAGCTGGACAACTTGCCCCCTCCAGAAAGCTCACTGCCCATTCCATTCCACCAGGGGCATGGCAACTTCGTGGACTTTATTTCAGGGTGCATCTGTCAAGGACATTTGCAGTGCAGTGGTGTGGTCTACTCCCCATACCTTTACTATTTTTTACAGACTTAGGTCATGTATCCTCAAAGCCAAGGTTTTGGTTTCACAGTCAACCCTTACAAGACAGGCAGAGAGCTGAGTTTCTCCCTCAATGTTTTAGCCCTAGCTACTTGTTACTGGGGTTACCTAATGTTAACGTGCAAGACAGCCTCGGCTTAGCCTTGTAGCATTCCGGTTGTACGGCAGTCTTGCCCTTGCGACGGCGTGAGTATATAGACCTATTCGGTAATGGTTACATTTCATACTTCATCATAACCCTGGTTCCCTGAAATAGAAATGTAACCATTAACCTTCAAGGTCGCTGCGTCCATGATTGCAGCAGGCTTCAAGGAAAAACAACAATGAGATTTGTGTGTTCAGTTCATTTATGTCCTCGGGGGCGGGACATGAATGCGTCACAGGCTCTACGAGCAGCTCTGATATATTTTATTCAGGTTTCGGGTCTTAAAGATGTTAATACACATTCAGTAATGGTTACATTTCTATTTCGGGAAACCAGTGTTATGATAATAACCTAACTTTTTCTGCATTCTTTTGCCATCTGGTGGTAGGACTGATGAAGTGCAGCTGATTCAAAGCTGACCAGAAAAAACAGGATTGCACAGTTGTGACATTTTTTGTTCTCAAACTGCGACAGTCTTTGGATAGCTGGCCGTGGCTACCACTGTAGATGTTTGGATTGCTTTTGGCTATCTTCCAATTTGGTTCCATCTTCCAGGGTATAAGTTCTGTGTAATTTAATTGGGCATGGAAAAATTACTTGTTTCATTCTCCCCTCTATTATTGAGAGCAGTGACTGACAAGCAGAGAAAAATAAAAAGGGTGTGTGAGAAGAATAACTATTGCCAAGTGAGAATTACAATTAATGGGAGTTCAAAGATGATTGTAGATAATCACGATCATTTTAGTCAATTTCGAACTGTTTTATGAACTACTCGTTTATTTTCTTTTTAATGCATCGTTTAGGTGTTGACCTGCATAGAGAAGTTCTGAATGTTTAAGTATTGCTACTTATTGCTTTGCCTTATGCAGACCAATAAATCTATTTTTGTCCTGTTGTTTATAGGCAAACGCCCGAAGAAAGGCATGGCAACAGCAAAACAGAGACTGGGGAAGATCCTGAAGTTGAACAGGCACAGCTTTTTTGTTTAGCAACACTTTCACCACGAGCATGAAGAAGGGATCAGAAAAGACTCTGGGGTTTCCAGCTTTTATTTGTCCTCTGTTTGAGAGAGACGCATGTACTGTAGAATCACTGCCTCGGGAACAAAGAGTAAATTACCTAACTACATGTTCACTATTTAGGTGACAGAGTATTTGGATTTGTGCAAGCAAAGGCAAAGCCACTTAAATGAAAACAGCCAGTGTGTTTGGAGATTCCAGTACAGCAGAAACCCAAGGACTAGGATTGACTGCACAGATCACAAAGCTGGTCCAGCAAAGGAGATGGGATTAACGGAGATGTACCTTGAAAAACAAGGGGTGGGGGTTCCAAATTCAGTGCAACATGGAAGAGCTGATGCAGCTGTCAGCCTTATATTTTGAATCAGGAACGAAAAGAATAGGCTTGATTTAATTGTAAAAATGGCCAATTATGGATTGCTTCCAAAACCTTACTTTGTAGGCTATGCAGGCATAAGCTGCCGGCTGTAGCTTACCCCATAAACACTGCAGCCATGAGAAATGCTCTCTCTTAAAAGCTATTTATTAAAATTGTAAAACAGCAAAGAGCCATTACAAGCCAGTCTTAGCAGATTGCTTAGTCGAGCCATCAGATGTCCTAAAGGAAGGTGCGTTTGTAGGTTGTAAGATTGGATCTCATGATGGGTCCCTCCCTGGTGGAGTCCAAAGTCATGGATGAGGGTTTAAAGTCAAATGACTAAGATACACAGCCTCTGAAGAAGGTGCTTTTTCATTCCCCATCCCCTTCTCTCACATTCACACCAGCAATAATGAAGTTGGAGAAGTGGCATGACAAACAGTACCCCCAGATCTCAGTTAGTGGCTTCCATAATTATCTTTATAGCTTATCTGTATCATCGCTGAACAAAATGCAGTGAAAAGGGTGAAGAGGGTTCTTGTTTCTAATGGTGTTTTGGATCCCCATTTAAAAAAAAAAGAAGAAAAAAAAAATCCATGCTGCTACATCAGGTTGAAAATACTGGTAATTCAGTGGTTTTTTTGTGATTTGATGAGCATTAATATGATTTAAGATGTAGTGCCTCATGTGTTTGTTTTATTGTTTAACTTTTGTTTTACTTTTAGTGCTATAACAAGCCTCAATATGTCCTTTTTTACCTCCCACTGCTGCAGGTAGTAAATAAGAGCGAAATAGTTTTCCACAAGCTGAAACTGGAATATAAACAAAGTGGGCAAACTGCTTTTGAGGGTTCACAGAAGATGATAGAGACCAAGGATTTTTTATAGTGGGGCACTGCAGTTTTAAAGTACAGATGTCATTTTAAATACAAATATATGTAATGATGATTTGCCCCTAGTGTGGAAAAGCATTTTACATGCAAATATTGTAACTTCTGAAAGATAGTAAGTATACATCTGGCAGTGGTGTTAATGATTTAATGTATAAAATAACAAAAAAGAGGAAAAAAAATGAAATGGTTTACTTTTGCCTAAATAGATAGTGTGCAGATTTATATAGTGAGAAATGAAAGAAATAATTTTCCAGTTTATTTATTTGTCAGAATTTTTGTACACCTTTTGGAATTAACTATTTATTAAATATTTTGTGATGTTTTTTTTCTCTTATTTTAATTGAATTGAAGGCTTTTCTATATTTCTGTTTTGTGATAAAAACACCTTTATCTGTTTCCATCCAGACGGAAGCCTGGCTGAAGTTAAACATCTGTTTAGTAACAAAAAATTTTGAATGAAAAACATGAATCTGCCAAATGTCACCAGTATTTTGCCGTGTTTCTTATATTTATACACATTACATGTGGATTATTGTATAGGATGCTGTCCCATGAAAGCTGATAACTTACCCAAGCGGTCAGAGCAGCTTGTATCTTACACAGGACCCTTACTGTATTTTATAAAATGTGTAATGAAATAAGAATTTCTCATTTTAATGTGATGTCATTTCCATCTAATGCAAGCCATATCAGATGGCTGTATCACATTGGGGTCTACTATATATTATAAATGAATCTGAAATATTTAGTTTGGAGACTTAAACAGGGTTTTCTCATGGACCACGCATTGCTATGCCGCAAGGATGCGCAAGGATTACATTGCTATTTTAAAGGTATTTATTTCATCTTTTTCTAAATTGACAGTGTACTTAAATCTGCCTGTGGCATCAATACGCTTCCCTCAGCGTGCATCTTTATTTCATAATGGGTATTAGACCAGGCATACTGGTCCAATGGTTAAAGAAAAGGGCTTATAACCAGGAGGTCCCCGGTTCAAATCCCACCTCAGCCACTGACTCATTGTGTGACCCTGAGCAAGTCACTTAACCTCCTTGTGCTCTGTCTTTCGGGTGAGACGTAGATGTAAGTGACTCTGCAGCTGATGCATAGTTCACACACGCTAGTCTCTGTAAGTCGCCTTGGATAAAGACGTCTGCTAAATAAATAAATAATAAATAATAATAATCAGGATCTTTATTTTATAATGGGTATTACACCAGGCATACCGTGTCGAGGGATAATCAGGGCCTTTATTTTTTCTTTCTAAGCTTCTTTGTTTGGCTTATGTTCTGTGTTGTAACTAATAAATAATTTTACCAGGTTTTACCTGTACTCAATATTACACAGAGTAAACACTTCTCAAGTCAAAAGATCCTAACTTTGAACTACCGGCAATGTGAGGGGGCATGTGCTTTAATGCTAGTGGACCTCACTGTGGCTGCCAAACTGTCTTCCATCATGACTGATTGTTAATAGAGTTAAAGATGGAAAGTGCTGTCAGTGGAAGTGACCTAAACACCATTTTTGCTCTTCTTTTAAATAGAAGAGCTGCCATCAAAGATCATTTATTTGACTTGATGAGGACTGTTCATCAGATAATTTTATGATAGTGTGTTTTAATAACATACATTACTATAAAACACTCAATAGTGCTAAATTTAAAAATACTGAAAATAATAAATTCAATGACAAATGTTTCAACTACAAGTCGTTTTTTTTTTGATAAGCAATAAAAAATGGTCAAACATTGAAAATGTATATAAGTATTTTCAGAAGGTAAACAAAGGACAGATTTGTTGATACCCAAAATGGGAAATATTTTCTAGTATAGAGGTGTTATTTTTTTAATTTCAATTGAGCTATTTTTATTATTAAGTGTCACTCCCTTGTCTGTCTTGGAGCATTTTGGTAGTATATAAGTAGGGTTTCACACAGATGAAACACCCCAGATACAAAAAAAATAAATTAAATCGATGCAACTCCAATAAACACAGATAAAACACCCCAGATACAAAAAGAAATAAATAAAATCCATGCGTCTCCGATAAACACCCGAAAAACCCTGGAAATGGTTACTCAATTCATGTTGACTTCACCCCTTTCCCAGTGAAAATAAATAAATATATAACCTGATGTGTCTCGCATTGATTTGTTGTGCATACTTTAAACCCACCCCACCTACTGAGTGGCAGCAAACTCCTAGATTTCTATTGGAGGATTGTACACACTTCCAAGATTTATAACAAGATTACAATTAGAAACCGAGGATTGTTCTTGCTCGCGAGATTTAAAAGCTACATTACCGGCAGACGGGGGGAGTATTACACACTCTTGGAATTTAAAACAGAATTGCAAAATGTAAACAAATGCCTAGACACACAAAAACCCCAGAAGAATGTGCCCGTGACCATAAGGATTTAATTGTGGAAGACAGCAAACAAAAGAAGGTACAATTGAAGTGTCAAGTACTGACCAGTTACTATACATATTGTGTATACAAAATGCCTAAGAATTTTGGAAAGTAACCGAAAACATAATTTCATACAGTATATAAAAAGGGAAAGCCCTGCCAAAAAAAAAAAAAAAGATTTCAGGGTATCTACATAAAACTCAAATAGCTAAAAATATAAACATAGAAAACAGAAGCCCTAGGGGCTCCAGAGTGGCGCATCCAGTAAAAGCACTCGCTAGAGTGCAGGATGCGCTCTATAGCCTGGACGTCGCCAGTTTGAGTCCAGGCTATTCCACAGCTGACCGTGGGCGGGAGCTCCCAGGGGCCGGCGCTCAATTGGCCGAGCGTCATCCGGTGGGAGGGAGGGTTAGGTCAGCCAGGGTGTCCTCGGCTCACCGCGCACCAGCGACCCCTGTAGTCTGGCCGCGCGCCTGCGGGCTTGCCTGTAAGCTGCGTTGTCCTCCGACGCTGTAGCTCTGAGGCGGCTGCACGGTGAGTCTGCAGAGTGTAAAGAAGCGGGCGGCTGACGGCACACGCCGGAGGACAGCGTCGTTCATCTTCGCCCTCCCGAGTCAACGAGGGGTGGTAGCGTGAGCTGAGCCTAAAAATAATTGGGCATTTCAAATTGGGGAGAAAATAATAAAAACTAATTGGCAACAACTAAATTAAAAAAAAAAAAAAAAAACGAAACAGAAGCCCTACATATGACTGCTATAAATTTGTGTTGTTTAATACTTTGAAAAATACTTCAAATCCAGATGTTTGTCATAGACTTTAATAACGAACCATAGTCATGTCAAGAGAAGTCCAATTATTATTATTATTATTATTATTATTATTATACTAATTTTACAAAGCTGAACATCGGTATCCAAAGGTATACATGCTTTTATAGTTGCCCAATTTTGTCAAAAACATTTTTGGATGAAGTTTTATATGTATACTTTAGTGTGATGAAGAAAAAGCGTGTCATGATGATGCCATGTGAACTATGATAGAAGCACAACTATTCTAAGAAATGAGGGCTATATTTTCTTGTGCTAAGAGCCAAATGCGTTGTGTGGTGTGAGAATTGCCTTCATTAACAGAGCAAAAAAAATAAAAAAAGCCCAATGAAAGATTCACTGTTAATGCATTAAACACCAGCATGTATTACAAAAAAGCCAATGCCGCTTCACTGTTACTTCAGGGGATATATTACTAGAGTTCCCAGATTCAGGTGTGTGTCACAGCCTGCTGCAGATTGGTTCTGGGGATGGTGGTCATTTTATATTGTTTTATCTTGGCACTAATTGGTGTAAACAATATTTTTGTTAAAATATGGGCATAACTACATTGGTCCAGAAAAGTACTTTCTGTAAAGCTAATTACTTATTTTGACCAAGTATAACGACATTAAGTAATATTTAAACTAAAAGTTTAAATTCTATTATTGGCATAACTATACGTTATGCCAATAATAGAGCACTGAAAAGGGCTGTTGACAACAATGCTTATTAGATGACTCCCATGGCATCTACACGACACCTTGCAGTCAGTGCCGAGAAAGCAGTTGTCCGTTGTCTTTGTGCAGAAAGATCTGTAATAATTCTACAGTGCCTTCCATGTGTTTCACTAATAATCGTTTTTTGGATTGTTCCACTCCCAAGAAAAGTTAGAACCCCTTGACAGGCACAAAATGGGGAGAATGGCTGGGATTAAATTGAGAGTTGTGGACCTCACTGCATGTCTGTCTTGATCTCTGATCCCCAGCTCAATTATAACTTGCATCTTTTGATTGCTAAGCATTAATACCGCTGCACTGAAGAGCTGAACCACCCTGCCAGCTTCGTCTTTCTGGCATTGAATTTACCTTTGTGGTTACTAACACTAACTGATTTTTCTCTTGCCACATTAAGCTATTTTCCTATACACCTTGGTCACATATCTTTTGGTGAAATAAATGTACATCAATATCTGGCCTGCAGGCAAGGTATGCATTATGCAGTAGTGTAAATTGTACAGTATTTATTTGGCTTTTTATTTTCCTTTTTTTAATAAATGAATCGTGGTTTGTTTTAAGCATTGTGTATCTAAAATTTTGCAAGAGAAAAAATCAATGGTTTTCTGAAATGTGTGTTGATATTTTAAGGGTATTTTGATATCTTGCTATGATTTGAGAAAATGGCTGTCTTCTAGATCTTGTGACTTTGTTACTCATTACAATGCAGCTCTGTCTGGGGTTTTTTTCTGTTTTTGAAAATTGCCATGTAAATATAAAATAAAAAAAAGATTTCTTAGATTTAAATGTTTCTTTGCAATTTGTCCATCAAGCATAGATTGATAGAGAATGCTGACTGGTGTGCCTTTTGGAGTGTAAAGCAGATGTGCAACATATACAGTACTGTGCAAAAGTTTTAGGCAGGTGTGAAAAAATGCTGTAAAGTAAGAATGCTTTCAAAAATAGACATGTTAATAGATTATATTTATCAATTAACTAAATGCAAAGTGAGTGAACAGAATTAAAATCTAAATCAAATCCATATTTGGTGTGACCACCCTTTGCCTTCAAAACAGCATCAAGCATCAATTCTTCTAGGTACACTTGCACACAGTTTTTGAAGGAACTCGGCAGGTAGGTTGGCCCAGACATCTTGGAGAACTAACCACAGTTCTTCTGTGGATTTAGGCAGCCTCAGTTGCTTCTCTCTCTTCATGTAATCCCAGACAGACTCGATGATGTTGAGATCAGGGCTCTGTGGGGCCATACCATCACTTCCAGGACTCCTTGTTCTTCTTTACTGCTGAAGATAGTTCTTAATGACTTTCGTTGTATGTTTGGGGTCGTTGTCATGCTGCAGAATAAATTTGGGGCCAATCAGATGCCTCCCTGATGGTATTGCATGATGGATAAGTATCTGCCTGTACTTCTCAGCATTGAGGAGACCATTAATTCTGACCAAATCCCCAACTCCATTTGCAGAAATGCAGCCCCAAACTTGCAAGGAACCTCCACCATGCTTCACTGTTGCCTGCAGACACTCATTGGTGTACGCTCTCCAGCCCTTCGGCGAACAAACTACCTTCTGCTACAGCCAAATATTTCAAATTTTGACTCATCAGTCCAGAGCACCTGCTGCCATTTTTCTGCACCCCAGTTCCTGTGTTTTCGTGCATAGTTGAGTCGCTTGGCCTTGTTTCCATGTCGGAGGTATGGCTTTTTGGCCGCAAGTCTTCCATGAAGGCCACTTCTGACCAGACTTCTCCGGACAGTAGATGGGTGTACCAGGGTCCCACTGTTTTCTGCGAGTTCTGAGCTGATGGCACTGCTGGACATCTTCCGATTGCGAAGGGAAGTAAGCATGATGTGTCTTTCATCTGCTGCAGTAAGTTTCCTTGGCCGACCACTGCGTCTACGGTTCTCAACGTTGCCCATTTCTTTGTGCTTCTTCAAAAGAGCTTGGACAGCACATCTGGAAACCCCTGTCTGCCTTGAAATTTCTGCCTGGGAGAGACCTTGCTGATGCAGTATAACTACCTTGTGTCTTGTTGCTGTGCTCAGGCTTGCCATGGTGTATGACTTTTGACAGTAAACTGCCTTCAGCAACCTCACCTTGTTAGCTGAGTTTGGCTGTTCCTAACCCAGTTTTATTCCTCCTACACAGCTGTTTCTGTTTCAGTTAATGATTGTGTTTCAACCTACATATTGAATTGATGATCATTAGCACCTGTTTGGTATAATTGTTTAATCATACACCTGACTATATGCCTACAAAATCCCTGACTTTGTGCAAGTGTACCTAGAAGAATTGATGCTGTTTTGAAGGCAAAGGGTTGTCACACCAAATATGGATTTGATTTAGATTTTCTTCTGTTCACTCACTTTGCATTTAGTTAATTGATAAATATAATCTATTAACATGTCTATTTTTGAAAGCATTCTTACTTTACAGCATTTTTTCACACCTGCCTAAAACTTTTGCACAGTACTGTATATATATATATATATATATATATATATATATATATATATATATATATATATATATATATATATACACACTACCGTTCAAAAGTTTGGGGTCACTTAGAAATTTCCTTGTTTTCCATGCAAACATACATGATATGAGTTTGAATAGGAAATATAGCAAAATGAATAGGAAACATAGTCATTGACAAGGTTAGAAATAATGATTTTTAATTGAAATAATAATTGTGTCCTTCAAACTTTGCTTTCGTCAAAGAATCCTCCATTTGCAGCAATTACAGCCTTGCAGACCTTTGGCATTCTAGTTGTCAATTTGTTGAGGTAATCTGAAAAAGATTTCACCCCATGCTTCCTGAAGCACCTCCCACAAGTTGGATTGGCTTGAACGGCACTTCTTACAGTGTACCATACGGTCAAGCTGCTCCCACAACAGCTCAATAGGGTTGAGATCCGGTGACTGTGCTGGCCACTCCATTATAGACAGAATACCAGCTGACTGCTTCTTCCCTAAATAGTTCTTGCATAGTGTGGAGCTGTGCTTTGGGTCATTGTCCTGTTGTAGGAGGAAATTGGCTCCAATCAAGCGCCGTCCACAGGGTATGGCATGACGTTGCAAAATGGAGTGATAGCCTTCCTTCTTCAAGATCCCTTTTACCCTGTACAAATCTCCCACTTTACCACCACCAAAGCACCCCCAGACCATCACATTGCCTCCACCATGCTTGACAGATGACGTCAAGCACTCCTCCAGCATCTTTTCATTTGGTCTGCGTCTCACGAATGTTCTTCTTTGTGATCGAACACCTCAAACTTAGATTCGTCTGTCCATAACACTTTTTCCAATCTTCCTCTGTCCAGTGTCTGTGTTCTTTTGCCCATCTTAATCTTTTCTTTTTATTGGCCAGTCTGAGATATGGCTTTTTCTTTGCAACTCTGCCTAGAAGGCCAGCATCCCGGAGTCGCCTCTTCACTGTTGACGTTGAGACTGGTGTTTTGCGGGTACTATTTAATGAAGCTGCCAGTTCAGGACCTGTGAGGCGTCTGTTTCTCTAACTAGACACTCTAATGTATTTGTACTCTTGCTCAGTTGTGCACCGGGGCCTCCCACTCCTCTTTCTATTCTGGTTAGAGCCAGTTTGCTCTGTTCTGTGAAGGGAGTAGTACGCAGCATTGTACGAGATCTTCAGTTTCTTGGCAATTTCTCGCATGGAATAGCCTTCAATTTTTCAGAACAAGAATAGACTGACGAGTTTCAGAAGAAAGCTCTTTGTTTCTGGCCATTTTGAGCCTGTAATCGAACCCACAATTGCTGATGCTCCAGATACTCAACTAGTCTAAAGAAGGCAAGTTTTATTGCTTCTTTAATCAGCACAACAGTTTTCAGCTGTGCTAACATAATTGCAAAAGGGTTTTCTAATGATCAATTAGCCTTTTAAAATGATAAACTTGGATTAGCAAACACAACGTGCCATTGGAACACAGGACTGATGGTTGCTGATAATGGGCCTCTGTACGCCTATGTAGATATTCCATTACAAATCAGCAATTTCCAGCTACAATAGTCATTTACAACATTAACAATGTCTACACTGTATTTCTGATCATTTTGATGTTATTTTAATGGACAAAAAATTTGCTTTTCTTTCGAAAACAAGGAAATTTCTAAGTGACCCCAAACTTTTGAACGGTAGTGTATATATATAATACAAAGATATATTAAATATTAAAAATGGAACACACTTACACGTTGTTCCTTTTTGCAAACATGCAACAGTGTTTTCTGATGCAAGTCTGAAAATCTTGATCTTCAAAATTTGTTGGATTTCCACCTTTTTCTTGTTCTGATTGTTGTTGCTGCTCCAACCAAAAAGTAAAAAAGGATAGACAGACAGACAGACAGATATAGGATAAACAAGTATGCTTTAGATTTTAAAACAAACTTAAGAAATATTCGAAAGACACAAAAGAACCATCAAATATAATTGCACAAACCTTAATTAACCCACCCACCACTACTCCCAGGGATACCCTATCCCCACTTTAAAGAGACATCAAATACAACACAAATTAACATCTGAGATTGTGTCTACTTACTTATTTGATACAAGTCCACAAAAATGTAATACACATCCTCTTTCCTCAGCTTTTGTCTGGTCCAAGGTGCATGTTTTTAGTAAACAGTCATTCATATTCAGGAATATCTTGGCTGTGATGTGTAGCATATTATGCTTCTTCTGGTAGTATTACTGCTCTACATTTAATCATAGAGTTTGTGAAATGTTTCTGCAGTAAGTATTTGTGTCAATGTGATTAAATATGAAAAGCAATGGAGCAGGCAAAATGTTGTAAAAAGCTCAATAAAAAATAATAATAATAATGAAGCATGCACCGGTTAAAAATAAAATGTTTTCAAACTAAATGTAGAGGGGTTGAAAGTTGCAGGCTATAGCAGAAATAAATATTGAAAGTCTTCAAAACATTCTGTAGCGCAAAGGTATGTAATAGCAGTCATCATTCTCTTTGTATGACTTCACTGCATGAAGTGGGTGATGGTCAAACAGTTTATCAACATCAACAGCTTCAAGACTGGTGTCAGGTACTGCCATGTAGGCAAAATAGTGATATTCAAAACCTATGGTTTGCCACTTCCTAACAATTAGCTTAACCATTGAATTTATCACCAGTACATAACTTATTTGTCCAAATACTGGTTCATCATCTGAAGAGCAAGACAAAATCACTGTCATTCCTGACCGATACTCAGTTCCATTAATTTTCATCCAACAAGGAACATATAGCTCATCGAAAAGTGGAAAATCATCAAGAGCCTGTTGAAGCTTTTCAGCTTCTTTTAGGGATGCTAGAAACATGCTACATCCTGGTCCAACTTCTGTATTTTCCTTTAATAACAAGCCAGAAAGGAAATGGCAGCAAAGCATCATCTGATTCCTGAATGCCATAGTTTTACAAATATTTCTGTAGTTACATACTACATGGCTGAGACACTTGAAAAAGTTGCGTCTTGCTTCAAAGCGCATTGTCCAAAGCTGGATTAAAGGCCCCAGCCTTCTAATTGTTCTTGGATAATGAAGCATGAAATGGTGCTTTGGTTTTAAATGTAAGTGTAGGAACAATTCAAGAAACAGACTGTGGTGGTCCTTTATCAGATACTTCAAAGTTTAGATTTTCTAAAGTGCCTTTCTTCAATTAATGCATTCAACGCCAGTTTTAATTCATATGAGCTTACCCCTTCTAGAATATCATGCATGATATCTGGAGCAACGTTGTCGACAACATTAATGAAATGTAGGTCATTAATTACACTGCATCGCTTTATTCCCATTTCAGCTATGTTGTCCTGCTGAAGATCACTGTTGTAATTTTCAAGATTACGTAGCAGTCTCATCCTCCACAGTTACTGTCCTTAAATCTTCCTTGTGAACACGGCACAACCAACATACATGATTGGCTGAAAAACTCTCAGTATACCCCAGCAAAGCATTAAGCCCTAGGTTGTCACCACACACCTGGGCAACACTGACTTTCACTATGTTTTTGAAGGACTTTGTGTCAATGTACAGACCATTTTCCTCCAAGTCACGGATGTCACTTACAATTCTCTTAAGAACTGCATCAATTCCATAAGTTTTTGCATCGGATTTGTAAACTGCCAAAAGAAAATGTGCAGTCAAGTTTGACCGCAATCATGGTGGAAAATTTTTAAATACAAAGTAAATAAATCCAAGCTTGTGAACAGAGGCCTTTGATCCAATGGGATTTACTGTTTCACAGTCATCATTGTACAATAACAATGAAATGGAAACATCATTGGTAGAGAAAAGACCATGGTTCTTGTAGAATTCACCATCATGAAAGTCTTGAAGAGCCCCTTCACTATTTTGCCTGTAATTCACACTGTTTGGCCTTCTCAGTGGGGAGAGGCGTCACGGCTGGAGGTCGTCTTTTTTTTTGTTTTGGCTAGCCTGTGGAACATCCTACAGGGTCGTGGCAGCAGCCTTTTCTATTCCTCGGCCCACACTGCGCAAAGCGGTGCACACATCGCACAGGAGCTGATGGAAATCCTTCCTCAAGTGATCAGGCTCCCAAAACAAGAGGAACTCAGCTTGGTGGGAGAGGGATTTGGACGGCTCACCAATCACCAAACATTCCAGAAGGCTGTGGGGGCAATTGATGGGTGTCATGTCTGCGTTAAAGCTCCAGGCCAGGCCACTGCGCAGTGCTATTTTAATCGCAGGTTATTTTATTCTGTTGAGCTCCAAGCGATTTGTGACCACACAGGACGGTTCCTGGATGTGTTTGTGGATTACCCTGGGTCAGTGCATGACTCCAGGGTACTGAAACACAGCCCTGTGTACACCAGGGGGCTGTACCCTCCACCAGGGTTCTTCTTGTTGGGAGATGGCGGGTACCCGTCTGAAAGAGCCAGTGTGCCTGATCACACCGTGCAAGGCAGGGTTCAGGCCCGCTTCAACCGCCATCATTCCAAGACTCGTTCCATCATCGAACGAGCCTTTGGGATGATGAAAACCCGTGGAGGGCCATTTTCTTTAAAGCCCTGGAAGTTCACCCATCATTTGCCCCAAAAGTGATAACAGCATGTACCATCCTGCACAATGTGTGCCTGGCTCATGGCGACCTCCTGCAGACAAAGCCCACTGAGGGGGAAGACAACATGGCTCCTGTTCCACCTCATCTGCAGTAAAGTGGAAATACAATCAGGGAAGCCCTGGCAGCAGAACTATCTGCTCCAGTTTTCATGCCCCAGCACTTGCTGCAACATGATTACCTTTAAGCTCTGTGAGCTCCCCTCTCCCCAAATCCCTACACCAATCCCTGTGTTCATTGTATATAGTTTTGTTAGTTGTTTTTAATCCCTGTGTTTATTTTTACTTATAAATAGTTTTGTTAGCAGTTTAACATTGACATGATTTAACATGATAGTTTAACTGATAGTTGTTTTTAATTGATTTTGTTTTAAAATGAATTGAACGAACCAAAGCCTCCTGTTAATTATTTTATTTGTTTATTGGTATATATTTGTTATGTAAAGTTTTTCAATTAAACGCTCAAACAACGATAGGAAGCGCTCGCTCCTCTCCTCGGCTGCCTTCTCTCTACTCTCCTGCCTCTCTGCTCGTCTCTCCTCCCTCTCTGACTCCTCTTTCAGAACATTTAAAATAGTGTCTTCCTGCCTCTGCCCTCTCTTTCTTTTATTAGTCTGCTGTGAAGCCACTGCTGCAGACGTGCCTGGTGATTCATCCTCGACGGATGAGGCAATCAGGACTGGATGCCTAATAGAGGGCCTCCCCCCAATTGCCACATCCATGAGGGTGAACCATGGCCACGACACAGCAGTGGCCTCCCCTGCCTCTGTCCCTGTGCCTGTTGGAGGGAATTTCAACTCCCACAGAAGTAATGGAGACATTGTGTCAGTAGATAATGTATCTGTATGCCTGTCTGTGTAACAGTCTATAACATGTCAAAAATAGTATTATGACAATGTCAACTCAAATAATCATTTTAGGTAGCCTCTAATTCCACTGAAAACAACATTCAGCCATTATGCTTAAATATAAAGCACTAACAACACATAAAGCACATTGCTTGCAGGTAAAATAAATAAACAACAGTAATTATGCATTGTAAAAATAAAACATAATTATGTAGATACAAGATTTCTGATAGTGAAAGTTGGTTGATTCCTACACCACAGAATTACACTGCTTCCTGACATGTCATTAGCTTATATATATTTTTTAAGATTTCCCATTTTTTAGCAGCTTGGCTGGGAAACACTTTATCCTCCATCTCCAGTTCTTTTATTATTGCCCTAGAATATAACATTATTACTATTAATATTATTCATATCAATCTTGTTAGCATTACCTAGTACCATAATAACATTAGAAGTACAGTAGTAGTTGTATACAGAATTTCATACCATATTTGCCATATAAGTGTATTGCTAAATAAGTGTATTCATTCAAATGAATGAGCTGAAAAAGTTGTTTCACAAGAACAAACTAGCTAGCTAGCAATACAGATAGCCAACTAGTTAGCAAAACTATTCCTCAAGGTCTCATCTATACGGAATAACATAGCTTACTTTCGTTTGTATGTGTAAGAGATTCTGCTCTTTTAAATATTGCTATGCTTATAGCTATTCATTACACAACACTAATAAAACATTTGCTTTTCATGTTGTCATTTAAGATAAAAATAATAAAGTGAAAACAGTAAAACCAGGCAGAGTTAACCCACGTAGAGTTAAAAATGTAATTCCAATTAAAATTATTCAAATTATTTCTTTTCTTAAGGGAGACTCGGGCAAGAAGGCAGTTACCTTCTGCACTCAATAACAGCAAAGTATACACAAATACTAACAAATACAACTGAGATATGTAAATATACAAATCAAATAATTAAAAGTGAATATAAATATAAAAAAATGTATTTAAAATTAAAACCGGAAGACAATTTAATCTAAAACATTAATTTATTTATCAAATAAGAGTTATTTATATGACACAATAAACATTATAATATTTTTATATATTATATGATTGATAATTACATTTGGAGATATATTTGTCGACCACCTCCATCTTCCCGCTCTGTCTTTAAGGACGCAATGCTTGGTGTGTATTTTCTAAAAATAGAAAATCTCTTCCGCAGAAGTGTACAGTGCTTGTACACTTCGGGAACGCCCACTTGAAGGTCCCTTCGAAGGGAGCACTTTTTGTTCACTTCTAATGGGAACACACCTTAATATGGCCGCTGACCACTTCCGCCCTTAGATCTTCACTTCGTAGGGCGCATTTTCATGAATTGGAACACAGCCTCCATCTCTGGTGAAGCACCAACTTCCTACCGGAACCAGCTCCATCTCAAAATTAGCAGGTAATTATGGGATGTGTAGTTCATTTGATTAACAATTATTCACTTTACACATACTGCGCGAAAAGGATTGACTAGAGCGAGGCAGTTCTAAATCCTATTGGGTTGTGTGTGCCGCTGTCAGCTATGTAGCTATGAAACGTTAGGGTACTTACCGTAACCCTGTTTCCCTGAAAGACAAGACGACCACCAACATTATGTATGGGATATTCCTGCCCTTGAGGTAGGTATTGCTGAGCTCTCTATACCAGAGCTGCCGAAGGCCCCTTCCTGGAATGACACACTCGGTCCCACCCACCGAGGGTATAAAACCGTCACTCACAGGAAGATCTCCCTCTTTTTCCATCGAAACTGTGAGGGCGACCGAAGCAACCTCGTGGTTGGTGGTCGTCTTATCTTTCAGGGAACCAGGGTTATGGTAAGTAACCTAACGTTCCCTTTCAATTCGAAGACGACCACCAACATTATGTATGGAATAATGTATACCAGAGAGGTCGCGAGGGAGAAGGAACGGCAGCATATGAGGGACGCACAAGCACTACCTAACCCAGAGGTTAGAGGTGTGAACTTACACCCTCAAGGACCCTTGTGCCTACAGAAGGCAAAGTAGGGTCTACCACATTAATACGGTAGAACCTGGAGAAAGTATGCGGCGTAGCCCAGCTAGCCGCAGTACAAATGTCAGACATCGAGGCACCTATAAAAAGGGCCCAAGATGTAGCCAACCCTCTAGTTGAGTGTGCGGCTACCCTACCAGGTGGGGGTAAGCCAGCACTATTATATGCAGACGAGACTGTGTCCGCAATCCAGTGTGACATACGCTGCTTTGAGAGGGGCTGTCCTAGGGTCTGTGTTCCGTGACAGACAAAGAGCTGATCAGATTGACGCAGAGCTCTTGTCCTAAGCATGTAACATCTCAATGCCCGCACTGGGCAGAGGAAATTCAATCTCTCATCCTCCATTGAAGCAAATGGAGGTGGATGAAAATACTCCAGTTCCACAAACTGGTTAATGTGGAAAGCTGTAATCACCTTGAGGAGGAAAGTGGGGTTGATGCACAGCGACACCCTGCTGCCATCCTCCAAAATACATATGCAGGAGCTGTGCACAGACAGTGCCTGCAGCTCACTGAACCGCTTAACGGAGGTGATAGCTAAGAAAAAGGCTGTCTTCATAGAGAGGTACTTCAGCTCAATGAAGTGTAAGGCTCAAACGGGGCCTTCGTGACAGCCTCTAGTACAATATTAAGGCTCCATTAGGGGAGAACAGTCCTCCAGCCAGCGGTCCCTTACAGGGGCCAGACCCATAGCAGGAACCTGCCTGGTTCCGGGTGCCAAAGAGAGCTTTTCGCCTGACTGTGAAGATCCAAACAAAGTGGAATCTCCCAGGGCTGGCTATGCAACAACTGGCACAGGGTCGAAAACCACATTCTCCTGGGCCACTTGGGAGCCACTAGGAGAACTGACGTTTTCTCTAACCAGACTTTTTCTAGTAAAGCCGGGAGCAGCGATATAGGCGGGAAAGCATACAAAAACGCTTTGGGCCACTTGTGGGCTGCTCTCAGCTCCCACGCATTTATGTGCAGGGATGTCCAGCGATCCGACCAGGGTCCACGAACTATCCACCCCGGTGTATCGGACCAGAGTTGGGTGCGTCTGTCATCACCAATTGACGGTTGTGTATCACTCCTATCCTTTTCGCTCAGATGAGAGGCTTCCCTCCACCAGCGTAGGGCTTCCCAGCATAGACGAGACACGGTCAGCTTACGGTGTCTGTCGCGCTTGGGGTCCAGCCGAAGGTACTGAGCCACACTTGGATCGGGCGCTTATGGAGTAACCCTAGTTGGGTGGGTGATGAAGCCGAGGCCATCAGACCCAATAGTTTTTAACACAACACTAATTGTACTATGAACCCTTGTTGAACAGGGCCAGACAATTGCAAATGGCAGCTACTCAGTGTAGATACTTCCTGTGCGATGGACGAATAGGAATATGGAATCTGCGTTCTTTCGGTCCAGTGTGATAAACCATTTGCCCGGCCGGACAGCCTGGCGAGTACTGTAGACGCCAGCGTCTCATTCTCTACCTGCCGAGATGCCTTGCGTTCTCGGTGGGAGCACTGCAGCAATTCCTCAACCGCTGGTCCAAAGTAATGGTCAGGGGAGGTAGGGGCTGCTTTTGAAGCTGGCTTGCCGCTTTCCTGGAATCAATGAGGTCGCATCGTGGTCCTCCTCAGCAAAGCTGAAATCCTGTTCTGTAACATCCAGGGCAACCATTGGTGCATGCAGGGTCAGCTCCGGGGCCGGCGTTATCGGCTGCGCTTGGGCCACAGCAAGGGCTTGAGCCTGCTGTCTGGCCAGGGGCTCCCAGCACCGCGTACAGCTCAGCCGTGTATTGAAGCACTCAGGCATCAAGGGTGGAGACGCACCGAGGACACTGAGTGAGGTAGAATACAGTACTGGTGCACCGAAGCATCGGGGACACCAAGTGCAGGTGCATTGACACGCTGTGGTGCTAAGCACCGAGGCATAGAGCATCTAAACAGCCTTAACCGCGTGAAGTCAACACAACCCGGGGTAGCGCATAGCATACATCGGGGTGGAGCACAGGCTCAAGGAGCTGCGGCATGTTAACTTTTTAAACTGCAAAGGCAGTAATAGGAAAACATACAGGCTTATACACACAGCCATTCAGCTATGGGAGAAACACGTTCACCATGCCAGGCGGGTGAAACAAGCCGACGGATTCAACTCAACAGCGGGACACAGCAGAGCTGGGTTCCCGTGGAAGAATCAGCTTATTATTTATTTCTAACTGCAGGGCAGTAAAGAAACGAATGCGCACACACACCACACCAAGCTGTGTGGGTAAAAATATCAGTCACCACGGCAACGCGGGTAACTGATTTTGTTTTGTTTTTCCAGCCCACCGAGTATGCAGGCTGAAGCAAGCTTGCATATGTAACTCAACAGCGGGGCGCAGCAGAGCTGCCGGTGGATATCATACTACATTTTCTTTTTAAACTGCAAGGCAGTAAAGAAAAAACACATATACACACACACAACAGCAAGGTTGTGAGGGTAAAATAGCAGTCACCACGGCAAAGTGGTGTGGCAGAGTGTCCCGCCCCTATTTATTATTATTTGTATTTTTGTTTGCGGCGCAGTTAAAAGCGCCACGTCTTTTATTATTTATATTTAAAAACCCCGTGAGGATGCATGACTGATCAGCTACTGATTATTTAATTAGCTGACAGTCATGCATCCTTACCAAACGCGTGCAGACTGTGGTCGAGGGGTAATAAGATAATTAACAACTAGTTAACCCCTCGGCCAGAGTATAAGAACCGGCAGCTGTCCGTGCTGCGGGGTTGGTTGTTGGGTGCAGAGAGGAGGTACGGGGAGATAGAGAGGAGACAGAAATTAACAATTGCTAAAACATGCTGGATTAGCCAGCACGACACTTACTTGTTTGTCTGTCTGATTCGTTTGGCCCTCGTGCCCATTTGTTTTGTTGTTTTGTTAAAATCATTTGTTTTGTTTATTTGATTTATTAATAAATACACTGAGTGCCGTTGCACTCAGCTTCACCCGCCCATCCATTGTTTTGGTTTCTGTACTTCCTGGTCCGTGACGTCACCACTGCGAGCCAGCCTGTCACACGTGGGTAACTGATTTTGTTTTGTTTTTACCAGCCCACCGAGTAGGCGGGCTGAAACAAGCCGGCGTAAGCATCTCAACAGCGGGGCTCAGCATAGCTGGGTCCCGATGGAGGAATCGCGCTTGTATTATTTTTTATTTCTAAACTGCAAGGCAGTGAAATAAAACCACACATACATGCACACAACAGCAAGCTGTGAGAGTAATACAGCAGACACCACGGCAATGCGGGTGAACTGAACTTTTAAGTGCACCAAGAGGGTGGGCTGAGGCAGTCCAGCAGAGTCAACTCCACAGTGGGGCACGGCAGAGCCGGGGTCCGGTGGAGGATCACGCATCTCTTTTTCTTTTTAAACTGCAATAGCAGAGGAAAAACACAAAACAGCGATGGCCGTAAGGTTTTAAGCAGACTGCAATCGCAAAGCGATGTAGACTGTTACACAGAAAAAGAGTAAACACAGCGTAGTAACTGGACAGGGGTGTCTAGCCTGGACTACGTGCAGTTACACGACCTGGGCAGCGCGTAGCCTACAGCGGAGTGGAGCACCGTCTACAGGCAGTGGGCAACAAGGCACCTTGTGCACCGAGCACCCGAGGGCGCTATGCGCACTGATGTACTAGACATCAGCCTACCGAGCACCGTGCGCACAGAGTACTGTAAACACTACGTGCACCGTGTACTGTGCAGCACTGTGCGCTCTTGCACTAGCTTTGTACCAAGCACCACACGCAGAGGGTATCCTATGGGATGATGGCGTTGCAGGCCGTACAGGGATGGGACCCAGATATGGGCCTGACTTTGTGCATTAGCACTGAGGCACTGCTCACACTATGTTGAACACTGGTAAGTGTCAACGCAGTGTGTACACTCACTAGCGTTACAGCAAGGTATTAACACTGTGCACTGTGTGCCGAGTACCGTGGGCACATAGTGCACAGCGTACTGTGGCGTATGAGCATTAGTGCAGAACCAGTTTACGTATGCACCGTGCAATATGTACGCCATGTGCAACGTGTATGCTGAGCCCCGTGCGCACCGAGTATCCTGTTTCACAGGTACCGTGCAGCACCGTGAGCTATGCGCTAGGTTGAGCAGTGCTTACGCAACGAGCGCAACGTGCACCGCATGCACTGCTTGACCCGTGCGTCCCAAGCGCCGTGGCGCTGGACTATGCGTCACCTGCGTTGAGCACTTGTGCACCGAGATTAAAATATCACGGGCAATGCATGCGCCGCGGTACCGCAGCACCAGGGAGGCGGCTACGCAAAGTGCGTTCCTTGACCGCGTGGTCAACACACACACCTGGTCAGCACGAAGTGTGTACTGGGGGGGACACAGGGCCGAAGCCGTGGTGAATGAGTTTAAGCAGACAATAAAATATGATATATCTATATCAGAAAGAGAGAGTACACTGTTAGATTACATAACCCGACTCACCACAGTGGTCGGGGTCGGCCAGCGGCTCCACTCGACAGCGGGGATAGGGCAAGGTCTAGCCCCGTGGAGGAGAGCGTGGCTGGAGTTCACTCGACAGTGGGGATACAGCCAGGCCTGGCCCCAAGAAGAAAAGACAACTATTTGCAGATGACTGCACAGACAACTGCTCACATACGACAGACAGATATAAAGGGCGGCCTACCATGCAAGCAGGGAGGCCACTAAAAGACAGAAAGATAAAAGGACTCGGCCTTAAGTCGTTGATTCCAGGAAAGTGGCAAGCCAGCTTTCAGCACGAATGCCAGGGAAATACAACTGACTCGAATCGACTTGAGAAGTTCTATCAATATGCTCAGCTCAACACCGAGGTCTTACCTTACCGTCTTGAGAAGGAAAAAGAGGGAGATCTTCCTGTGAGTGACGGATTTATACCCTCGGTGGGCGGGACCGTGTGAGTCATCCCAGGAAGGGGCCTTCGGCAGCTCTGGTATAGAGAGCTCAGCATTACCTACCCCAAGGAAAGGGAACATATAACCTAGCTGACTGATTTTGGACATAATGGCAAATTCGGTAACAGCTGAAAAAAAAAAACGGATGCAAAATGGGAGAAGGTTTTTACATGAGTGAACAAAGTTCATGACAATATTTTCAAAGCCCGGTGTACTGTGTGCAGAAAATAACTTAGACAGCATGAAGCGGGAGAAGGCCATGCCAGGCCAAGTAGAAGCCTGTAGGTTTACAGTTTTGTGTTGTTCACAGTGCCTGCGGTGTGCATGAATTCATGTAAATTAACCTAATTACATTTTTTTTAAACAGTAAAAACGGAAATCAGAAAAAAATGGGAAACACAACAAAATAACACAAATTCCATAGGGCTCTAGTCTTAGTACTGTACATTATTTCAGTAAAGTGAATAGACTGTGTGATTAAGGCACCTCACGGCTCCATTCACGCAACAGTAAAACACAAACGCATTGGAAAAGAAAAACATGTAGCTACTATTTATTTATTTATAAAAAGAACGGCGAATAAGATGTCTGTTACAAAGTGGTTACAGCTTTTTATTTGTCCATATTTTATTGTGTGTGATCAACAGGACATCTGCAATTACAGAACAGGTTTTAATTACTCAAGCGAGCTGAACCGAGAAGCCGGGAAAGAGAGGGACGCTGGGAAATGAAGTCTTTATTTTGTCACATGAATGCACAAGCGCCGTTGTGAAGGGGAGGGATGCTGGGAACTAGTATTTTATCAGACAACGGCTTTGATTTTTAATGAAAAAAAAATAAAGTTTTTGGTTAGGGACATGTTTTGTTTCCTGCCAACAACAAGTGAACGAAACTAAATAAATTAATAAAGACAGTCTGTTCAACTAAATAAATAAACAAAGAGGTTGTTCAACTAAATAAATAAATAAAGACAGGGTGTTCAACTAAATAAATAAATAAAGACAGGGTGTTCAACTAAATAAATAAATAAATAAAGACAGGGTGTTCAGCTAAATAAATAAATAAATAAAGCCAGGGTGTTCAACTAAATAAATAAATAAATAAAGCCAGGGTGTTCAACTAAATAAATAAATAAAGTCAGGGTGTTCAACTAAATAAATAAATAAAGACAGGGTGTTCAACTGAATAAATAAATAAATAAAGCCAGGGTGTTCAGCTGAATAAATAAATAAATAAATAAAGCCAGGGTGTTCAACTGAATAAATAAATAAATAAATAAAGCCAGGGTGTTCAACTGAATAAATAAATAAATAAAGCCAGGGTGTTCAACTGAATAAATAAATAAATAAAGCCAGGGTGTTCAAATAAATAAATAAATAAATAAAGCCAGGGTGTTCAACTGAATAAATAAATAAATACAGGGTGTTCAACTGAATAAATAAATAAAGCCAGGGTGTTCAACTGAATAAATAAATAAATACAGGGTGTTCAACTGAATAAATAAATAAATAAATAAAGCCAGGGTGTTCAACTAAATAAATAAATAAAGCCAGGGTGTTCAACTGAATAAATAAATAAAGCCAGGGTGTTCAACTAAATAAATAAATAAAGCCAGGGTGTTCAACTAAATAAATAAATAAAGCCAGGGTGTTCAACTGAATAAATAAATAAAGCCAGGGTGTTCAACTGAATAAATAAATAAAGCCAGGGTGTTCAACTAAATAAATAAATAAAGCCAGGGTGTTCAACTGAATAAATAAATAAAGACAGGGTGTTCAACTGAATAAATAAATAAAGACAGGGTGTTCAACTAAATAAATAAATAAATAAAGCCAGGGTGTTCAACTGAATAAATAAATAAAGACAGGGTGTTCAACTGAATAAATAAATAAATAAATAAAGCCAGGGTGTTTAACTGAATAAATAAATAAAGCCAGGGTGTTCAACTGAATAAATAAATAAAGACAGGGTGTTCAACTAAATAAATAAATAAATAAAGCCAGGGTGTTCAACTGAATAAATAAATAAATAAAGCCAGGGTGTTCAACTGAATAAATAAATAAAGACAGGGTGTTCAACTAAATAAATAAATAAATAAAGCCAGGGTGTTCAACTGAATAAATAAATAAATAAAGCCAGGGTGTTCAACTGAATAAATAAATAAATACAGGGTGTTCAACTAAATAAATAAATAAATAAAGCCAGGGTGTTCAGCTGAATAAATAAATAAATAAATAAAGCCAGGGTGTTCAACTGAATAAATAAATAAATAAATAAATAAATAAAGCCAGGGTGTTCAACTGAATAAATAAATAAATAAAGCCAGGGTGTTCAACTGAATAAATAAATAAATAAAGCCAGGGTGTTCAACTAAATAAATAAATAAATACAGGGTGTTCAACTGAATAAATAAATAAAGCCAGGGTGTTCAACTGAATAAATAAATAAATACAGGGTGTTCAACTGAATAAATAAATAAATAAATAAAGCCAGGGTGTTCAACTGAATAAATAAATAAAGACAGGGTGTTCAACTGAATAAATAAATAAAGCCAGGGTGTTCAACTGAATAAATAAATAAAGCCAGGGTGTTCAACTGAATAAATAAATAAATACAGGGTGTTCAACTGAATAAATAAATTAAGACAGGGTGTTCAACTAAATAAATAAATAAATAAAGCCAGGGTGTTCAACTGAATAAATAAATAAATACAGGGTGTTCAACTGAATAAATAAATAAATAAATAAAGCCAGGGTGTTCAACTGAATAAATAAATAAAGCCAGGGTGTTCAACTGAATAAATAAATAAAGACAGGGTGTTCAACTGAATAAATAAATAAAGCCAGGGTGTTCAACTGAATAAATAAATAAAGACAGAGTGTTCAACTAAATAAATAAACAAATAAAGCCAGGGTGTTCAACTGAATAAATAAATAAATACAGGGTGTTCAACTGAATAAACAAATAAATAAATAAAGCCAGGGTATTCAACTGAATAAATAAATAAAGCCAGGGTGTTCAACTGAATAAATAAATAAAGACAGGGTGTTCAACTGAATAAATAAATAAAGCCAGGGTGTTCAACTGAATAAATAAATAAAGCCAGGGTGTTCAACTGAATAAATAAATAAAGACAGAGTGTTCAACTGAATAAACAAATAAATAAAGCCAGGGTGTTCAACTGAATAAATAAATAAATACAGGGTGTTCAACTGAATAAATAAATTAAGACAGGGTGTTCAACTAAATAAATAAATAAATAAAGCCAGGGTGTTCAACTGAATAAATAAATAAAGCCAGGGTGTTCAACTGAATAAATAAATAAATAAATAAAGCCAGGGTGTTCAACTGAATAAATAAATAAAGCCAGGGTGTTCAACTGAATAAATAAATAAAGACAGGGTGTTCAACTGAATAAATAAATAAAGCCAGGGTGTTCAACTGAATAAATAAATAAAGACAGAGTGTTCAACTAAATAAATAAACAAATAAAGCCAGGGTGTTCAACTGAATAAATAAATAAATACAGGGTGTTCAACTGAATAAACAAATAAATAAATAAAGCCAGGGTGTTTAACTGAATAAATAAATAAAGACAGGGTGTTCAACTGAATAAATAAATAAAGACAGGGTGTTCAACTGAATAAATAAATAAAGCCAGTGTGTTCAACTGAATAAATAAATAAAGACAGGGTGTTCAACTGAATAAATAAATAAAGACAGGGTGTTCAACTGAATAAATAAATAAAGCCAGGGTGTTCAACTGAATAAATAAATAAAGACAGAGTGTTCAACTAAATAAATAAACAAATAAAGCCAGGGTGTTCAACTGAATAAATAAATAAATACAGGGTGTTCAACTGAATAAACAAATAAATAAATAAAGCCAGGGTGTTTAACTGAATAAATAAATAAAGACAGGGTGTTCAACTGAATAAATAAATAAAGCCAGTGTGTTCAACTGAATAAATAAATAAAGACAGGGTGTTCAACTGAATAAATAAATAAAGACAGGGTGTTCAACTGAATAAATAAATAAATAAAGCCAGGGTGTTCAACTGAATAAATAAATAAATAAAGACAGGGTGTTCAACTGAATAAATACCTAAAGACAGGGTGTTCAACTGAATAAATAAATAAAGACAGGGTGTTCAACTGAATAAATAAATAAAGCCAGGGTGTTCAACTGAATAAATAAATAAAGCCAGGGTGTTCAACTGAATAAATAAATAAAGACAGGGTGTTCAACTGAATAAATAAATTAAGACAGGGTGTTCAACTAAATAAATAAATAAATAAAGCCAGGGTGTTCAACTGAATAAATAAATAAATACAGGGTGTTCAACTGAATAAATAAATAAATAAATAAAGCCAGGGTGTTCAACTGAATAAATAAATAAAGCCAGGGTGTTCAACTGAATAAATAAATAAAGACAGGGTGTTCAACTGAATAAATAAATAAAGCCAGGGTGTTCAACTGAATAAATAAATAAAGACAGGGTGTTCAACTAAATAAATAAATAAATAAAGCCAGGGTGTTCAACTGAATAAATAAATAAATAAAGCCAGGGTGTTCAACTGAATAAATAAATAAATACAGGGTGTTCAACTAAATAAATAAATAAATAAAGCCAGGGTGTTCAGCTGAATAAATAAATAAATAAATAAAGCCAGGGTGTTCAACTGAATAAATAAATAAATAAATAAATAAATAAATAAAGCCAGGGTGTTCAACTGAATAAATAAATAAATAAAGCCAGGGTGTTCAACTGAATAAATAAATAAATAAAGCCAGGGTGTTCAACTAAATAAATAAATAAATACAGGGTGTTCAACTGAATAAATAAATAAAGCCAGGGTGTTCAACTGAATAAATAAATAAATACAGGGTGTTCAACTGAATAAATAAATAAATAAATAAAGCCAGGGTGTTCAACTGAATAAATAAATAAAGACAGGGTGTTCAACTGAATAAATAAATAAAGCCAGGGTGTTCAACTGAATAAATAAATAAAGCCAGGGTGTTCAACTGAATAAATAAATAAAGACAGGGTGTTCAACTGAATAAATAAATAAAGACAGGGTGTTCAACTGAATAAATAAATAAATAAAGCCAGGGTGTTCAACTGAATAAATAAATAAAGACAGGGTGTTCAACTGAATAAATAAATAAATAAAGCCAGGGTGTTCAACTGAATAAATAAATAAAGCCAGGGTGTTCAACTGAATAAATAAATAAAGCCAGGGTGTTCAACTGAATAAATAAATAAAGCCAGGGTGTTCAACTGAATAAATAAATAAAGCCAGGGTGTTCAACTGAATAAATAAATAAATACCAGGGTGTTCAACTGAATAAATAAATAAAGACAGGGTGTTCAACTAAATAAATAAATAAAGACAGGGTGTTCAACTGAATAAATAAATAAAGACAGGGTGTTCAACTGAATAAATAAATAAAGCCAGGGTGTTCAACTGAATAAATAAATAAAGCCAGGGTGTTCAACTGAATAAATAAATAAAGACAGGGTGTTCAACTGAATAAATAAATAAAGCCAGGGTGTTCAACTGAATAAATAAATAAATACAGGGTGTTCAACTGAATAAATAAATTAAGACAGGGTGTTCAACTAAATAAATAAATAAATAAAGCCAGGGTGTTCAACTGAATAAATAAATAAATACAGGGTGTTCAACTGAATAAATAAATAAATAAATAAAGCCAGGGTGTTCAACTGAATAAATAAATAAAGCCAGGGTGTTCAACTGAATAAATAAATAAAGACAGGGTGTTCAACTGAATAAATAAATAAAGCCAGGGTGTTCAACTGAATAAATAAATAAAGACAGGGTGTTCAACTAAATAAATAAATAAATAAAGCCAGGGTGTTCAACTGAATAAATAAATAAATACAGGGTGTTCAACTGAATAAACAAATAAATAAATAAAGCCAGGGTGTTTAACTGAATAAATAAATAAAGACAGGGTGTTCAACTGAATAAATAAATAAAGCCAGTGTGTTCAACTGAATAAATAAATAAAGACAGGGTGTTCAACTGAATAAATAAATAAAGCCAGGGTGTTCAACTGAATAAATAAATAAAGCCAGGGTGTTCAACTGAATAAATAAATAAAGACAGGGTGTTCAACTGAATAAATAAATTAAGACAGGGTGTTCAACTAAATAAATAAATAAATAAAGCCAGGGTGTTCAACTGAATAAATAAATAAATACAGGGTGTTCAACTGAATAAATAAATAAATAAAGCCAGGGTGTTCAACTGAATAAATAAATAAAGCCAGGGTGTTCAACTGAATAAATAAATAAAGACAGGGTGTTCAACTGAATAAATAAATAAAGCCAGGGTGTTCAACTGAATAAATAAATAAAGACAGGGTGTTCAACTAAATAAATAAATAAATAAAACCAGGGTGTTCAACTGAATAAATAAATAAATAAAGCCAGGGTGTTCAACTGAATAAATAAATAAATACAGGGTGTTCAACTAAATAAATAAATAAATAAAGCCAGGGTGTTCAGCTGAATAAATAAATAAATAAATAAAGCCAGGGTGTTCAACTGAATAAATAAATAAATAAATAAATAAAGCCAGGGTGTTCAACTGAATAAATAAATAAATAAAGCCAGGGTGTTCAACTGAATAAATAAATAAATAAAGCCAGGGTGTTCAACTAAATAAATAAATAAATACAGGGTGTTCAACTGAATAAATAAATAAAGCCAGGGTGTTCAACTGAATAAATAAATAAATACAGGGTGTTCAACTGAATAAATAAATAAATAAATAAAGCCAGGGTGTTCAACTGAATAAATAAATAAAGACAGGGTGTTCAACTGAATAAATAAATAAAGCCAGGGTGTTCAACTGAATAAATAAATAAAGCCAGGGTGTTCAACTGAATAAATAAATAAAGACAGAGTGTTCAACTGAATAAACAAATAAATAAAGCCAGGGTGTTCAACTGAATAAATAAATAAATACAGGGTGTTCAACTGAATAAATAAATTAAGACAGGGTGTTCAACTAAATAAATAAATAAATAAAGCCAGGGTGTTCAACTGAATAAATAAATAAATACAGGGTGTTCAACTGAATAAATAAATAAATAAATAAAGCCAGGGTGTTCAACTGAATAAATAAATAAAGACAGAGTGTTCAACTGAATAAATAAATAAAGACAGGGTGTTCAACTGAATAAATAAATAAAGCCAGGGTGTTCAACTGAATAAATAAATAAAGACAGGGTGTTCAACTAAATAAATAAATAAATAAAGCCAGGGTGTTCAACTGAATAAATAAATAAATACAGGGTGTTCAACTGAATAAATAAATAAAGACAGGGTGTTCAACTGAATAAATAAATAAAGCCAGGGTGTTCAACTGAATAAATAAATAAAGACAGGGTGTTCAACTGAATAAATAAATAAAGCCAGGGTGTTCAACTGAATAAATAAATAAAGACAGGGTGTTCAACTGAATAAATAAATAAAGACAGGGTGTTCAACTAAATAAATAAATAAATAAAGCCAGGGTGTTCAACTGAATAAATAAATAAATACAGGGTGTTCAACTGAATAAATAAATAAAGACAGGGTGTTCAACTAAATAAATAAATAAATAAAGCCAGGGTGTTCAACTGAATAAATAAATAAATACAGGGTGTTCAACTGAATAAACAAATAAATAAATAAAGCCAGGGTGTTTAACTGAATAAATAAATAAAGACAGGGTGTTCAACTGAATAAATAAATAAAGACAGGGTGTTCAACTGAATAAATAAATAAAGCCAGTGTGTTCAACTGAATAAATAAATAAAGACAGGGTGTTCAACTGAATAAATAAATAAAGACAGGGTGTTCAACTGAATAAATAAATAAATAAAGCCAGGGTGTTCAACTGAATAAATAAATAAATAAAGACAGGGTGTTCAACTAAATAAATACCTAAAGACAGGGTGTTCAACTGAATAAATAAATAAATAAAGACAGGGTGTTCAGCTAAATAAATAAATAAATAAATAAAGACACGGTGTTCAACTGAATAAATAAATAAATATAGCCAGGATGTTTAACTGAATAAATAAATAAAGACAGATTGTTCAACTGAATAAATAAATAAAGACAGGGTGTTCAACTAAATAAATAAATAAATAAATAAAGACAGGGTGTTCAACTGAATAAAGAAATAAATAAAGAAAGGGTGCTCAACTGAATAAATAAATAAAGACAGGGTGTTCAACTAACTAAATAAATAAATAAATAAATAAATAAAGACAGGGTGTTCAATTGAATAAATAAATAAATAAAGACAGGGTGTTCAGCTAAATAAATAAATAAATAAAGCCAGGGTGTTCAACTGAATAAATAAATAAATAAAGACAGGGTGTTCAACTAAATAAATAACTAAAGACAGATTGTTCTACTGAATAAATAAATAAAGCCAGGGTGTTCAACTAAATAAATAAATAAATAAATAAAGCCAGGGTGTTCAACTGAATAAATAAATAAATAAAGCCAGGGTGTTCAACTGAATAAATAAATAAATAAAGCCAGGGTGTTCAACTGAATAAATAAATAAATAAAGAAAGGGTGTTCAACTGAATAAATAAATAAATAAAGAAAGGGTGTTCAGCTAAATAAATAAATAAATAAATAAAGACGGTGTTCAACTGAATAAATAAATAAATAAAGACAGGGTGTTCAACTGAATAAATAAATAAAGACAGATTGTTCAACTGAATAAATAAATAAAGACAGGGTGTTCAACTAAATAAATAAATAAATAAAGACAGGGTGTTCAACTGAATAAATAAATAAATAAAGAAAGGGTGTTCAACTGAATAAATAAATAAAGACAGGGTGTTCAACTGAATAAATAAATAAATTAAGCCAGGGTGTTCAACTAAATAAATAAATAAATAAAGACAGGGTGTTCAACTGAATAAATAAATAAATAAAGAAAGGGTGTTCAACTAAATAAATAAATAAATAAAGACAGGGTGTTCAACTAAATAAATAAATAAATAAATAAATAAATAAAGACACGGTGTTCAACTGAATAAATAAATAAATAAAGAAAGGGTGTTCAACTAAATAAATAAATAAAGACACGTGGTGTTCAGCTAAATAAATAAATAAATAAAGACAGGGTGTTCAACTAAATAAATAAATAAAGACAGGGTGTTCAACTGAATAAATAAATAAATAAATAAAGCCAGGGTGTTCAACTGAATAAATAAATAAATAAAGCCAGGGTGTTCAACTGAATAAATAAATAAATAAAGACAGGGTGTTCAACTATTAAAGTACAAAGACAGTCTACACCGGTGTCACAGAAAATTGGTAGATCGTGAAATAAGTAGATATCGCCTATACTACACATGTGCGAATTTCTGAATTTAAAGGGAGGGTTCATTCCAGAAATGTATGTCTGTGAACTTTAATAGTTGAACCATCTGTGTCTTTATTTATTTATTTATTTTAATTGTTGAACCATCGCCGTCTTTGTTTTAAATGTGTTACCATTAAATCGTAAAATATAAAAACTGTTTTAAACTTTAAAAATTTTGTCAGAATCTTTTATTAAAACCTGCATTTTACGTGACGCATATATCGCTAATGTACGCTACTGATATCATATATGACATATCGTCAAATGTACTTTTGTATTATAAATATTTAAAATGTCTTATGTTAGTAATCCTTAATAGATATTCACGGTTGCTTATACTATTAGTGCTAACACGATTTTTGAAGTTAAATAGTAGGCATTAATGTATTAAGAACATAAGAACATAAGAAAGTTTACAGACGAGAGGAGGCCATTCAGCCCATCTTGCACGTTTGGTTTTTAGTAGCTTATTAATCCCAGAATCTCATCAAGGAGCTTCTTGAAGGATCCCAGGGTGTCAGCTTCAACAACATTACTGGGAAGTTGTTTCCAGACCCTCACAATTATCTGTGTAAAAAAGTGCCCTATATTTTCAGTTCAGAATGCCCCTTTATCTAATCTCCATTTGTGACCCCTAGTCCTTGTTTCTTTTTTCAAGTCGAAAAAGTCCTGGGTCGACATTGTCAATACCTTTTAGAATTTTGAATGCTTGAATCAGATCACCGTGTAGTCTTCTTTGTCAAGACTGAATAGATTCAATTCTTTTAGCCTGTCTGCATAAGACATGCCTTTTAAACCTGGGATATTTCTGGTCGCTCTTCCTTGCAGTCTTTCTAGAGCGGCAACATCCTTTTTGTAACGAGGTGACCAGAACTGAACACAATATTCTAGATGAGGTCTTACTAATGCATTGTAAAGTTTTAACATTACTTCCCTTGATTTAAATTCAACACGTTTCACAATATATCCAAGCATCTTGTTGGCCTTTTTTATAGCTTCCCCACATTGTATAGATGAAGACATTTCTGAGTCAACATAAACTCCTAAGTCTTTTTCATAGATTCCTTCTTCAATTTCAGTATCTCCCATATGATATTTATAATGCATATTTTTATTGCCTATAACCACTCCCTAATCCATTTGCATGCATATGAACAGTTCAGATGCAGTATGGATAGAAACACATTATTGAAGCTTCAAGTTTTCCATCCCAGACATCTGACTTAATAAAATTCCATAAAGCCAATGTGTTAGAGTGATTCGTAAGTAGTATATGCCATATGCCATATCACCATGTTAATTTTTAACCAATGAGAACGCAGCAATTGGTTTTGACAGGTCCCCTTAGCCAATCAGAATCGAGAATTATTTAAGAGTGAAATGGGTAAACGGGAATACATTGTTTTGTTATATGTGTTATTTCAGAAAATAAAATAAGCTTTTTAGAAAAATAAAATAAGTTTGAAAACAGGTATATTAGTTTATTTCAGAAAAAAATAAAATGAGCAGTAAAATGGGTGAAAACAAAAAGGGTACAATGTGCTGAAAAAATAAACAAGCCTGAAACTGGGAAAAAAAATGTAGAGTGCTGAAAATAAAGCAAGTTTGAAAATGTGAAAAAACTAAAATGTATAAAGTTTTGAAAAATAAAATTAGTAAAAATGGAAAACAAAAAAGTATAAAGTGTTGAAAAGATAAAGCAGGTTTTGAAAATAAAATGAGAAGTAAAATGTTAATAACAAGTTTACAATGCATCTCCCTTGGCAATGCTGGAGCAGCCTGTAAGCTTATGCAGAAGTAAACAAACACAAAAGTTTTCAAAACTACAGATTGAAGGATTATCAACTGAGCAAAACAGTCTTTAGGCACACGTGTACATATTGACAATCTAGTTCACCTTCTATTTGTTGAAAACTTAAACTTTCTCAAACTGCAATTGCCGAGTGCGTGTGCGTTTACATTTTTTTCAAAGCAGCGTTCTTTCTTTCCTTCTCTCTTCCTGTTAATTTATTATTTTTTTGATAATTCTCTGCAGTTTCTTTCTGCATGTGAGAAATGTTGGCTATGGTTATTTGCCAACATGGGGAAGCAGACAGACACTTATTTCTCAAATGTGTACTATGTAAATGTAAAGTCCATCTTTGCCTGAACCAGGACAGAAACTGTTTTTCTGCCAACCACAATGCTAAATATACTTGAGAGATCCTCAGGACTTGACTAGTAGTCTTTCAGCTGAAACACAATACTTCTTAAAATGTTCTTGTGGAAATGAATATATAGCCATAAATGTCTAACGTATCATATATGATACATTAAAAATATACTTTAGTGCTAATTTTAAAAAAAAAAAACTACTTTGTTTATAGGATTAATAAAAAGTATCATTTCAAAAAATTAGATTTTTCTGATAGTTATTACATGTCTCCGACTTTACATGGTTAAAGTTCAGGGCACCAATATGGTAACAGAATATTCAAAACAAAATAATTTCATTTGACAAACATGCATTTGTATTTTGTTCAACGTTTTTTTTTTTTTTCCTGCAATTTCCACTGTACTTTGGAAGCTGTGACGCAGTGGGTAAACTGCTGTGCTGAACTATAAAAAAAATCGTTACGATCCTCGCTGGCACAGTGGCGTGGGGGCATTGAGTCAATAGACTGACTATATCTCAGCATGGTTTTGAGGGCTTGGTCTCGAAACTAGGATGAGTCCAGTGAGGTGAGATTCAACTCCGCTCTCCAAAATGCCCTGAGAATTAGATTCTCTACCGTGTCAGTGTTTTGAGGAGTTTACCTCAAAACGGGGCAATTGGCAACACTCAAAGTAATAATTAAACAATTGACCACTTTGCAGAAGTCAAGGTGCCCCGAAGCCCCACTACTCATCCGACGTTCACCTCCTGAACGAAAAGGCAAAAAATATGCAGTCATATTTGGAATTGCATAAATAAATGCATCATTTCTGCAATATTTATTTTTCTGAAATATATGTAACAATTGTACACATTGTAAGTTAATATTACAAATCAGGATATAACACAAACAAGACATTCAATTACAAGTCCTGTCTATTGCTGAACAATAAACGTGGCATGTGTACATATTGACAGTCTAGTTCACCTTCTATTTGTTGAAAACATAAACTTTCTCGATGTGTTTTTTTTTTTTCAAACTGCAATTGGGTAGTTGACAAAAAGTCATGTCCGAAAATTAAAAAAAATAATTTATCATATTGATGATGAAAATCATATAGTTGCATTACATTGAGTCTGAAGTTCTCAAACAAATGTCATAACCTTGGATTTTATATTGCAGTCCTATTTTATGAACCTATTAATGCATCACTGCTTTGAATTTGTCCTGTGGTGTGACACCATAAAATATATATATGTAACATTTCAAATAATCTCATTTTGATAACAAAATTGTTTATCTTCATCCTTGACTACTCCTGTTTGTAGATCATTGACTATCTTTTGATTATCAAGTGAAATGAGACAGAATTTGCTGTTATAATGGGGAAACCCAGGTGTCTCCCACTAAATTTTGAGTAAGATTTGCTGCAATTTTTCTGCACATTGTTAAAAATCCATGAATTTACTTGTGTGGTATAATGACATTACCTGCCACATAATCTACAGTTATTTTCGTATTTTTTTTGGACTCAACCTTTTTTGCCCTCTCATTTATAAGCGTCACCCCAAAGGACACCATGTCACACCAAAGGAAGAAACAAGAAACAGTGAGATTTTTCCCTTTCAAAAATATATTTTATGAAACTTTCAAAAGTGTGTGAACACCATACAATCTTTTAAAAGTAATAATTCAACAAAATAACTTGAAATGTGTTTAACACAAGCTTGAGAAATGTGCCAACTCTATGAAACTTAAGGTTTAACAGGCATAACAAGGAATGATTTGCTAATGTTTTTTAAAAAATGAACATAACTAAGCAACAAAGCATTGGTGACATTTCATAGAAACTTAAGCTAAAAACTTGAATTTATCCTTTTCATCATTGTGACTTCACTTTAGGTCTTTGCAAACTAGTTTGCATGTCGTCTGTGCTTTTAAATCTGGTTAAAAAGCAGCCAGTCATATTTTGTAAGCTTGGCAGCACGGTTGGTGGGCTCTGGCTCAGAAATGATGCTGATGATCTCCTCGTGGGTCTAATAAATACAGTGGGGTTTCTGCGGCCAGGTGAATGCATTTCTGTCACCACTTTGCACCATGCAGTTCACCTCGATCTCCCCTCCATGAATTTGAGTGATTTGGCCGACATAAGGTTTGTCATCATATTTCACTATCACAAATTTTCCGTCTGTGCATTTCTCCTGCTCCTCCTCATCCTCACATGGATCATCAGCCTTTGCCTGGGGTTGGAGATACTGAGTGTGGGAGGCAGTGCAAAACGCCAGCTTGACTGATTTGTGACAGGAGCACATCTGTGAGTAAGTGCAAAAATATCTCTGTGGAATATCTCTCCTGGTGAGAAGGACAGCACCTGGTGAGTGTTGAGAATCCCAGTGACTGGATGAACAACTTGGAGAAGCATTTCATCCATGATGTTGATGTCTTCCTCTTCAATCCTTGAATGTGATGTTTTCTGGATTTTTATTGACCAAAAACTCATATAGCTCCCTCGGAATTTGCAGGTCATTTCCACCAAGAACGTGCATGTCCGCCATCCTCTTCACTGAACCCGCCACTCCATCTGGGGCACCCTTTTCATGTGACCTCTCTGAGAAGTTCCATGTCACTCGCTTGAACCCCCATGTGTAGGGAACACTGCTGAGGAGAAAGCTGTTTGCTGTGTCACAGGTCCATCACTTAGGATGTGCAAGGTGTCCATTTCTTCCCCGTGTTTCTGCTTCGCCCAAACCGCTCTCTCTCTCAATGAGTTTGAGATGGTTGCATAGCAGTGGGAGCCATGCGCTGTATAAGCAACCACTGTATCTTCTTGTCCTCTCTTGTCATTATTCTGCCTCAACCTCAAACTGACAAAAAGCATTCAGTTATCAACAGAATACAGTAAGATTACATTAGTAAAACACAGTTCACAAGATTACAAGTTGTTTCAGATAATTGAAAAATAATTAGTTTTCATAAAATGTACCCCACATCACTTAAAATGTTCAACATGATATTCAATTGGTGCAAATAACTCCGTAAAACACCATTTATACTGGTTTATTATGAGAACATTTCCACTGATGTGACAGCTGTGTCCTCTGGAGTGACATGAAAATGGTGTCACACCAGTGGACATATCTGTCACACCAATGGACTTCCCATGATGTTTGGCCATTTTGGGGCCTTGAGGTGATTCTCAAGCATTCCATTTTAACTCACTGGACACTTTTCTCATTGGTTTTCAAAGTTTAATGATTAAAAAGGTATACTTTTTTTGCATTCTCATTTAAAAGGTGTCACACCAAAGGATGTAACAGATGTAGTTGTAGTTATTTTCCTGATCACTTAAACTATATTTAGTTGTTTTTTTTTGTTGTTGTTTTGTAGTTGACCAGTAGTCTTTCAGCTGAAACACAAATACTTCCTGCAATTTCCGCTGTACTTTGAGGCGGCTGTGACGCGGTGGGTAAACTGTTGCGCTGAACTATAAAAAAAATTCGTTATGATCCTCGCTGGCACGGTGGCGTGGGGCATTGAGTCAATACACTCTAAGAACAATCAGTTCCTTTCAAAAAATGTATAGTTCTTTGGCTTGTCCCCTATACGAAACCCTTTTTGGTTCTTTACAGAACTCTAAATGAAAGTTCTCCCAAGAACCCTGTAATAATTTTAAAAATGGATCTTTAAAGAACCTATAGGTTCTTTACAGATCCTCACCACACGAAGAACAACCAGTTCCTCAAAGAACCTTTTATGGTTCTTTGCCTATCCTCTATCTGAAACCCCTTTCAGTTCTTTAAAGAACTCTACATGAAAGTTCTCGAAAGAACCCTGTGGTAAATTTAACAATGGCTCTTTAAAGAAACTGTAGGTTATTTACAGATCGTCACCACTCAAAGAACAACCAGTTCCTCTTTTTATGGTTATCCTGCCTATCCTCTATCTGGAACCCATTTTATCTCTTTAGAGAACTCTAAATGAAAGTTTCCACCACAGATCCCAACCTTTACCTACCAATCTAGTTATTTAAGAACCCTGATAATACCTTTCCCTTAGGATATATATATATATATATATATATATATATATATATATATATATATATATATATATATATATATATATATATATATATATATATATATATATATATATATATATATATATATATATTTTTGCCATAGGTAAAGATCAAGAAGACTACTAATGTATTCTAATTTATACAATTTTGACTTATTTTAACAAAGTATTTGTTTCCTAGTGCTATTTTTACACTTTATGTTTAAATCACTGCAATGTATAGTATGCAATCGTTTTTTTAAAAAAAATATATATTACCCATTTAATATCCAACTGCTTTTTGTGGCAATAAACTTATATATTTGTTATTGTCCTAAAAGGAAAACCATACAAACCATATTATCTTCAAGCAATTTATTTGACAATTGTAGAAGAATATCTCATATAAGATTTTAAATAAAATTGAGGATGCAATTAAAACAAAAAAAATCAGCAGAGAATGAGTGCAGTTTCTAGATTCAAATAGGTAACAAAAACACAAATAGCCATACTATTAGCGTCATTAATTACACATATGTTCTTTATATATAACAAATGCTTATCATTGTGCTGATCTGGTGAAAAAGTCAAGCGTTTATCTTATATGGATAAAGATGTTTTAGAGACCTTTTCTATTTTGAATGCAGTGTCCTTTAAAATTTTTACTTCAGCATATTGTAAACACGAACACAAGTTGTTGAAATTTTTGGTTTCCCAGTATGTGACAAAGAAAATTCTACATGAAACGCAGAGTATTTTAAATATATTTACAATATTCTAGGCTGTAAACAAAATGGACAGCTAGAAAGCAGCTCACAGCATGTGTTATATCCATGCTACCATTTTGATCCTCCATAACCTCCTCCCTGTCGACATGGACAGAGACCCATTCTGCTTGAAGTGGATTTTTATTTGGTCCACAGCACAATTACGGGTGAAGGTGCACAAGGTTCCTGAAAAAAAAGAGTGAAATCAAATAAGGAGAAAAGGAAGAGAAAGGATTGGAGTGAGGGAGAGAGAAAAGGGGGAAGAGAAGAGGGGGGAGGGAAAGAGGGGACAGGAGAGAGGGACAGGGAGTAAAGGGAGAGTGAGAGGGGGAGGGGAAAAGTAGGTAGAGGAGGTAGAGGGGGAATGAAAGAGGGTAACACAGAAGAGGTGAGGGGGATGAAAGAAAAGGAATAGAAAGCAGGAGGGGAGAGAAAAGAGGAGAAAGTGAGTTTTTTTATCTTAAAAGTACTTTGTAGTTTACACAAATATTCCCCAATAATAATAATAATCTACAGGTTTATGGCATAAAGCAGGACAGGTAGCAGAGAGGCAGGCGATTGAATAATGACAGGAAATGTTGTGCGTCTGTCTCCCTGCGTGTGTATGTGGGTGAGTGAATCTGTGTCTGTTAATAAGATAAGATCAAGTGTCATATACAAAGCATATTAAGCTACACAGCTACACACCAGGCCTGTTGATTAAGGGAGTTATATTTCAATCCATTAAAAAAAATTAGTGCTTAGCTAAATTAGCTAAAAAGGAGAGGAAGGAGCTCCATGTGACATTCCTGGATTTGGCTAATGCATATGGTTCAGTGCCACATGAACTTCTTTGGGCAGCATTTGATTTTTTCAGTGTACCAATGACAATAACAAATCTAGTGAAAGCCTACTTTGGAGATTTGCAATTTAGTTTTTCAACTTCAGAATTCAGCACTACATGGCAATGCCTAGAAGTTGGAATAATGGCAGGATGCACCATTTCTCCACTGGCTTTTACCATGGCAATGGAAGTAATCATTAGGGCATCAAATTGGGTAGTGGGAGGAGAGCGCTTGGCTTCTGGAATGCGACTATCACCAATTCGAGCATACATAGATGACATGACAACCATGACTACAACAGTAGCCTGCACTAATCGGTTATTGGGCAAATTAACCAATAACATTGAATGGGCACAAATGCAATTCAAGCCTACTAAATCAAGGAGCATCTCTATAATTAAAGGTAAAGTAGTAGATAAAACGTTCTTCGTTAATGGTGAGGCAATACCAACAGTGTCAGTGAAGAGCCTTGGGAGATGGTACGACGGGGATCTAAAGGACATAGTTCGTGTGTGAGAAGTTAGACAACAAGCTGTGGAAGGGTTGAAGAGCATAGACAGCAGCGCTTTACCAGGCAAACTAAAATTCTGGTGCTTTCAGTTTGGTCTACTGCCAAGGTTGCTGTGGCCACTGACTGTGTACGAGGTTTCTTTGACAACAGTAGAGAAACTGGAAGCTTTAATCAATTCACACATCAGGAAATGGTTGGGAGTTCCACGCTACCTCAGCAGAGTGGGACTTTATGGTAAAGGAATACTGCAGCTACCTGTCTCCGCTCTAACCGAGGAGTTTAAGTGCGCCAAGGTCTGACTGGAAATGACATTAGTAGAGTCACGCGACAAAGGCGTAAGGGAGGCAGCACCTGTGTTGAAAACTGGAAGAAAGTGGGTGGCAAAGAAAGCTGTGGAGGATGCAAAGGCTGCCCTTCGAATTGGTGATATCATGGGGCAAGTTCAGCATGGAAGAGGGGGTCTTGGTCTCAGTTCAGCTCCTCCTACATGGCACAAGGCAGCCCCAGCTCAACGGAGGAAGCTGGTAGTCAATGAGGTGCAAAAGCAGGAGGAGAGGATGAGGTGTATAAAGGCCATTTCCCAGGGCAAGCAGGGAGAATGGATGAGATGGGAGAGTGTGGAAAAACGCAAGATTGGCTGGCAAGACCTATGGTCAATGGAACAGAGCAGGATCAGTTTCCTTATAAGGTCAACATATGATGTTCTCCCATCACCACAGAACCTAAACCTCTGGGTAGGAGAGGATCCCTCATGTCCTTTGTGTTCATCACCTGCAACACTAAGGCACATTTTGACAGGATGTAAGGTGGCTCTTAGCCAAGGACGGTTTACTTGGCGCCATGACCAGGTGCTGAGATGTTTGGCCTTAGCATTGGAAGACAAGCGTAACATGAACAATTAGTTGCCACCTGTTCCATCAAAACATTACACACAAAAGACAACATTCCTCCGCCCAGGAGAGCAACCACCAAGGAAAGTGTTAAAACCATTCCTCGCCCAGGACAACTGGAAGCTTCTAGAGACTGGAAAATGCTGGCAGATGTTGGTCAACGGCTTATGTTTCCACCTGAGAGTGCCACCACTAACCTTCGACCAGATATTGTCTTGTGGTCTGGATCAGCATGCCTTGTTCACCTGGTAGAGTTAACAGTGCCATGGGAGGATGCTGTAGATGAGGTGTATGAGAGGAAGAAACTGCGGTATGCTCAACTAGCCACTGAAGCAGAACAGCGAGGATGGAGAGTCTGGGTTTACCCAGTGGAAGTGGGTTGTCGAGGATTTGTGGCGCACTCTCCAACCTGGTTTCTCAGAGATGTCGGATTCAATGGCCAAGAGTTGCGTCGCACAGTGAAGAACTTATCTGAAGCAGCAGAGAGGAGCAGCAACTGGCTGTGGTTGAGACGGAAAGATTCTGGCTGGGGATCTCAAGCACAATAGAAAGAAAGAAACGCTGATGTACAGGTAAGTAAGCTGGGCTGAGTTGAGTGGGGGACGGAGGGGGGTGATGCTGGGACGCCAGAATCACCGTCGAGCCCTCTTGAGGTGTCGTGGGCTAGTCGACGAAGATGGACACCGAGGATGGAAGGTGCCCACTTGAAGACCCCAGAGATGTACCCTACTTAGCTCAATCCAGACGGTTGTCATGCTGATGCGCTGGGGAGACCGCACTATGGTTGATCCCCGGAGCCAGCATCGCAGCCGTTGTGTGTGCTGATGCGCTAGGGAGGCAAAATAAGCTGATCCCTGGAGCCAGCATTACACTTCAGCCATCAACACCAGACAGAAGGATATCTACATCATCATATGGAAGGAAGCGCAAATGGATGGAGACACATATGGATCACATTAGTTTACTGTGAAGCTACGTCTTAGTTGGTGCTTATCTTGGCGAGAGCCAAGTTCAAATCAGCATGAAGTTTTAACATCTACTCTCATGTAATGGAAATCATAATACATAATAAACAAAGGTAATGAACCTTGGAGGTACTTTAGGAGTGCAATTTAAGTAATTACAGCTAAGAAACCTGTTACTTTTTTATTATAGTAATCCTCTGTCTTCTCCTTCATCTGGGAACTACTTTTTTATTTGTTTTAAAATAAGGCCAATTTTTTGAAAAACACAGTGTCCTAAGAGAATGCGTAAAACGTTTCACATACCTCATCAATTAATACCACCCAAAATAATGTTTCTTTAAAAAAAGTCAGGCAGTAGGAGCAAAGCTGCATTCATCATGTAGCCTGCAAATTAAACCAAAAACAACACATACAATATGTACTCGTAGAACTTACAAAGCCTTTCTATGGTAAGCAGATTTTAAATGTATATGGCATTTTCTAGTGTTTTTTTCTTCTTATTTTTTTAGGGTACTGTATCTTGGTAAATCAATTCTAAAACACTTGTGTGATATATAAAACTAAGTCATAATCATCCTTATTTACTGGTGTGTCATTTGTTTAATAAAGAAAAGTATGTTTCCTGGAAAGATGGCGTCTAAATGAATTAACAAGTTTAAATGTTTTTGGTCAACTATTTACACCTAATAATACACTGAAGTCTGCCTCATGCTGATGGTATTTTTCAAGATGATGCAAGTATTTGTTTAGCATGAATTTTTGCACTGAACAGTTGTGGCATTTGAATACATTCATTCGTTTTAAAAGGAAACTAACCCCTGAAGATTTGTTTTGCGTCTCCGTGTCTTGTTTTGTCTAGCCACTGACATATATTCTCAGAAACCTAACCTTGCTAAGATCACATCCAGGTGTGCGAGGAAAAAGAAAGACATTGGGACATTGAATTGCAAAACAATGATTGCAAAAATGATTAAAACAAAAGGGTTTGATGTTCTGCAGGAAGAGGAAGCATAATGGTCAAGTTTTTGAAAGAATTGTTTCTTCTTTTTGAAGGAATGTTCTCAATATTATCACTAAATGTGAATGGGTTAAGACATTTTGCTAAACTTGAAAAAGTTTTAATTAATGTAAATAAGAATGATATTGTCTGCCTGCAGGAAACTTTTTGGGATGACACTTTTATTCATAATTTTAAGCATTTATGGAATGGGGAAATCTATACTAGTAATTAGTCCAACCATAGAAGAGGGGAGGCTGTATTAGTTAATAATACTTTTAAGGAAAGTGTTTCTTTGTTAGAGAAGGATACATAAGGGAGATTTTTAAAAATGCAAATTCATTTTAAAAATAATTGTCTGAAATTGAAAAATCTTACCTGCCCTATTTTATTTTATTACAATTGGTCAATATTTATGCTCCTAATTATCAAAAGGAGCGCTTTGAATTTTTTTACTGGCCTGGAGAGACACCTGGGAGCAGACAATGTCATTATGGTGGGAGACTTCAATGTAGCTATGAGCACTATAGACATAGCATCGGGAATGGTTTTCAAAGGTGATTATTCCAGAAGTTTGTTGGCAAGGCATTTGGAGAACTATAATTATATTGATTTCTGGAGATGCTAAAATTCGTTAAAGAGGGATTTCTCCAGGAGACAGTTTGTACAAAAGGAATTAAACCAAAGCAGAATAGATTTTGGAATATGTCATGTTAATTTTCTTAGCTACCTGGGGAAAATTGTTTATAAATTCACCTCTTTCAGCGATCATGCTGCTTTCTCTTTTCAAGTCCTGTTTAATAAGTTGCAGAAAGGACCAGGGCTGTGGTGTTTTAATAATCCATTTTTGAAAGAAGATTTGTTTTGTAAGGGAATTGAAATATTAATTAGGGATAGTATGAAGTGTCCATTGTTTCAAAATGAAAAACGAATATGGTGGGATAATTTAAAATACAATATAAAGAAATACTGCATTCAATATGGGATAAATAGAAATAAAATTAAAATTAAGAGTGAGCAGGAGATTCAGGTAGAACTTAAACGTGAATAGGAGAAGGCAGCAGAGCTGAGGGAGATGAATTATAACAGAATCGAGGAATTGCAAGACAAAATTAAAGAAATTGAAAACGAGCGCTGTGAGGGGGCAATACTAAGATCCAAAGCCAGACATGTGGTGGAGGAAGAGAAAAGCACTACATTCTTTTTTGGGCTTGAAAAACAAAGACAGCAAGACTCCTTTATAGAGGAACTGACTAAAAGTAATGGGGAAGTGTAACAGGGCAAGGAGCCCTGTACAGTGTTCTGTTTATTTATTTTTAGAACGGGGTTTCCCCCTCCGCCCCTGTGTTATTTTGTATTTGTTTGTTTTGTGATTTATGTATTTATTATATAGGACAAGCGAGGTGCCGTCCTTCAGGATTTTGTAGTATTATTTTTGTTGTATTATTATCGTTATGATTTATTTATTATGTATTTATATGACGGCGAAGCACAGTGGGTTTTGTTATTGTTTTATTTAAAATGTGTTCTGGCAGAGGCGAGAGTGGGTACTCGTCCTCTGCCAGGAATAATTAGAAAACCTTGTGCAGAAGGTGGCCATCTCCCAAATGAATTAAGTGATTAATTTGTTGCTAAATCGGGAGATGGTCACCTGCATAAAAGCCTGCAGCTCGCTGCACTCAGGGTGGGTGTTAGAGCGGAGAGAGCAAGCGAGGAGCGAGGAAGAAACAAAATTAAAAACTAAAACTTAAGGGATCTGTGAAGGCTACTGCTCAGCCGGACCTTTAAGTGTATTATTTTGTGTTCAAGATTTTGTTTTGTTTGACTGTTTTATTTTGCTCTGTGAGCACAGTGTTTTGTGTTTAAATATTTTATTTATTTTTTGTATTATTTGAATAAAATGGCGCTGCCACGTCTTTATTATTTTGAAACTGCAGTACTACTGGTGTCAGTTTGTTTCCTTCCTGCTTCTGTCTTGACGTCACCACCCAGCCACCCTGTCACAGGAAGTAACTGAAGAACAGGGTGAAATCTTAAAAGAAGTCTGTAGTTTTTACACAGGGCTTTTTAAAAAGCAAGATACAGTTTTGGAAGAGAGAAAATGCTGTCTTTTATAGAAACTAAAGTGAGTGAGGAGGACAGGGAGAGTTGTGAGAAGGAGATTAGGTTGGAGGAACTAGAAGACGCCTTGCAGGATATGACAACTAATAAATGCCCCAGTCCAGGTTAACCCTGGAATTTTATCTCAAATTGAAAAATCTTATCTGCCCTATTTAATTACAAGTATTTAAAGAGGTTAAAGAGAAAGGTCTTTTAAGCCCAACAATGAGAATGGGGATAGTTACTTTAATCTACAAGAAACAAGGAGATAAAACCTTATTAAAAAACTATCGGCCCATAAGTCTTTTAAATTGTGATTATAAACACACTAACAAGGAATTTAGCAAATCGTTTGAAAGCGGTATTGGCCAAGATAATACCCCCTCCCAAACTTATTGTGTGCCAGGAAGGGATATAGCGGATGCAATATGTTTGGTAAGGGATGTAGTTAGTTACTAGAAAACGGAGCAAAAAAAGGCTATATTTTAAAAGTAGCTCAGGAAAAAGCCTTTGATAGGGTGGAACATGATTATTTATTAGAGGTGCTGCAGAGATTTGGTTTTGGGAATAGTTTTACCTCATGGGTTAAGGTTTTTTACACCAATATTTTTAGTAGAGTAAAATGTAATGGCAATCTGACTGAGTTCTTCCCAGTGGAGAGGTCAGTGAGACAGGGCTGCCCTCTCTCTGCTTTACTGTATTCAGTAATAGCAGAACCCCTGAGCCTGGCAATACATGGAAATAAAGACATCATAGGAGTCCCAATTCCTGGTTGTAATGAAAAATCAATTATATATCAGCATGCAGATGACACCACACTCACAGTGTCTAGTCTAGACAGCATCCCAGAAATAATGGAAGTGTTCACATCTTACTGTTCTGCTTCAGGGGCAAATATTAATATTGATAAATCCGAAATTCTCCCTATAAGGAAAGGCAGTACACTTTTGGATTTAGATATACCTTTCAAAATTGCAGAGGAAAGCCTTCAGATCTTGGGGTCTAGAACTTCTTTATAAATCCAGGGAACACCCTTTACCATTGAAGGTTTAAGACACATTAATAACATTTCTCCTCCCCCATTCCCAAACCCCCACATGTCGATAAAAATGTTTCAGAAAGTGCTTCCATACACGGTTATTCGCAGGGTCTAAAAAACTTTTTAACCACTTTAATTCGAAAGCTCTTTCGTTTTAGCTCAATATGTGCCAGCATTAGCCCTCCTTTACTAATTTCAGGTCAGTGGCTGAAAAGAACTGGCAAGAAAAGATAATAAAAATGAAGGCCATCTTAAATTTGTGGAGTAGCAGGGAATTGACTCTGTAGGGTAAAGTCTTAATAATCTGTTTCTTTCCAGGATATGGTATTTACTGAGTGTTAAGGAGATCCCCCAGTTGGCTGTGGGCTGGGAAACCTGCTAAGATCAACTATAATACAATAATTGGGGAAATTGGTAAAGGAGGGCTAATGCTGGCAGATATTGAGCTAAAACGAAAGAGCTTTCGAATTAAAGTGGTTAAAAAGTTTTTAGACCCTACGAATAACAGTGTATGGAAGCACTTTCTGAAACATTTTTTATCAACATGTGGGGGTTTGAGAATGGGGGAGGAGAAATTTTTATTAATGTGTCTTAAACCTTCAATGGTAAAGGGTGTTCCCTGGATTTATAAAGAAGTTCTAGTGGCTTGGTCTGAGTTCTTTTAACCCAGAGACCAGAGAACAAATATTGGAGCAGCCTCTTTTTTTACCCACTGTTAAAAGCGCAAGGTGTGACACATTTTTAAAGAAGGCTTTTTACCCAATTTGGCAATAGCTGACTTGGTAAAAGAAAAGAACGAAGATATTCCTCTCATCAGTATAATAATAAAGGAGTACAGTAAAATACAAAGTACCGTCCCTGAGAGTTGGGTGAGGGTTATTAATCAAGAACATAACAGCAAACTGTCTCCTGGAGTTTCTTTTTCTGTGTTTCTTCTAAAAAGGAAAAATAAATACTTTAACATTATTGAATGTACAACCAAATTGTTCTATTTATTGTTAATGAGTGTGGTTTTTAAAAAAAACAACATCAGAGCAATTCTGGCAAAAAATATTTCCAAACTTGAAAATAGGCAGAATGTGAAGAAAATGAAATGCATCTATTTGTGAGATGCACTGAACTGCAGGGGTTGAGGGAATACATGAGGGGTTTAATAGAGGGGTTCTTTAAATTTGCAGAGCAGAATGTACTCAATACATTGTCATGGGAGGAAATGTTTTTGTTTGGATTGACTGATCAAATAGATAATGTTAACACTCCAGCGGTGAACTTATTCTTGAGTTACACAAGGTACACCATTTTAAATAGAAGAAACATGGCAGAGTTTCATGATATGAAAGCAGATATTGTTAAATTGTATATTTTTTATGTGAAGAAAAATATTTCATATATATTTCATTACTGTGAAGAACATAAACAAATGGAGGACTTTGAAGAAATAATTCTGTTCAACAATATTTTTCTTAGGAAAACCTAATAGCCTTGTTTTCAAGTTGTAAATATTGCACAATGTCTGTATTATGAAAAAAATGTTTTTGTAAAGTGATGATTTAATAAAAATTAAAAAAAATAAATAAATAAATAAGCCTGATCTCATCTGATCTCAGAAGCTAAGCAACATTGGGCTTGGTTAATACTTGGATGGGAGACTGCCTGAGAATACCAAATGCTGCAGGCATTGCAGTTTTGAAATTACATTTTACCATTTAAATGTGTAAAACGAAGACACAAAAAAATGAAAGCTCTGAGGAATACCCTAACATTTGAACTTACCATGGAAACTAAAGAGCAGGCTGCTCTCTTGCAAGATGGTTTGGATATTAAAGGAGATCATTGTTCCTGTCAGTGGTTATATGCACAAGATGTGGTTGTTTCCTTTTTACATTTGCCGGCATATATTGCTTATGGTAACATTATTTCTAAACTGGAGAGTTGGGGAGTAAATATTGTTTCGGATATTAAACGCTGTGTTTATCCAAGTACTTCAGTGGCTGATGGAAAGCGATTTGTTCGTGTCAAGTTCCCTAGAACTGTTATGTCTTTGCCATATAGCACAAAGTTTGATACAGACGAAGGTCCTAAATATTTTCAGGTGTTGAATGACAGACAGGAGCGGGTTTGTCACATGTGCCTTCTGCCAGGACATGTGGTGTCATCATGCCCTTCGTTCAGGTGCTTTGAGTGCGGACAGCAGGGGCATTACACTCGGTCCTGTAGAGCAGTACGCTGCGATGACTGTCACCATGCTCTGTTGAGCTATGTTTGTTTGGATGCGGAGGATGGTGCTGCTGAGAACTGGGGTGTGGAGGGAGAGGTGGCAGTTGTGCTTTCACAGCAGGGTGAAGAGGGGGAGTTGAAAGAGCAGCCAGAGGAAGGGGAGGCTGTGGCTAAGCTAATGGAGATGGCGTTGAGGGATGAGCGATCGGAGACTGTGCCTGACGCAGAGGACGTGCATCATGTGGAGGGAGGGCTGGGCGCGGCTGCGGAGGCAGTGGAAAGTGTGTCTGCTGTAGCAGTACTTGTGAAAGAGCAGCCAGAGGAAGGGGAGGCTGCGGCTGAGCTAATGGAGATGGCGTTGAGGGATGAGCGATCGGAGACTGTGCCTGACGCAGAGGACGTGCATCATGTGGAGGGAGAGATGGGCGTGGTTGCAGAGGCAGTGGAGAGTGTGTCTGCTGTAGCAGTACTTGGGGAGGAAGCAGTGTATGAAGGTGGTGGAGGAAGCTTACAGGAGGATAGGGAGGAGGTGGAGTCGTGCCCACGTGATCGGAATGTTAGACTGGCCAAGATAATCAGACGGGACCGGGCCAAAAATAAACCGAACATCAACAAGGGTGGTGAGTAAAAGTAAAAATGTATCTGGTGTGAGGGGGAAATTATTAAAAAAGGGAATGGAGGAATATGTGCGGGAGGGAAGATTCCATGTCTTATCTGAAGAGGAAGCATAATGGCTGTGACTCTGTTCATTTACTTTTTTTTCTTTTGGCAGTTATGATCTCAATAGTGTCTTTAAATGTTAATGGGTTGCGGTACATTGTTAAGTTCAAAAATATTATTTTGAATGTAGCAGCTGCTGATGTAATTTGTTTACAAGAAACATTTTGGGATGATGATATTGTTAATGTTATTAGGAGTGAATGGGATGGGGATGTTTATCGTAGTAATGCTGTTACTTGTAGGAGGTGGGTGGCATCTTTAGTGAGGAGGGGTTTTTGTGATCAGGTTATGTTTTTGGAAAAGGACATTGAAGGGAGGAGTTTAACAGTTCAGATCAAATTGGTGAACACAATCATAGATTTAGTCAATATTTATGCTCCCAATGAAGTAAAAGATAGGGAGCGTTTTCTTAAGGGTTTGCGGGGGCATCTTACTTCTGATAATAGAATTGTGGTAGGGGATTTTAATGTTATGTTGAGCAGAATAGATCTTGCACAGGGGATGGTATATAAGGCTGACACTTCTAGGAAATCACTGGTCCACCTTATGGATGAGTTTCATTATGTTGATTTCTGGAGGTGCAGACATGGTGCTAAGGTTCTCCAGGGCCTGCTGACCCTCCACCCTCTCTGTCACCCCCCTTGACCTCTCTGATCACTATTTCATGTCTTTTTGTCTGTCTCTCCCCTCTCTCCCTGCTCCTCCTACCCCACTGTCACCTCTCGTCGTAACCTCTGCTCTCTCTCCACCTCTGTGCCTTTGACACTGTTGATCACTCTATTCTACTATCCTCTCTCGCTGACCTGGGAATCTCTGGCACTGCTCTGGCCTGGTTCTCCTCCTACCTCTCCAACCGTACTTACCAGGTAACCTGGCGTGGAGCAACCTCCACACCTCGCCCTCTCTCAACAGGAGTCCCCAAGGGTCAGTCTTGGGTCCTCTCCTGTTCTCTCTACACCTGCTCCTGGGCCCCTCATCGCATCCTATGGTTTCTCATACCATTTCTATGCTGATGATGCTCAGATTTTCCTCTCTTTCCCCACCTCTGACTCCACCATCCCCTTCCGTATCTCTACATGTCTGTCTGCTATCTCCTCCTGGATGCACTTGCATCACCTCAAACTCAACTTCTCTAAATCTGACCTCCTTTTCTTTCCCTCCTCCTCCTCCTCCCCCTCCTCTGATCTCTCTATCTCCATTCCTCTGGAATCTACCACACTCTCTCCCTCCTCCTCAGCTAAGAACCTCGGAGTCACCCTGGACCCCTGCCTCTCTTATTCCCAGCACATCTCCACTCTGGCACGCACTTGCCGATTCTTCCTGAGCAATATACAAAGAATCTGACCCTTCCTCACCAACTACGCCACCCAGCTCCTGGTCCAGGCCCTGGTACTCTCTCGCCTATACTACTGCAACTCCCTCCTGGCTGACCTCCCTGCGTCCGCCACCTGTCCACTCCAGCTCATCCAGAACTCCACTGCTCGCCTGGTGTTCTCTCTGCCTCGCTTCTCCGCTCACTCCACTGACTCCCGATCCTCTGCATGGTGGAACCTGACATTGTCCCACACAATGACATAGGTGACGCGTTCACCTTGACAGGCCTGCTTAATTTCATTGAGAAACACAATGAGGTGTGCAGCGTTGTAGGATCCAAGTAATGGCCTACGTCCTAACACACCATCTTCAGAGATAGCTACGCACATGGAGATGTTTCCCCCACGTTGTCCAGGCACTTGGACGGTCGCCTGTTGGCCGATGAGGTTCCACCACGCGCCGAAGTTTTGGCCAGGTTGAAGCCCGCTTCATCAACAAAGATATACTTGTGATGGTTCACAGCAGCATCAAGCACCATCACCCTCTAAAAATATATTTTGGTTAGTTCTTTTTACAGTATAGTTCCAATATGATATTGTGAAGTAGCATGTGCATCAAATAGTAACAGTAATACAGTATATGGTGCTGTACCTGAACATACTCGGCCTGCAGTTGTTTCACCCGGTCGTTGTTTCTCTCAAAAGGCACCAGGTAAATGTGTTTCATAGATACCTGGTGCCTCTTCAAAAGGCGGGTGACTGTAGGTAGGCTGATGGATGCCACATTGGCAAAGGTGTCATCATTCTCCTCAATGGCCTGCTTTATTTCGGACAGCCGTATGTCATTCCTGGCCCTCACCATTTCCACCACTGCCCACTCCTGCTGGTCAGCACACGGCCACGGCCACCACCAAGGGGTCTTCTGTCAATTCTGAGGGTAGAACAGAGTATACTGTCAATAGAGCATACTGTAAGAATACTGTAACATGTTTTGTGAATTTACATGAATTACAATATGTCATTAACTGTAAATGTAATGGTAAAGCATAGTGCATATCCTGCAGTCTTACCGATTTTCTTGGCGAAATGTTCTCATGATCGAATTGACAGTTGATCTTTTCAGATTGGGGTGAACTAATCTGGCAGCCTCTGCCATGGTAAGGCCTCTGTTTACCGCATGGTCAACGACGATGGCCCGGACTTCATTAGACACAACAGTTCCCTGCCGTCTGCCTCCCTCTCTCTGATATCCACCTCTTTGATAGGGCCCATGCCCACCTCTGTGACGGGCCCCTTGTCCACGAGCTCTTTGATTTCTTCCTCTCCCTTGCTGTCTATCCTGCTCCATGTTGAAAGAAATTGCAAGTGTTCACACACACCCTTTTATATGAATTGTGGTTACCACTATGTGAAATCAATTAGCAATAACGAGCAGTCATTATGTATGGTTATCATGTATCATACATGTAATTTAGATGTTTATACTTTACAAACACACATTTTATTTCTGTAGTTCTCAAAATCCATATTTAGTAGACAAACCAGTTTAAAATCTATAGGTTTACTAAACGGTTAAGTGATTAACCATTAAGAGCAGTTGGATTAAGTGATGGTCAAATGTATTTAACCAAATGAGAAGAGAATCATATGAAAAGTATTGTGAGCATTGCATTGTGAAAGGCAATTACTTTATATGAAAGGTATTTCTAGATGAAACACTGATTAGGTTTGGTGAAAAAGTTACTGTGTGATTTTGTGTGTTGTATTTAGTCAATTGAAAATGTGCTTAAAGTTTTGAAAAAACAGCCTTTTTGATGATCTGTTTTGAGTTTTGTACTAAGAGTTGTGAAATTTTACCACATACTTGTGAAAATAGTACCAAAGCGATTAAAAAAAATTAAGATGTTTTTCATTGATGTTATTTAGCATGTAAGCTGCATCGGATAAGCAGCTAGTTATTCATAGCTATTGCAATACTTACACTTTTTATGTGTAGTTCATGCTGTTATTTTACTGTACTTAGGCAGCATCATGTGAGTATTACTTACATTGTTGTGAGAATATTTACTTACATGAGTACGCATTTGTGATTTGTATTTGCAATTTCACACTTTTAAAGATACACCCTGTCTCTTGGAGAATCATTTGGATGAGTGTTTAGCTGACTGGATAGTTGGATAGGAGTTACATTCAGCGAGGCCAGTACACAGGCGGTCTCCCATCCAAATACTAACCAAGCCCATCCTTACTTAGCTTCTGAGATCAGACAAGATAAAGCTTATTTAAGGTGGTGTGGCCGCAGGCGATTGCGGTTCTGCTTTTACAACCTTTATGTTAGGGGATTCCTCAGAGCTTTCCTTTTTTATGTGTGACATTTAAATGGTAAAATGTAATTTCAAAACTCTAATGCCTGCAGCACTTGGTATTCCCAGGCGGTCTCCCATCCAAGTACTAACCAAGCCCAACCTTGCTTAGCTTCTGAGATCAGACTTCTTTTTTTTAATGTGCAATCAAAATAACATTAATATAATGTATGCAAAAATGACATTCAAGAATTACATTGCAAAGATTATTTTCTGAAAAGTTCAAAAAAAGTATTGCTCATAACTAAAAAGTTAACTTGCTTCATCCATCTGAAAAAAATAAATCCAAAAAAGTGCTCATAACAACTTGAAAGTTAACTTACAACACTTAACACATTCAAGTCTAATACTTAATCAAAACTTTACCAGATTCAGCAAAATCTCTTAACCCATTGGTATTCAATCTGATTCATCTTGCAGCTGGAGAATAAAACCCTTTTCAATCAATTTTCCAATCTCTTTTATGTTCAGAGCCCCAGTGTCTTTGCTTCTACTTATGACCCTGAATGAGATCTTACCATGCAGGGCTTTGCTACCACCCTCTTTCTTCTCAACAGTTTCTGTGCCACTTTTTCAGTCCATTTCTCCCTTTGCTACGCTGCTCCACTGCCAGCTCCCCCAGCCACAGCTCCCTCCACCTCAATGTGCCCACCCACATTCATGTCTTTCTCTGAGGTGCAAGTTGAGGTCAGCCCTGCTGCTTGCAAGTCCGCTGCATCGTTTGTCTGCTCTCCAGCATCCTTACTTGGTGCTGCAGTTTGATACTGCTTCCCAGCCAACATTCTTGTTGCTGGAGCTTATGCTTTCTCTTCAGCCTCCATTATTTTAGTTGCAGTTTCTATCTGCTCCCCAGCTTCCTCTCTTGTTGCTGCAGCTTGAGACTGCTCCCCAGCTTCCTCTCTTGGTGCTGCAGATTCCCTCTCTGCCTCCTGCATCTGAGCACTCTCTGTCACCGCCATCTCAGAGGGTCCATTAGTGCCTTCCTCTCCCTCACCTCTACTGTTAGTGACCCCCTCCTTTAGATGCTTACCCTTGTCAGTGCAAATGCACCACTGCGTTTTCCTCCTGCACTCCTCACAGCACTGTGCTGCGCAGTTCCTGCTTGAATGTCTTTGAACCCCGTAATCAAAGATTAAAGTGGGGCAGTCCTTCAGCAGATGATCTGAGGATAAACATGACAGGCAGACTTTGTGCTGATTATTATGGATCACTCTGAAATGTCTGAGTCCCTCAGCTGTTAAAAACTTTGCACTATAAGGAAGCGACTGAACTCCATTGGTAAACTGAACTGTCACAAACCGTGTCCCATCAGCAATGCAAGTACCTGGCTAAAATGTCCTTTTCACATGAGAGCTGATCTTAACTCCCCACAATGTTAGCTTTTTGAAAATGTCCTGGTCAGTGATATATGCAGGCAGATTTAAAAAAAGAGACCACCATTTTATCTAAAGCCAATGACTCACATTCATAATCTTCTCCATCAATACTTACTGCTCCCAGCAAACTTTCAGCCACTTCTCTGCTTTCCACTGTAATTTCATATTTGTCCTGTTGTTTTGGAACACAGGCATATACTTTCCCAAATCCACACTGTGTATCAATGGCATTGATTAGATCTTCAGCTGCAACCTTCCTGTTGTCCTTTATCAGAACAACAACCGTATATTCTCTTTTATAAATCCTTTGTTCTCCATGAAGCCTTTTTTCAGCTCCACTTGGGTCCCCAGCATGCCTAGACATGTCCGTTGCACATCCACAACTCCAGGCACACAATCCTTTTCAATCACAACAGTACTAGAAATGTCCAAATAAAATCCAAGAAAAGAGATGAATATTAAAGTAGAAAAAGCAAAAAATAAAAATCCCCAAACAGAGATTCCTCCACTAGCATAGTGTAGCTTTCTACTCAGATCACGTGACCATCACCAATCCAACAATGCACCCGGCTTATTCAAGGTGGTATGGCTGGAAGAGATTGCTCTTCTGCTTTTACAACCTTTACGTTAGGGGATTCCTCAGAGCTTTCATTTTTTTGTCCTGTATCGTCGTTTTACACATTTAAATGTTCAAATGTAATTTCAAAACTGTAATGCCTGCAACACTTGGTATTCACAGGCAGTCTCCCATCCAAGTACTAACCAAGCCCAACCTTGCTTAGCTTCACAGATCAGGCTTATTCTAGGTGGTGTGACCGCAGGTGATTGGTGTGGCTGCAGGCAATTCTATTTCTGCTTTTACAACCTTTATGTTAGGTGAGCCAGGGGTGATTCCTCAGAGCTTTCATTTTTTTGTCTTCGTTTTACACATTTCAATGGTAACATGCAATTTCAAAACTGTAATGCCTGTAGCACTCGGTATTCCCAGACGGTTTCCCATCCAAGTACTAACCAAGCCCAACCTTGCTTAGCTTCTAAGATCAGACGAGATCGTGGCATCATTTTTATTTATTTTTCGTTTCTTTTTCTCTCAGATTCAAATGATAAATTGAAAATCAGTTTATTTCATATATACCATTCAAAAATCATCACTCAGAAGACACAAGTTCACAAACAAAAAATAAGCTCATCCCCTTCCATCCTAACAAAAACATTATTATACAATATCATATCATCAAATCACTTCATACAACCCACACTTTTACAGTTAAAGAATACATCTGAAACATTCTTTTTCAGATTAGTGACATACAGTTTAACAATGTTGAGATTCCTGCCATGATATTGCATCAAATTCCGTCTTTGCCAGATAGTATACCTGGCATAACTGAAAAACAAATTGACAACAAAAACATTGACATTCTCAACCTGAGTATGTAAACCAAAAAGAAAGAAATCATCCCAAGACATGAGATTTAACACCCAGGTCTGCAAGCTTAAAAAGCCCTTCAATTCTCATTCCTAAAAACTCTTTAAAAAACCCGCCCAGTTCACGTCCTCGGTTCACATTTTTAAAAAAACCCGCCCAGTTCACATCCTCGGTTCACATTTACTGACAACCAAACAAGCAAGATGGGCTGAATGGCCTCCTCTCGTTTGTAAACTTATGTTCTTATGTCCTTAAAGTGATGTGGCCGCAGGCAATTGCGCTTCTGCATTTAAGACCTTTACATTAGGTGAGCCGGGAGTGATTCCTCAGAATGCTCATTTTTTTGTCCTCTGTTGTAGTTTTACACATTTAAATGGTAAAATGCAATTTCAGAACTGTAATGCCTGCAGCACTTGGGATTCCCAGGCGGTCTCCCATCCAAGTACTAACCAAGCCCAACGTTGCTTAGCTTCTGATGTCAGATGAAATCAGGTTTATTCAAGGTGGTGTGGCTGCAGACAATTCAGTTTAGAAACAAGCCCTTCTTCCCTTGTTCCACACACTGAACACTGCAGTCTATACAATAGATTCTTAGTAAATAGACAGTTATGCCTCAATTTGTAGTCCAAAGCTTCATATTGAGGAGGCAGAAATGGCAAACGAACATTGCACCAAATTGTAGAAGGCACAATCTCAGAAAATATGGCAGCCCTAAAGTTCTCTGACGTGGGCTTCTTAAAAACCATGCTCAAGAAAGAACTTGAAAAACATGTAGTTGTCCCCTCCAAAATACTAAAAGTCTCCCTCCCCTTCTGAAAAACCATCCCTGGAAATAATACCCCTTCCCCTTCTCGCTCTGCTTGCCCTTTATCAATAACTGACACACAGCTTGGAGGTATTACACTCTTAAGCTTAGCAAAAACCTTCTGAATAGTTACTACTGATACGTCCTCATCGGCCTCCTGAACCATATCAACTACTGCCTGTAGAGGCAAGAAACCTTCCCTTACTTCATACATAACATCTTTGATCTTGACAATGCCAGCATCCAGAAAACTCTTATTATAAACTGCCTCACCTTCTACTGTAAGTAAGGGATTTAAAAACAATGGTTGTTCTAGCATTTGCCCACTGTTTTCCAGAACAAAAGAAACAAATCTCAAAAAAACTGACCAAGCTAATAAAACTTCTTTATAAAAATAGGGAATGCCAACAATCATGCTTGGCTTCAATCTCATAAATAGCATAAATAGCACATACCCAAAAAATGAGTCATAAAATATTTCCACAGACTCACATTACTGGGATCCAAATACTTCCTTACCAGTTTCAGACAAAAACTATTCTTTTTCAGCACTGGATCAGCAAGCATCAACCCCCCTTTCTTAACTTCCCCTATAATGGTATTATAGCTGATTTTGGGTGGCTTCCCATCCCACAAATATTGCACTATGAGGGTCTTTATCTCCCTCTGCACCCAACCTGGGAGCTCCATTGCACATAAAGTGTACCACAGCATTGACAAAAACAGACTGTTCAAAACCAACACTTTCCCTTTCAGAGTCGGGCCCCAGGAACTCAACATATTCAACCTCGCTCTCATTTTATCAATCTTTTCAGTCCAAGTGTAGTCTACAACTGTCTTCTCATCCACCCCCACATACACCCCTAAAACCTTCACCTTATCAGTGACCATTTTAAAGGGCAAACTGGACAGTGCAGCAGCATCACCACAACCCACAGACAAAAGTTCAGACTTAGCCATATTAACTTTGGCACCTGAGGCAGCACAATAAGAATCAACCACTTTCATTATAAGAGGTATGCTGCTTAAACTGGATACTGTAAATGTTGTGTCATCAGCATATTGATAAATCAAAGAGGGAGCTGTGCTCCCTGGCACAGGGCCTGCTTCTATGCCACTTGTACGTTTAATAGCCAAGCTCAAGGGTTCTGCAATTATAGAATATAGTAGTGCAGACAGAGGGCAACCCTGTCGCACCGACCTTTCTACAGAAAAATACCCAGTAAGAAACCTATTACACTTGACACAGCTAAAAATGTCTGTATTAAACGTCCGGACCCAAGAGACAAACCCATCCCCAAACCCAAACCCTTTAAGAATAGCCAATAAATGCCTTTTCTTGATCTAGTTTCAAGATGTATCCATCTGCTTTCTGCCCCACAAGAAATCCCACCAAATCCCTGAGGGAACAGACTGTGTCTGCTATATCCCTACCTACTACACAATATGTCTGAGAGTGTGAAATGATTGTAGGCGTTACGCCCTTCAACTATTAGCAAAAACTTGTGTCAAGATCTTATAGTCACAATTAAGCAAGCTTAAAGGCCTATAATTCTTAAGAAGAGCAGGGTCACCCTGCTTTTTGTAAATTAAAGTAATGATACTCCTCCTCATTGTGGGACTCAACAACCCATCCTCTTGAATTTCCTTGTACACCTTCACTAAAATTGGCCCCAACATCTCTTTAAAAGCCCTATAAAATTCAATTGGGAACCCATCAGAACCTGGGCTTTTATTAGTCTTCGTGCCTGCTAAAGCCTCCTCAATCTCTGACAAAGTGACCTCACTATCACACTTCACCCTATCACTATCACTAACTGTTTTATCTATATAGGATAGCAATGTCTCTCTCTCTGTCCTGACTGTGCCCTGTGATCGAAAGAGACTTTTATAAAAAGTGCATACTTCATCCAATATTTTCACTGTATCACTGATCCTTTCGCCCGTCAATGTTAACAGTTCCCCAATATAAGAGGATCGCTGCGTAAAGGACTCCAACCCAAAGAAAAACTTAGTACTTCGTTCTCCTTCAACCACATACCTAGCCCCACTCCTGACAATGGCCCCCATACACTTCTCCTGTTCAAAATCCCTCAACAGCTCCTGGATTTCTAATATTCTGTTGCTGTTCCCCTCCCCACTCTCTGCTGCCTTATTGAACTCCCGAAGTTCCCTCTCTCTACTAAAATTCACTCTCTGCTTCTCAATGCCATATGAAATTTTATAGTATAGTAATTTCAAATACTTCAGGTTATCCCACCAAACTCTCTTACCTGTATTAAAAAGGGGACACTGCATTCCCACTGTAATGAGCTCTTTTATGCTTTCACAAACTGAGAGCTCTTTGAGATATTGCACATTAAAACACCACACCCCCAGTCCCTTATTCAATTTCTCAGTGTGAATTTGAAAGTGAAATGCAGCATGATCACTAAATGAGTTGTACTTATAAAAAACCCTTCCTATATTGACAATAAAATCAACATGGCACAACCCAAAATCTATGCGACTCTGCTTCAAAACCCCTTCAACCATCTGTCGTTGGGAAAAATCTCTCTTAGCACCATGTCTGCACGTCCACAAATCAACATAATGAAACTCATCCATAAGGTGAACCAGTGATTTCCTAGAAGTGTCAGCCTTATATACCATCCCCTGTGCAAGATCTATTCTGCTCAACATAACATTAAAATCCCCTACCACAATTCTATTATCAGAAGTAAGATGCCCCCGCAACCCCTTAAGAAAATGCTTCCTATCTTTTACTTCATTGGGAGCATAAATATTGACCAAATCTATGATTGTATTCACCAATATGAACTGAACTGTTAAACTCCTCCCTTCAATGTCCTTTTCCAAAAACATAACCTGATCACAAAAACCCCTCCTCACTAAAGATGCCACCCACCTCCTACAAGTAACAGCATTACTACGATAAACATCTCCATCCCATTCACTCCTAATAACATTAACAATATCATCATCTTTGTTTCTTGTAAACAAATTACATCAGCAGCTGCTACATTCAAAATAATATTTTTGAACTTAACAATGTACCGCTACCCATTAACATTTAAAGACACTATTGAGATCATAACTGCAAAAAGAAAAAAATAAATGAACAGAGTCACAGCCATTATGCTTCCTCTTCAGATAAGACATGGAACCTTCCCTCCCACACATATTCCTCCATTCCCTTTTTTAATAATTTCCCCCTCACACCAGATACATATTTTTACTTTTACTCACCACCCTTGTTGATGTTCGGTTTAATTTTGGCCCGGCCCCATCTTTTGATTATTTTGGCCAGTCTAACATTCCGATCACGTGTACACGACTCCACCTCCTCCCTATCCTCCTGTAAGCTTCCTCCGCCACCTTCATACACTGCTCCCTCCCCAAGTACTGCTACAGCAGACACACTCTCCACTGCCTCTGCAGCCATGCCCAGCTCTCCCTCCACATGATGCATGTCCTCTGCATCAGGCACCGTCTCTGATCGCTCATCCCTCAACGCCATCTCCATTAGCTCAGCTGCAGCCTCCCCTTCATCTGGCTGCTCTTTCAACTCCCCCTCTTCACCCTGCTGTGAAAGCACAACTGCCACCTCTCCCTCCACGCCCCCGTTCTCAGCAGCACCATCCTCCGCATCCAGTCAAACGTAGCTCAACAGAGCATGGTGACAGTCATCGCAGCGTACTGCTCTACAGGATCGAGCGTAATGCCCCTGCTGTCCGCACTCAAAGTACCTGAACGAAGGGCATGATGACACCACATGTCCTGGCAGAAGGCCCTCCTGTCTGTCATGCAACACCTGAAAATAATTTAGGACCTTCGTCTGTATCAAACTTTGTGCTATATGGCAAAGACATAACAGTTCTAGGGAACTTGACACGGACAAATCACTTTCCATCAGCCACTGAAGTACTTGGATAAACACGGCGCTTAATATCCGAAACAATATTTCCTCCTCAACTCTCCAGTTTAGAAATAATGTCACCATCAGCAATATATGCCGGCAAATGTAAAAAGGAAACAACCACAACTTGTGCATATAACCATGGACAGGATCAATGATCTCCTTTAATATCCAAACCATCTTGCAAGAGAGCAGCCTGCTCTTTAGTTTCCATGGTAAGTTCAAATTCTTGATTTCCACGCGGTCTGCAGGCTAAACAAACACCCACACCTAAAAGGACATGAACAGCCTCTACTATTTCTATTGCAGAAACTTTTTCCAAACTGGAAACATCAATAATAACTGTTGCTTCTTTGCTGAATGTTTTCCTTCCAATAGCAGGCCTCTGTCCACGAGCCTGCATGTTTAGTGATTCCATAGCTTTAATAATACAAAGGCTTCCCCTGCACAGCACTAAGCTGCCGTGGAGCCAACTCAATCAAAATTAACAGCCAAACAAACAATATAAATAGTAAAGAAAAAACAACTCACTCTCTCTGACAAGCAGTGTTGCTTCTTCCTCTGATCACCTGACCCATGCCACAATCAGCCAGGCTTATTGAAGGTGGTGTGGCCGCAGCGATTGCTCTTCTGCTTTTACGACCTTTATGTTTAGTGAGCCGGGGGTGATTCCACAGAGCTTTCATTTTTTTGTCCTCTGTCGTCGTTTTACACATTTAAATGGGAAATGTAATTTCAAAACTGTTATGCTTGCAGCACTTGGTATTCCCAGACAGTCTCCCATCCAAGTACTAACCAAGCCCAACCTTGCTTAGCTTCTTAGATCAGATGAGATCAGGCTTATTCAAGGTGTTGCGGCCACAGGCAATTGGTATTTTACTTTTACCACCTTTATGTAGGGGATTCCTCAGAGCTTTCATTAGGCTTCCAAGTCGTAGGCTGGGGAAGCCTATTGTTTTTGTTTGGATTATTATTATTATTATTATTATTATTATTATTATTATTATTATTATTATTATTATTATTATTATTATAATTATTATTTCTTCCGAGACCTCATCGCAGGCTTATGAAATCGGGTCTGTAGGTAGGTGGCTATGTGCAGATAACAGGTCAGGTGTCCAAACTTGCGCACGTCACATGGTTTGGCAGCCATATTGGATTTTGCGGAATTTGTTAAAACGCCTATGTATCGGAAACCACTTACTGCAATGTTCTGAAAATTGCTATACATGTTGAGGGATAGTCCATGATTAACTGTTGTTAATATGAAGCTGATTGGTTATGTGGTTTGGCAACCACATCGATTAATGACATAAAAATATGAAATTATCAAAATTCAAACATCTTCTTCTCTGAAACCGCTTATCCGATTGAAACAAAAATTGGAATAAAACATCTCAGTATGGTCATCTGTTACGCTTGTTCAAGGGAAGTTGCTACTCTGAAAATCATGGCGTCCACGCTACATGACATCATCAACATATGCAACTGGCTATAAAACTGCCTATGCTGCACCAAAATGCACGAAATTTGACACGGATGTAGAGGACTATGGGATATTGTGCCATGGTCAATATGGCGGCCTTAGGTCACATGGTGTGGCAGCCATCTTAGATTTATTATTATTATTATTATTATTATTATTATTTATTTCTTAGCAGACGCCCTTATCCAGGGCGACTTACAGTCGTCAACAATTACATTTCAAGAATCACAGTGCAAGTAATAATACAATTAAGAGCAAGATAAATACAATGATGAACACAATGACTTTGGTTCAAGCAAGTACAAGTGTGACAAAATACAATTCAATAATACAGCAGATAACAGTGTCAGTGATAGTTACATCAGGATATAATTAAATACAAAATACTACAGATTAAACACTGAGCAGATTGAAGTACAGGATTACATACAGTAAAATAGGGGGCAGATAAGAGCAAGTAATGCACATTTAAGGAGGGATGATATGTGTCCCAGGGGAAAAACAGAGGAGTTCTACAGGTGCTTTCTGAAGAGGTGTGTCTTGAGGAGGCGCCGGAATGGGGTCAGGGACTGGGCAGTCCTGACATCTGTAGGAAGGTCATTCCACCACTGCGGGGCGAGGGTGGAGAAGGAGCAGGCTCTGGAGGCAGGGGAGCGTAGAGGAGGTAGTGCAGGTGGAGCGGAGAGGTTGAGTGGGGGTGTAGGGAGAAATGGGGGTCTGGAGGTAGCTGGGTGCAGTCTGGTCAAGGCATCTGTAGGCTAGTACAAGAGTCTTGAACTGGATGCGAGCAGTGATCGGGAGCCAGTGGAGTGAGCGGAGTAGTGGAGTTGCATGGGAGAAGCGAGGCAGAGAGAACACCAGGCGAGCAGCGGAGTTCTGGGTGAGCTGGAGCAGACGGGTGGCGGACGCAGGGAGGCCAGCCAGGAGGGAGTTGCAGTAGTCTAGGCGGGAGAGTACCAAGGCCTGGACCAGGAGCTGGGTGGCGTAGTTGGTGAGGAAGGGTCGGATTCTTCGGATGTTGCTCAGGAAGAATCGGCAAGTGCGTGCCAGAGTGGAGATGTGCTGGGAATAAGAGATGCAGGGGTCCAGGGTGACTCCGAGGTTCTTAGCGGAGGAAGAGGAGAGAGTGTGGTAGATTCCAGAGGAACAGAGATAGAGAGATCAGAGGAGGGGAGGAGGAGGAGGGAAAGAAAAGGAGGTCAGATTTAGAGAGGTTGAGTTTGAGGTGATGCGAGTGCATCCAGGAGGAAATAGCAGACAGACAGGTAGAGATACGGGAGGGGATGGTGGAGTCAGAGGTGGGGAAGGAGAGGAAAATCTGAGCATCATCAGCATAGAAATAGTATGAGAAACCATAGGATGCGATGAGGGGGCCCAGGGAGTGGGTGTAGAGAGAGAACAGGAGAGGACCCAAGACTGACCCTTGGGGGACTCCTGTTGAGAGAGGGCGAGGTGTGGAGGTTGCTCCACGCCAGGTTACCTGGTAAGTGCGATTAGAGAGGTAGGAGGAGAACCAGGCCAGAGCAGTGCCAGAGATTCCCAGGCTAGCGAGAGAGGATAGTAGAATAGAGTGATCGACAGTGTCAAAGGCAGCAGAGAGGTCGAGGAGAATTAGGACAGAGGAGAGAGAGGCAGCTCGGGCAGAGTTTAGTGAGTTGGTGACAGACAGGAGGGCGGTTTCAGTGGAGTGAGCAGAGTGGAAGCCAGATTGGAGAGGGTCAAGCAGAGAGTGGTTGGACAGAAAAGCAGAGAGCTGGCGGTGTACAGCCCGCTCGAGGGTTTTGGAGAGGAAGGGTAGGAGGGAGACAGGACGGTAGCTCTGGAGGGAGGTGGGGTCGAGGGTAGGTTTTTTGAGGAGGGGAGTGATAGACACTTTTTTGAAGGCAGAGGGAAAGAGACCAGAAAGGAGAGAGGTGTTGAGAAGGGAGGAGATGAAGGGAAGTAGAGCAGGAGCAGCAGCTTGAAAGAGGTGAGTGGGGAGGGGGTCCAGGGCACACGTGGTGGTTTGTGACCCTGGAGCAAGGAGGAGAGGTCAGAGTCTGAGAGGGACGAGAAGGTGGAGAAGGCGGGTGAGTTAGTAGGGGATGCAGTGGGTATAGGGGTTGGAGCAGGAGGGGGTGCGGGGGAGGGAGAGGTGTTAAAGAGTTTGCGGATATCTGAGATTTTAGAATAGAAGAAGGAGGCAAAGTCATCAGAGGAGATAGAGGAGATGGGGGGAGGGCTTAGGAGGGAGGAGAAGGTAGAGAATAGTTTACATGGGTTGTTAGTGGAGGCTTGGATTACAGATTGGAAATAAGTACATTTAGCAGAGGAGAGAGTAGAGCAGAAGGTGACAACTGCATGATGTGGGAAATCCAAGAAAACCCAACAGAGCTCAACCAAGTGTGTGTAAAGTGCTGCACGATCCAGGACTTGCTCCAGCGATTAAGCCTGCTAGAAAAGGAGCTGGAGGAAATGAGACAGCAACAGGAGCTTGACGAGCTGGCACACCCACAATTCATGGAAGTCTGCACCCCGAGCAGACTGAAAGCCACAACGGAGATGGAAGAAAGTCGAAACAGCTGGGTTCAGATAGGCAGAAGCAGGGAAAAAAAGAAACTTCGTCTAACACAACCACCAGAAATCCAAACATCCAACAAATTTGAGCCACTTCAACATTTAGATGACCAAAACCAACATCAAGAGAATGAAAGAAACAACATCCAGGACCCTATAAACAGTGCTGGCCAGGCAGCAAAAAGAAGAGAGGTCATGATCGTTGGGGACTCCATATTGAGAAACACAGCAAGTTCAGTTCGCAGTTTGGACCCCTTACTACAACAGTGTGCTGCCTTCCAGGAGCCTCAGTCAAGCACATCACTGAGAATGTGGACAGGCTCCTAGAATGAACAGGAGATCGACCGGTAGTAGTCGTCCACATCGGTACAAACAACATTGGATGAGACAGGCCAAGATCCCTGCAAAACAAATTCAGAGAGCTAGGAAGGAAATTAAAAGGCAAGACCAAAACTGTGGTATTTTCTGGGATACTGCCGGCGCCCTGCAAAGGACCATATGGACAGCTGGAAATACAAAATCAAAATGCATGGCTGAAATCATGGTGCACCCAGGAAGGCTTCACCTTTCTTGAACATTGGAGCACATTCTACAACAAGGACTATCTATATAGGTGGGACGGACTGCACTTAAACAGAAAGGGAACCAATCTACTCGGAGAAAGGATCCTTCAGGAGGTCCAGAAGCATTTAAACTAGAAAGGAAGGGGGGAGAAAACAAAAAAACAGAAGGGAGACCACATCAAAACAAGGACAACAACTCAGGTAAGACAACTATTAAATGTATCTATCTTAATGCTAGAAGTCTCAGAAACAAAATGTCAGAACTTGAAGCTACTGCACTAACAAGTAACTACGATGTGATAGGTGTTACAGAAACTTGGTTGTCTGAGAGTGATGGAGACGAATATAATATTAGTGGGTACACACTATATAGGAAAGACAGGCAGGACAGAAGAGGCGGAGGGGTAGCGCTATACATAAGAAATAGTCTTGAAGCCCAGGTGTTAAATCAGGACAAAGAAAACAATGCAGAATCAATATGGGTCAGAATAACGGACACAAATTCAACAGGCATAATAATAGGAGCATGCTATAGACCGCCAAACTCAGATGCTGAGCAAAATAATCTGTTGTACAATGACATTCGAAATGCGTGTAGAAAAGGAGAAGCCATACTAATGGGGGATTTCAACTTCCCCCGTATAAAATGGGAGAACCCAGTGGGGGGACGGACGAAATTGAAATGGTAGAAATGACAAATGACTGCTTCCTAACGCAATTTGTCAAGGCACCGACTAGAGGGGAGGCATACCTTGATTTAATCTTTTCAAATAATGAAGACAGAATAACTAAAACAGAGGTCAGAGAGCCATTGGCAAACTCAGACCACAACATGGTCTCATTTGAAATATTTTTTAAAACCCCAAAAGTAATGACTAAAGCTAAGGTTTACAATTTTAGAAAAGCAAACTATGAAGGTATGAAACAGAGACTAACAGAAGTAGATTGGAGTAAAATAGAGAAAACATCCACAGAAAAAGGATGGCTGTTTTTTAAAAATGTAGTACTAGAGGCACAAAACGATTACATCCCAAAAGTAGACAAATCTAAATCTAAAACAAAATGGCCAAAATGGTTTAATAGATCAATTAAAAAAAAATATTCAGCGAAAAAAGGCACTTTACAGAGCGTTTAAAAGGGACCAAAAACTTAGTACACAGAAAGAGTACTTGGAACTGCAAACACAAGTCAAAAAGGAAGTTAGAAAGGCCAGGAGAGAGATAGAAATCAATATTGCTAAGGGGGCTAAAACCAATTCCAAAATATTTTTCCAATATTATAACAGCAAGAGAACATTCAAAGAGGAGGTCAAATGTCTAAGAGACACAAATGGCAAAATCATAGATGAAGAAAAAAAATAGCAAATATATTAAATGATTACTTTTCACAGGTTTTTACAAAGGAGGACACGGACAACATGCCCCACATGTCGACCTGTTCCTATCCAATTTTAAATAACTTTAGCATAACAGAGGCAGAAGTGTTAAAGGGACTAGGAGCTCTTAAAATAAACAAATCCCCTGGGCCGGATGAGATCCTCCCAATAGTACAGTAAAATGAAAGAAGTTATTTACAAACCGCTAACCAAGATCATGCAACAGTCTCTTGACACAGGGGTTGTACCGACAGACTGGAAAATAGCAAACGTAATACCGATCCACAAAAAGGGAGACAAAACCGAACCAGGTAACTACAGACCAATAAGCCTGACTTCTATTATATGTAAACTTATGGAAACTATAATAAGATCCAAAATGGAAAATTACCTATATGGTAACAATATCCTGGGAGACAGCCAGCATGGTTTTAGAAAAGGGAGATCGTGTCTAACTAACCTACTTGACTTTTTTGAGGATGCAACATTGAAAATGGATAACTGCAAAGCATACGACATGGTTTATTTAGATTTCCAGAAAGCTTTTGACAAAGTCCTGTATAAAAGATTAATTCTCAAACTGAACTCAGTAGGGATTCAAGGAAATGCATGCACATGGATTAGGGAGTGGTTAACAGGTAGAAAACAGAAAGTACTGATTAGAGGAGAAACCTCAAAATGGAGTGAGGTAACCCATGGTGTACCACAGGGATCAGTATTAGGGCATCTGCTATTCCTAATCTACATTAATGATTTAGATTCTGGTATAGTAAGCAAACTTGTTAAATTTGCAGACGACACAAAAATAGGAGGAGTGGCAAACACTGTTGCAGCAGCAAAGGTCATTCAAAATGATCTAGACGGCATTCAGAATTGGGCAGACACATGGCAAATGAAATTTAATAGAGAAAAGTGTAAAGTATTGCATGCGGGCAATAAAAATGTGCATTATAAATATCACATGGGAGATAGTGAAATTGAAGAAGGGAACTATGAAAAAGACCTTGGAGTTTATGTTGACTCAGAAATGTCTTCATCTAGACAATGTGGGGAAGCTATAAAAAAGGCTAACAAGATGCTTGGATATATTGTGAGAAGTGCTGAATTTAAATCAAGGGAAGTAATGTTAAAACTTTACAATGCATTAGTAAGACCTCACCTAGAATATTGTGTTCAGTTCTGGTCACCTCGTTACAAAAAGGATATTGCTGCTCTAGAAAGAGTGCAAAGAAGAGCAACCAGAATTATCCCGGGTTTAAAAGGCATGTCGTATGCAGACAGGCTAAAAGAATTGAATCTATTCAGTCTTGAACAAAGAAGACTACGCAGTGATCTGATTCAAACATTTAAAATCCTAAAAGGTATAGACAATGTCAACCCAGGGACTTCTTTGACCTGAAAAAGAAACAAGGACCAGGGGTCACAAATGGAGATTAGATAAAGGGGCATTCAGAACAGAAAATAGGAGGCACTTTTTTACACAAAGAATTGTGAGGGTCTGGAACCAACTCCCCAGTAATGTTGTTGAAGCTGACACCCTGGGATCCTTCAAGAAGCTGCTTGATGAGATTCTGGGATCAATAAGCTACTAACAACCAAGCGAGCAAGATGGGCCGAATGGCCTCCTCTCGTTTGTAAACTTTCTTATGTTCTTATGTAAGGAAGAGAGGAGAGTGTGGTAAAGGTGTAAGGCAGCGGGGAGTTTGGTTCTCTTCCATTTCTTTTCAGCAGATCTCAGTGTGATTCTTGCTGAGCGGAGTGCAGAGGAGAGCCAAGGTTGGGGAGGGGCGGGCAGGTCGGGAGGTGAGGGGACAGAGGGAGTCGAGGGAGGAGGTGAGGGAGGAGAAGAGGGTGGAAGTAACAGAGTTTACGGGGAGTTGTGAGAAGAAGTCGATAAGAGGGAGGTGAGAGAGAGCAGTGGAGGTAAGGACAGAGGGGGAGAGAGAGCGGAGGTTACGGCGAGAGGTGACAGTGGGGGTAGGAGGAGCAGGGAGAGCAGGGAGAGACAGAGAAAAAGAGATGAAATAGTGATCAGAGAGGGTGGAGGGGCAGCAGGCCCTGGAGAAGGTGAGGTCCGGTTGACGGCCAGCTTTGTGGGTAGGAGGGGATGGGGAGAGACAGAAATCGAAGGAGTGAAGGAGAGGGAGGAATCCGGCAGAGTGGCTGGGGTTGGAGAGATGGATATTTAAGTCACCTAACAGGACAGTTGGGGTAGACAGAGAGGGGAGGGAGGAGAGTAGATAGTCGAGTTCATCTAGAAAGTGAGCGAGAGGCCCAGGGGGACGGTACAGTACAATTAGCAGGAGTTGACAGGGATAGGTTAGTTGGACTGCATGAAATTCAAAGGTATTAACAGAGAGTGAGGAGAGGTCGGAGGGGACAGAAAAGAGTAAGGAGGGAGAGAGAGAGACCAGTCCCACCTCCCCGTCCAGTGAGACGCGGAGTATGGGACAGGACGTAGAGAGAGGACAGGGCAGCAGGAGTTACAGAGTTATCAGGGGACAGCCAGGTTTCAGTGAGAGCAAGGAAATCGAGAGAGAGGTGGGAGGCAAAGGCAGAGATGAAATCAGCTTTGTTAGCAGAAGAGTGACAGTTCCAGAGTGCACCAGAGAGTGTGCGGGAGGGGGGGAGAGGCAGAGGGATGAGGTTAGAGGGGTTAGAGGAACAGCGGCGGAGAGAGGGCAGAGGACGAGGACGAGAGGACAGAACAGGGATGTGAGAGACAGTCATAGCAGGACAGGCAAGACAAATAGGCATTTTTTGTGCAATTTTCAAAAGTCTTCTCATGAACGGTAAATAGTACAGCTGTGAAAAATTTTGCACATAGTGCGCTCATGTCCACGACTGATTCTACTTAAGGAAAAATTGATCGGTCACACGGTGTGGCAGCTATGTTGGATTTTGCGTAAAACACTTAAACAACAACTCCTCATGAGCCCTTTGGCTGATTGATGTGAATCTTGGGTATACGTTATCTTTGTACTGTCCTCTAAAAAAGTTAGTCAGGAAAAGTTCCTACATAAACAAGCATGGCTGCCATGAGCCAATCAATATGGGTGACATGCCAAATTATACCCTGAAATGATACATTCCCACCACTGGGGACAGCTTACCATGGAAATTGAGCAAAAAAAAAATCTTAAAAGCAGCCATTTTTTTGGTGGTGTCTGTCAAGAACTGTTTCACTAACTCATGTAACTTAAAACACAGTAATTAAACTGGAAAGCCTGGCTAAGTATTACAAAAAATGACTGAGCTCGGGTAGTACAAGAATGTGTTGTTGACCGATTTTTTTTCTTTAGAACGCGACTGCACAGAAGGTACTCTTCTTAAACATCTTAAAGCAGAACACAATCGAAACAATTACATGTTTAATACATGTTTAATACATGAGCTTTACAAGTCACACGAATATAGTTTGCTTAAAAATCGTCATATAATTATTTATACGAGTGAACTGTGGTCAAACAGTCACAAATCCTGCAACCATCGCGCACATAACATTTAAAAGACACATGGGGGTTGGGGGCAACTTTGCAAGTATCTTTCATTAACTATTAATTTTAGATAAAGAATAGTACAGACAGAACTATTCAGATTCGCTTGCTCTATAAAATACCATTGTAACTGTGAAGATCGCATAGCTATTCACGGAGAATCACCCCAAAAAGCAGACATTTTAGTATATTTGTAGCTGACCAGATTCTCTGCTGTAATGTTTGTTTACTAAAAGTAAACTCGTGGACATGCAGGCAGACCTGTACACATTGTAAGTATTTTTTTAAAAAAATACCGTGATTTCGGGCTGTACATAGATGTTATGTAATCATTTTTTTAAACGCTGTTGTAAGTGAACAGAAGCCAAATAAAATAAAATAAAACTGCACTATTATTTTTAAACCACAACACAATCGAAACAATTACATGTTTAATACATGAGCTTTACAAGTCACACGAATATAGTTTGCTTAAAAATCGTCATATAATTATTTTTACCATAGGCGTAGGAACATATAGGCTGTCAGGCTATGGCCCGACTAAATATTTTTACTTTTTTCAATTGCACACTTTTGTATAATGTTTACAGTCTTTTAGAAAAACGTGCATTTTCAAAACTCAACATACAAGCATTGTCAGTGTATGTAGAGAGTTATATGTATAGTGACTGATTTGTGAATACTTTCTAGCTAAAGCATTTAACTGTAGTAATTTCTTAAAAGCCACGACTAATTTGGTGTTATACTGCCCCTGGTAATCGATACATAAAAGCAGTTTAGTAATACTACTTTTATATTGCAGTATATGTCAGTGTTACAATGCAGTAGACTTATGAAACTTTGTATAATAGTAGAGTTATTATTATTATTATTATTATTATTATTATTCCCAAACATCATCGCAGAGTTATGAAAACGCATACGCAAGTAGATGCCTATGGCTGGACAATCAGACTTGCGTCCCCGAATGAAAAAGTCACATGGTTCGACCGCCATATTGGATTTCGTGGAAATTTTGGGAAATTTTTCAAAACTCTTGCCTTTAAAAACAACTTAAGGTGGAACTGTGACAATGGCAGCAGATAGTGCAGCAATGGCCTATTAAAAACAAAGGTTCAATCGAGGTCGATTGAACAATTACTTTGCCTGCTACGCTGGATTGGTGCCAAATATTCAACAATCTTCTTATCTTAAACTGCAACGTCAATCGACACCTAAATTGGCACGCATGTTCATGACCAGGTCCTTTCTACCATTGGTAAAATCTTTTTTTTAGCTTTTTTGCTAAAAAACATGGCTGCGGCGTGCAAATAATCATTTCACGACGGCTCTATTTTCATATGTTTGTGCATAAATCCAAGGTGCAATAGACTACAGTCATGAAACTTTATATGACCATAGAGACTCACGTGAAGTACTGGTGATATGAAAATGACACATTTTGGTCACATGGTTTGGCGGCCATATTGCTAATTGTAAAAAAACTTTTGCAAACCATAACAAGAACACAATTGCACTTATGCTCTTCAATGTCAACACAATTGCACAGACCATTGCAAAGTAATAACTGTTGAAGATTGAAACAGATTGGTCACACGGCGCGGCGGCCATATTGGAATTTACGTTGAAGTTTTAACTCCTAGGGTGTGCCGACAGGGTCATATTTATAATGAAACACGTATGGGAACGCATATGTGCGCTATGAAAAAATGTCATCGCCCACGACCTCTGACCTCTCCTAAAGGTCAAACGTGATGCATGACATCATCAACATACGCAACTGGCTATAAAACTGCCCATAAATTCTTATTGGCTACACCAAAACGCACAAAATTTGACACGGATATAGGGGACTATGGGATGTTGTGCCGTGGTCAATATGGCGGCCTTTGGTCACATGGTGTGGCAGTCATCATGACGGCTCTATTTTCATACATTCGTGCATAAATCCAAGGTGCAATACACTACAGTCATGAAACTTTATATGACCATAGAGACTCACGTGAAGTACTGGTGATATGAAAATGACACATTTTCGTCACAAGGTTTTGCGGCCATATTTATAATTGTAAAAAAACTTTTGCAGCCCATAGCAAGAACATCATTGCACTTATGCTCTTCAATGTCAACACAATTGCACAGACCATTGGAAAGTAATAACTGCTGAAGATTGAAACAGATTGCTCACACGGCGTGGCGGCCATATTGGAATTTACGTTGACATTTTAACTCCTTAGGGAATGCCGATAGGGTCATAGTTATAATGGAACACGTATGGGAAGTCATATGTGCTCTATGAAAAAATGTCATCACCTGTGACCTCTGACCTCTCCTAAAGGTCAAACATGATGCATGACATCATCAACATACGCAACTGGCTATAAAACTGCCCATAACTTCTTATCGGCTGCACCAAAATGCACGAAATTTGACAAGGATGTAGAGGACTATGGGATGTTGTGTCGTGGTCAATATGGCAGCCTTTGGTCACATGGTGTGGCAGCCATATTGGATTTAATGAAAATTTTGGACAATATTCAAAAGTCTTCTCATGAACGGTAAATAGTACAGCTGTGAAAAATCTTGTACATAGTGCGCTCATGTCCACGATTGATTATACTTAAGGAAAAATTGATCAGTCACATGGTGTAGCAGTTATGTTGGATTTTGCATAAAATATTTAAACAACAACAGCTCATGAGCCCTTTGGCTGATTGAGATGAATCTTGGGTATACGTTATCTTTGTACTGTCCTCTAAAAAAGTTAGTCAGTTAAAGTTCCTACATCAACAAACATGACCGCCATGAGCCAATCAATATGGGTGACCTGCCAGTTTTGCAATTTTTTACCCTGAAATGACACATTCCCACCACTGGGGACAGCTGTTAACATGAAAAAGTCTGCAAGGTATGGAAAAAATATAGCAAGGTATAGCAAGGTATAGAAAAAAGTATGTTTGTAATTTATTAGATGTGGCTTTTGTTGTTTTACAAAACTGGTGTGTTTATATGAGCACTATAGGTAATGCAAGTAGTGTAATGTGTAATGCATACATAGTTTTATATAGTATGGTTAAGTTCTGCTAAAGGTCAAATTTAAAGCTGGCTGTAAAACTTCCCATAATTTCTTATTGACTGCAGATGGTTGTTATATAACATGCAGAGTTCTGATTGAAGCCAAAATGAGCATACATGATCTAAGTATGATTATCTTTTATGGTTGTTCAAGGGAAGTTGTTACAGTACAAAACATGGCTGCTGTGGGCCAATGAGATTTCACCATTGATCATCTAACCAGTGTTTCATATATTTTGGCCAAAATTGACACAGTCAGCTGTGTCCAAAATGATTTGTGATAACGTTTCATCTATAACAACCAAAGCGCTTAAATTTCACACTAACTGCTTGGAAGCCGTAAAGTTGCTCGCAACTCTAGTTATTTTTTTTCTGCCAAAACATGCTCAAAAACTCACGAAATTCGGTACACTGGTAGATGCCTATGGGGGATAGTCGGTGATATTCAGCAAATTTGCGCAAGTCACATGGTTCGGCAGCCATATTTGATTTTGCAGAATTTGTTAAAACATCTATGTATCGGAAACCGCTTACTGCAAAGTTCTGAAAATGTTGAGGGGAGGGATAGTCCATGATTAACTGTTGTTATTATGAAGCTGATTGGTTCTGTGGTATGGCAACCACATTGATTAATGTCATAAAATTACCATAAAAATATAAAATCATCAAAATTCAAAAATCTTCTTCTCTGAAACCGCTTATCCAATTGAAACAAAAATTGGAATAAAACATCTCAGTATGGTCATCTGTTACGCTTGTTCAAGGGAAGTTGCTACTGTGAAAATCATGGCGTCCACGCTGCATGACATAATCAACATACGCAACTGGCTATAAAACTGCCTATAACTTCTTATCGGCTGCACCAAAATGCACAAAATTTGACACGGATGTAGAAGACTATAGGATGCTGTGTCGTGGTCAATATGGCGGCCTTTGGTCACATGGTGTGGCAGCCATCTTGGATTTAATGAAAATTTTGGACAATATTCAAAAGTCTTCTTCTCATGAATGGTAAATAGTACAGCTGTGAAAGGTTTTGTACATAGTGTGCTCATGTCCACGATTGATTCTACTTAAGGAAAAATGGATCGGTCACATGGTGTGGCAGCTATGTTGGATTTTGCATAAAACGCTTAAACAACAACTCCTCATGAGCCTTTTGGCTTATTGACGTGAATCTTGGGTATACGTTATCTTTGTGCTGTCCTCTAAAAAAAGATAGAAAGGAAAAGTTCCTACATCAACAAACATGACCGCCATGAGCCAATCAATATGGGTGACATGCCAGTTTGCCCAAATTTCACCATGAAATGATACCTTCACACCACTAGGGGCAGCCGTTGCCATAGAAACGTGAGTACAGTCTTGGAAAAATATTTCTTGAAAGCCGCCATTTTTTCCTGGTATCTAGCAGATCAGTTTCACTAACTGGTGTAACTTAAACCACAGTAATTACACTGGAAAGGCTGATATTTTACACACACTACAGTATAAAAAGACAAATACTGTAAACTAAGAAAACATTTTTTGAAGAACCGTTGCAGCTGCATCAACGCTGGGGAAAAAAAATGCACAACACACACACACACTAAATAATAGAAAAATGACTGTAATCTCTGCCCTAATGTTGTTTGTTTATTTAAAATAACCTTGTGGACATGCAGGCATATACAGAACTGTAGACATACTGAAACACACACTAATTATTTGAAAAAAAATGCCGTGATCTCGTGCTCTATAGAAATGTTTTGTAATCAGATTTATTTATTTTTTTAAACGCTCTTGTAACTGAACAGAAGGCAAAAAAGGCACTTTTATTTTTAAACCAGAACACAATCGTAATACTAAAATGTTTAATATATGAGCTTTACAAGTCACGCGAATACAGTTTGCTTAAAATTACAGTTTGCATATAATTATTTTTACGACACAGTCACAAATCCTGAATCTGTTGCAAAAAAGCCGCGGGGGGGGGGGGGGGTCGACGACTTTGCAAGCGTATCTTTCAGGTAATGAGTGGTATAGACAGAACTGTTCAGAATCGCTTGCTATATTAAATACAATTGTAAGAATGAAGATCGCACGGTTATTCACAGACAATCCCTCCCCAAAACAGGGGACATTTTAGTATAATAGGAGCTGATCAGCTTGTTCTGCTGTAATGTTGTTCCTTTACTTAAAACAACCACGTGGACATGCAAGTACAGCCAGGCAACCAGAGGGAAACATGCGTGTTATAGTTCTGTCGCGCTAGTAAATAAAGCAAAAAGAAAACTTCAACCAGCAGAACTTCAAAAGTGCATCACGTTCTGGCTATAATTTTTTTAATTATATGTATAGTTAAGGGACAAGTGCCCATCGGGTTATTAGCGGCTGCTAGATGGGTGGGTTTATATTAATTTGTGTTGAAGTAATTAGTTAAATTGTCGTTTTGTGTTTGTATGATTATTATTTACACTGTATCATTATTATTTATTTTACATTCTCTCTGACACTCGTGTTAGACAGCGTAACAACATCAATCTGACAGCACTAATGTACTAAGCCTTCCGTGTACTTGTGTATTTATGTTTTTGTCTTTTAAATATAACAGGTGGAACTAAATAAAATAGAGCTGGTTTATTGGACTCGAACAACCTGGTCTGGGTTCATTAATTGAAACAAACAAACAAAAAAGAAACACACAACGCAAACTACACAATGTAAATAACAATAATCATCACCCCACTACCTGATTTTAATTCGAGCTACAGTAATTACTTCACCGGAGCGCTACAGTTATGTTAATAGCGAGGGCACAGCGAGTCCGCCCATTTATAAAAGAACTGGGTTTATTATATATTTTATTTTTTACTACAGCCCCGAGAAACAGTAGGCGTTCAGGCTATCCTGGAGGATCATTGGTTTTAGATGGCCTGGCTCGAGCGCGTGAGTTTACCGTTACCTACATTCTAAAGCAGAGAAGGGGGGTTACACAGGCATATACAGAACTATAAATATACCGACACACACACTGTAAGTAGGGTTGCCACCTTTTCCACAGACCAAACCCAGACATGCTTCGGAAACAAATTCTGGAAGTGATCACGCAATACCTACAGAGTTTAGTAAGACTGTCTCTCAAATCTCGCATTTCTCTCTCCCTCCTCTTTGTTTTATATGCATGGTGACTGACTTGTGAATACTTTTTCGCTAAAGCATTTAATTGTAGTAATTTCTTAAAACCCACAACTAATTTGGTAGTATATACTGCCCCTGCTAAACGTTACATAAAAGCAATTTAGTAATACTACTTTTATATTGGAATATTAACTTCAGCTCTTTCTTAAACCTGCTTTAACCCTGTATTAAATACTGTCCCTGGTAAACTTTAGCTCAGTGTGTTATTCATGTATGATTTTTACACATAGAAGTTTTGAAATACTCACTATTTATATAAAGTGCTTATGTTTTATTATTTAATGTAGGATGTGTATTGATATGAATTGGTTTTGATTTGTTGTGGTGTGAATATAATTGCAAGTTTTGTATGTTTGTAATTTATGAGATGTGACTTCTGTTGTTTTACACAAACTGGTGTGTTTATATGAGCACTATAGGTAATGCAAATAGTGGAATGTGTAATGCATAAATAGGTTTATATAGTATGGTTAAGAAGTTCTGGTCTGAATAATTGAAGAATACACAGACTGCTAGTTAAGTGCTGTATTTATAGTAGTTAGATGTCTCTTATTGTATATGTGATGTGTTGCTACAGTACAAAACATGGCTGCTGTGGGCCAATGACATTTCAGCATTGATCATCTAACCAGTGATTCCCATATTTTTGCCAAAATTGACAGTCAGCTGTGTCCAAAATGATTTGTGATGATAACGTTTCATCTATAACAACCAATGCGCTTAAATTTCACGCTAACTGCTTGGAAGCCGTAAAGTTGCTTGCAACTCTAGTTATTTTTGTCCTCTGTCATCGTTCTACACATTTAAATGGTAAAATGTAATTTCAAAACTGTAATGCCTGCAGCACTTGGTATTCCCAGGCGGTCTTCCATCCAAATACTAACCAAGCCCAGATCAGACTTATTCAAGGTGGTGTCGCCACAGCACTGCATAAAATTAATGGTTTACACAATTAGAGCATTTGTAAACCAACTGCAAACATTAGGTTTACAGAGGTTTACACCATCACGGTAAACCATTTGCAAACTATTGGTTCTCAATCCTGGTTCTGGAGTATCCCTGCCCTGCTGGTTTTCTTATATTTAAAAAGTTTTATGGAAAGCATGTATAAATGTCTAACATTTTAAAGTTTGTTGGCAAAGCCAATTCAAAGAGACATTTCATTAACTCACTTAAAGTTAAACTCATAAATTTCAATAGATTTCAACACTTGATTTCATCGCTTCATCAAAGAGTGACCATTCAGAAAAACTTGGCCTGTTAATCTTATCAAAATGTGCCCAATTTCAAGTTTGACTACTCCCCCACCACAAAAGAGGGTATGGTACCAAATCTTTGTCATTGAGCTTAAATGTTTACCCTGGATTCATACCTGACCTGTATCTTCCACTACACAAAATATAAACAAAATCAATATCCGACGCAGGGATTTTCCTGGATTTTGGTTATTTGACACAGAATGACACAATACATGCAAAAACCTTTCAATAATAGGGCATTAACTGCTTGATTGCAAAACGTTACAGATTTTAATGTTTTACACAATACGCTTTATTGATAACCAATTACATGAAGCCTTTTCATGTTAATTCTATAGGTAACTGTGGTCAGGTGCAGTGGTGCAGTGAATAAATCAGGTCCACACAATATTTCTCCCAAAACAGTCTGCGTGGTTTAATAACAAAAATAATAAAAATAACACAAATAAGTCCACCCCTTTACCAGCGATGGTATTGGGGGGGTACACAGCAGCTCTCTTAATTAAAACAAAAAGTAAACAAAAACGGGACTTTGTCCGTCCCCACGTTCTCTGTGCACGCAGTGCTCTCGGTCCTGAGAAGCGTGGTGCCGTGAGTGGTGCGGTGCGGTGCGGTGCTGTGCTGTGCTGTGCAGTGCAGGGACATGCTCTATATATATTGCCGGTCCGCGGCTCACTCTTCCTCTGCAACACAAAACACACATGTAATCCAAAACAATAAAACAATACAGGCTCCGGCCATCTGTTTACGTTCTCAGCGCAAGCGGAGGTTTTGATGTAGCTGCTTCCCCTTTGTACCCAGCAAACTCCTCCCTGCAGTCAACGCGTCGCCATGGTTTTTTCCAATAGAGGGCTGCCCCGCAGCTGACTGCAATGGAATCGTCCTGAGTACTTGCAGCTACTACTATATTATTGCTTGTTAGATGTCCTACTTTGTGTATTACTTGTTAGATGTCCTACTTTTAACATTTCTATTTTCTTTATGAATCTGCAACGGATTCTTTGTACAGGAATATAAGAAGCACTAAGCTCTGGAATGTATATATGAGCATGATATGTAGTAACTGGGAAGCCATAATAATTTTCAAAGGGGCAGTCATTCTCTTGGTACCACTGTACTCTGGCAAGAATATGCTTCTTAAAGGACTAATCATCGAATATCAAATTGTGTTCTATGAAATACAGTATTTGTCCAGCGGCAAGTTTCAAGGTATCCTCTCCAGAGAAAAAGATGTTCCCATCATTTTTTGGCCAATATGCCATTATGTAAGAACTTCTGTTGCTTCTTGAACCCTTACTTCCAAGTGTTTCTGCTCCTTTAACTAACTGTTTTATTTTAAAACATGATGGTACAACTGTAAATTTGGTTGTTGGGTACAGTCGCTTGTACATTGCCTCAAGTTTCCAACATTCTTCTTTAACCAATGTCCACAAACTTTTCTTCTGATATGAAATGTACATTCAATTTAGAAATTCAAAACTTTGCCTTAGGTCTGAGTTAACTGAGGACAATACACATTGTTCAGACAAATCACAGCCTATGTCCTTCAGCAATCCCCTTGACCTAGTTTCCCTTATACAATTCAGGTGATTTAAAAGAGTCTTATCTGCATCAAGGTTTCCAATTAGGTGATTACTAAACATCAATCCATCTTTCAGAAATCTTCTCATTAGCTGTACCTCAACTGACCGCTGATTTGATGGCTGATTTCCCAAAATTCCATTATACCTTTCAAAACTGAACAGCCAAAATGAATAGATAGGGCCATAGTAACAACACATTCTTGTATGTGTCCATGTAAATGTATGTTTGGTGTAACATACTCAAGACCATAGAGATCCTGAAATGCTTGGAAGAAATTCATTATTTCTTCATTAGCTCTATTAAGGACTTCTTCTGTTATTATGTGAGAACATCTGGAAGCACTCCTTTGAGGCAAGGCATAGAAAACAATATTGTCCAATTTTTCCATTGATCTGCAGTAAACCCTGAAACCCTGAGTATATTTTATAAGGAATTGTGACGAGGTAAAGCGATCCCGTGCTGTAATCCACCCTCCCAGCCGCCAGGGGGCTGTGAGCCAGCCTAGAAGGCCCCAACAGAGATGGTGTGACGTGGCAGTTCCACCTTTGGGGCGGAAGTCCCGAAAGGACGGTCGCCATCTTTGTTGAGGGCAACAACACGGAATGTGCTGGAAAGTCCCAGAAGGAGTGTGGGAGAGGTACGGAGGTTTATATATATAAAACCAAACAAACTAATTTAAAGTAGAGACAGCCAACCAGGAGGGTGGACCCGCAGAATGGCCAGAAAGGCAAGGACAGCCACCCAGAGTCTGGATAATTTTACTTTGTTGTTTTTTTTGGTCTCTCCACATTTCAGTTAGCATTTCTCTTTTGTTTGGACATTTTCTTTTGTGTGTTGTCCTGATTACCACTGTTTGCGGACAATAATAAAGGGAAAAGAACACAACTTTTGGAATATCATACCATTGTCTGGATTTTATTATTTTTACACCTCCACCCAACTCAGATATCCGTGACACGTGGTGACAGAAGTGGTGCCCTGCCTCATCATGGATCTAACGACGATGGTTCAAATCCTACAAGAGCAGACACAGCGGCAGGAAGAACGGGAGGCCAGGCGCTCAGAGCAACTAGCCACCTTCTTTGAACGCCTGATAAACCAGATGATGACATCCTCAACTTCGGCGGAAGCCACAGTGTTACAGGTAATATCCCAGCCAAAGTTACAAAAGATGACCACAGGTGACGTCCCAAAAGCATTTTTAACTACTTTTGAACAGGTGGCCCTGGCGGCACAGTGGCCCAAGACCATGTGGGCCACCAAATTAGCACCCTGCCTCACGGGAGAGGCCCAGGCAGGTTACAGGGCCATGTCGGATAAGGATGCCCTGGACTATGACAAAGTAAGGGTCACCATTCTCCAAAGGCTGGGGATTACTGAAAATACCGCCGCCGCTTCCGCAACTACCACCGACTGGAAAGGACGCGACCGAGGGCAGTGGGTTCCTATCTTTGGGATCAGTGCTCCCGCTGGCTGCGTCCGGACCAGAGAACTGCCAAGGAGAGGGCTGAGATCATCGCTGTAGAGCAATTTACCGCTGTCCTCGATGACGGGAATCATGAGTGGGTTTGCCGACATCACCCGACGACCCTTGAGAAAGCCATTGCCTTGGCCGAGGCATACGAAGATGCTGCTCCGGGACCTCCTGCCCTGCCTACTGTCAAACTGATTCCAAAGGCAACTACCCAGACTGAATCAGCTGACTTTAAAGGTAAGCCCAGACAGCCCAACCCGCCTCCAAGACAGTGGAGACCGTGGTTGGTGCCCCGGTGGGCCAGAGAAAACCCCCCTAACCCGCCAGTCTCAGACCAACGGGACAGAATGCCACTTTCCTCCTCTCCCTCTTCACAGCCCTCTACCCCTAGGTGCTTCCACTGTCAGGAAACTGGACACCTAGTCTGTGACTGTCCCAGTATGGAGGTGGACAGCGCCGTCAAGACCTGGGTTCCGGCAGCAGGTAAGGGAAACGGAGTAGGCTGGAAGGGCCCTTACTGTCTTAATGTACAGGTTGGAAATAGGAGAACACACACATTAGTGGACTCCGGCTGCGCGCAGACGTTAATTCGGCAAGAGGTGTTGGAGGGTGTAAACTGGGAGCCACAAGACAAAGTGTCTATCGCTTGTATTCATGGCGAAACTAGGATGCACCCTACCACTAAAGTTAGGGTCACCGCTGGTGGTCAGACAGCGTATGTTAAAGTCGCTGTCGCAGAAACGCTGCCGTATCCAGTATTGCTGGGAAGAGGCTGGTCCTTCTTTGACTTAATTCTAGGTCGAGAGGTGGCTATAGATCCCATTCAGCAATGCAACCATGAGCGGGAGAAAACAATTGGCGAAATTTTTCCGCTCCAATCTGATCTGTTTCATTCCCGGTTCTGTCCACGAAAGACACGCCGTGAGCGTAGGGCGGAGCATCATGAAGGTACATTAACACGTCTAAGGGCGGGGACTGATGGGTTTGTAAGCCAAGGTACTAAACGCTCTAGGAAGGGAATGGCCATTCAGTGTGACCTGGGGGGTGGTGTTGCTGGTAACGGAGGCATGGTAGTACCTGAATTGTGGAATAGAGATATTGATTTGGCATTGGAACAACAGAATGATTCCACTTTGAAATTTGCTAGGGAGCAAGTCAGGTCCATCGAGGGGAAGGATAGTCAACCTGAGATGTTTCCGCACTTTATTGTGGCCGGGCACTTACTCTATAGAGTAACCTGGGCAGCCGGAACTGGAGAGCGCATAACCCAGTTGGTTGTTCCTGGGCCCTTTCGGGCCGAAGTTATGCGATTAGCGAAAGACTTACCCTTTGCAGGCCACCTAGGAGTCAAAAAGACCCAGGAGCGCATCCTGGCCCGGTTTTATTGGCCCAGGCTCTACACTCAAGTTCAGAGATATGTCTCAGAATGTCCTGACTGTCAGTTAGCAGCCCCGAAATGAGTTTGCCCTGTCCCCTTGGTACAACTGCCGATTAATTCTACACCGTTTGAGCACATTGGCGTAGATCTGGTGGGACTTCTGGAAGGAAGAGAAACTGGGTATCGGTACATATTAGTGGTGGTGGATTATGCTACCCGATACCCAGAGGCAGTCCCTTTACGCACGATGCACTCTAGAACAATAGCGGAAGAATTGGCAAAAATGTTTTCGAGGGTGGGAATCCCAAAAGAAATTCTCACTGATCAGGGCACCAGTTTTATGTCTGACTGCGTACAGCAGCTCTGCAAATTGCTTAACATTCGCTCTATTAAGACCTCAATTTATCTTCCACAGACGGATGGGCTAGTAGAGCGATTTAATCAGACCCTTAAGCAGATGCTGCGCCGCTTTGTAGATCAGGAGAAAAAGAATTGGGCTAAGCTTCTTCATTATCTCCTTTTTGCAGTTCGAGAGGTTCCCTAATCCTCAACGGGGGTTTCCCTGTTTGAGTTATTGTATGGCCGTCAACCACGGGGAATCCTCGACTTAATAAGAGAAGGTTGGGAAGAATCTTCAAAATCATCCTAAAATGTACTAAAGTATGTATTACAACTACAAGACTGTCTAGAATTGATCGGTCGATTGGCTCAAAAAAATCTCAAAATGGCACAGCAAAAGCAAGAGCAACACTATAACAAAAAGGCAAAAATGCGGACCTTTCGGCCAGGAGACAAGGTGTTGTTATTGCTCCCCACGTCAGAATCAAAGCTGTTTGCTAAATGGCAGGGCCCATTTGAGATAATTCGAGCAATTGGGTCAGTTAATTATGAAATACGGCAGCCTGGGCGCCACAAAGAAAACCAAATTTATCATGTCAATTTACTCAAACCCTGGATAGAAAGGGAAGTCCATTTTATTTCCTCAGAGAATGTTGAGGAGGACTTTGGGCCCTCAGTTGAGCCACTAATGGCCGCTGATGTTCCGATGGGGGAGCAGTTAACGGCTGATCAGCAGAGAGAATTAAGGCACCTCATTCAACAGTTTGGTGATGTGTTTTCTAGGGTGCCTGGTAGAACTCACGTGATTAAACATGCTATTGTCACTCCGCCAGGTACCAGGGTCAGAGTCCGAGCCTACCGGATCCCGGAGAGCCAGAGGGAAGCCGTCCGGGCAGAGGTTGAGAGTATGCTCAGGCTTGGAGTTATAGAGCCCTCTAGAAGTGAATGGTGCAGCCCTATTGTACCTATTAAGAAACCTGACGGCTCTTTGAGGCTGTGCATAGACTTCAGGAGGGTAAATGCTATTTCCAAGTTTGATGCGTACCCCATGCCCTGGGTGGATGAACTCTTGGACCGTTTGGGGCGGGCTCACTTCATCTCGACCCTGGACCTGACGAAGGGATATTGGCAGATCCCATTGACTGAGGAATATAAGGAAAAAATGGCATTCGTCACCCCTGAAGGTCTTTTCCAATTCTGCACTATGCCATTTGGTCTTCACGGTGCCCCGGCGACTTTTCAAAGATTGATGGACAGGGTGTAACTTCTGCATCGAGAGTATGCTGCGGCATACATCGATGATGTAGTCATCTACAGCTCTACCTGGGGAGAGCACCTTGATAGGTTGGGGGCCGTCCTTCAGTCTTTGAGAGAGGCCGGGCTCACTGCAAACATGGTGAAGTGCGCCTTTGGAAAAGAGGATACCAAATATTTAGGGTCAATCATGGGCAAAGGTAGAATTAAGCCGCTTGCCTCTAAAGTCCAGGCTTTGTTAGACACCCTGGTCCCTACCACAAAAGCCCAAGTGAGGTCATTGTTAGGCTTAGCGGGTTACTACCGCAAGTTTATAAAAGACTTTTCCACCATAGCCATGCCTCTCACTGACCTTACTAAAAAGAATGCCCCAAACAGAGTAAAATGGAGTGCAGAGTGTCAGAGGGCCTTTCAATCTATCAAGACAAGCCTTAGTCAGGCCCCAGCACTTATTGTGCCGGATTTCAGTCGGGAGTTCATCCTCCAAAGCCTCTGAGGTAGGTTTGGGGGTGCTTAGCCATAAGCTTCTCCCTAGAGAAACTAATTTAAAGGAGAGACAGCCAACCAGGAGGGTGGACCCCAGAATGGCCAGAAAGGCAAGGACAGCCACCCAGAGTCTGGATAATTTTACTTATTTGTTTTTTTTTGGATTCTCCACATTTCAGTTAGCGTTTCTCTTTTGTTTGGACATTTTCTTTTGTGTGTTGTCCTGATTACCACTGTTTGCGGACAATAATAAAAGGAAAAGAACACAACTTTTGGAATATCATACCATTGTCTGGATTTTATTATTTTTACACCTCCACCCAACTCAGCTATCCGTGACAGGAATATTACCAATATCTATCGGCACTTCAAAGTCATTAATACGGTGCTGGATTTTGAAGAAATCCGAGTCGGTTAATACACCCTGATCTTTCCAAATTTCCATGACACGTTTGGCTGTCCCAAGGAATAAATTGTGCATAGGGTCAACTATATGCATTTTCACTATGCCAATATAAGGAAGTTCCAACAACACTGAATATCTCACACCATACTGTCTTTCTAAAAATTCTTCATCTGCCACAGTTTCTGCATTCAATATTTCTTCAACCCATTTCATGTGAGTGGCATGTGTTCTTTCAGGCCATTAATCTCTATTGAAACCACTGTAGTCTTTCTTGCCAGGCTGTCCAGAAAACATTTTCCAACATTTGGAACATCCACGGTTTGCAGCATGACCCAGAAACCCACACAATTTCCGACAAGCTGAAATATCACAAGCTACCAGCAACAGCGCAAGACGAAACCTTGTAACAGCTCCCAATTTATTTGGCTTAAGATTAAATCCTGGCATCCATGCTTCATGCAATTCTTATATCAAAGGAGCAATAAATGCATTAGTCTTTGGTTCAGGATTCATGTGTGGAATAATACCAACTAAAATCACATTCTCCCAATTAAAGCGTTCAGATTTTGGCAAATTCAAGACTGTGAGGTAAATAGCACCTACAGAATATTGCACACCCTTAAAAGGTCTAAACCAATCGACATTTAACATTAGCCCATAGCTTCTTTCTTGTATGAAGAAGTTACATTTATCACCATTGACCTCTTTCCAAATGTTTCCATCCATAACATCCTTAAAGACTTTTTCATGAACACCCCTTGTCCTCCACTCTTCACATGAATTTTCAAATCCTGGTCTGTGCACAAACTCTTCAATGGAACTGTTGACGGATCTATAACAGTACCATTTAAATGGATAGAGCTTTGCAATTCCAGAAGGCAATATCACTTTCTTCAGTAGGGGTTCACTGCACATTTTTCTGTTTGTCGGTGCCATGGATATTTAACAGAGGAACATTTTTTTGTCTGAATCCTACCTTCTACTGTCTCCATGCAATCTTCAATCTTGTATAAAGTGCAGCATTTCTTGCACACAACATACTTTCTGAATGCATCTTTCTGATAACCACACATTTTGTTAAAACTATAAATTCTTGCTGGCAAGAGTATGGATGCTAGAGCACAAAGTCCACCTGGTTCAGAGAAGAACTCAAAAGATCTTTCAGAAATTGCATTAGTGCTAAAATTGCCAAATCAGATACAAAAAAGCGAGCTTGCCACGCTAACACAAACAAGCACAACCATTGTACAAAATGTGTTGCTTTTTTAGCAGTTGTTCCCTCAGATGTTCTGCTCTCCTCTCCTGTGACATCTAAATCCTGAGAATATCTTCATTTTGTTCCCACATTTCTTCATTATCACTATCACAAGAGATATCGTTTTCAGATTGATTAGTTGGAAAGAAACATGAAACATCATCTTCAGAAAGATTTGTAGGTCTTTTATCGCTCATCTTCCAACTTTTTATCAAAGCGTTATACTCACTTCTCCAATCATACTGAATGTCCTGAGGCTCGGAACCCAACTCCTGGGTTATACCTGCATCAGTTCCTACTGACAGTTCTTCCGTAGGTGACATGGGTGCAGCTTCAGAAGCTGGGGTCTTCATGCTTAGGAGTTCTTCAGCTTTACTTTCACATTTTCTTTTATGTTCACGCTCATAATAGCAGCGACTAAAACTGGTCTTACAGAGCTGGCATGTAATTCTTTCCTCTACATATTTTCTTGTTGAAGTGCTGGTAATCTGTATGGATATACAATCAAACAAATACTATGAAAAAGTTTCAGATCATATACAAGTATTATACTTGGGCCTCCCAGAAATCTGCATCTGTAAAATTTTCAATTTTATCCAATTGCTTATGATTTCCATTACATGAGAGTAGATGTTAAAACTTCATGCTGATTTGAACTTGGCTCTCGCCAAGATAAGCACCAACTAAGACGTAGCTTCACAGTAAACTAATGTGATCCATATGTGTCTCCATCCATTTGCGCTTCCTTCCATATGATGATGTAGATATCCTTCTGTCTGGTGTTGATGGCTGAAGTGTAATGCTGGCTCCAGGGATCAGCTTATTTTGCCTCCTAGCGCATCAGCACACACAGCGGCTGCGATGCTGGCTCGGGGATCAACCATAGTGCGGTCTCCCCAGCGCATCAGCATGACAACCGTCTGGATTAAGCTAAGTAGGGTACATCTCTGGGGTCTTCAAGTGGGCACCTTCCATCCTCGGTGTTTCGTCGACTAGCCCACGACACCTCAAGAGGGCTCGATGGTGATTCTGGCGTCCCAGCATCACCCCTCCGTCCCCACTCAACTCAGCCCAGCTTACTTACCTGTACATCAGCGTTTCTTTCTTTCTATTGTGCTTGAGATCCCCAGCCAGAATCTTTCCGTCTCAACCACAGCCAGTTGCTGCTCCTCTCTGCTGCTTCAGATAAGTTCTTCACTGTGCGACGCAACTCTTGGCCATTGAATCCGACATCTCTGAGAAACCGGGTTGTAGAGTGTGCCACAAATCCTCGACATCCCACTTCCACTGGGTAAACCCAGACTCTCCATCCTCGCTGTTCCGCTTCAGTGGCTAGTTGAGCATACCGCAGTTTCTTCCTCTCATACGCCTCATCTACAGCATCCTCCCATGGCACTGTTAACTCTACCAGGTGAACAAGGCGTGCTGATCCAGACCACAAGACAATATCTGGTCGAAGGTTTGTGGTGGCAATCTCAGGTGGAAAAATAAGCCGTTGACCAACATCTGCCAGCATTTTCCAGTCTCTAGCAGCTTCCAGTTGTCCTGGGCGAGGATTGGTTTTAACACCTTTTCTTGGTGGTTGCTCTCCTGGGCGGAGGAATGTTGTCTTTTGTGTGTAATGTTTTGATGGAACAGGTGGCAACTTATTGGTCATGTTACGCTTGTCTTCCAATGCTAAGGCCAAACATCGCAGCACCTGGTCATGGCGCCAAGTAAACCGTCCTTGGCTAAGAGCCACCTTACATCCTGTCAAAATGTGCCTTAATGTTGCAGGTGATGAACACAAAGGACATGAGGGATCCTCTCCTACCCAGAGGTTTAGGTTCTGTGGTGATGGGAGAACATCATATGTTGACCTTATAAGGAAACTGATCCTGCTCTGTTCCATTGACCATAGGTCTTGCCAGCCAATCTTGCGTTGTTCCACACTCTCCCATCTCATCCATTCTCCCTGCTTGCCCTGGGAAATGGCCTTTATACACCTCATCCTCTCCTCCTGCTTTTGCACCTCGTTGACAAGTTGTAGCTGATGCAATTTGTCATTTTTATTCATATGATTTTATTTTCGATTACAAATTACATACCTGATTTTCATTTCCAGTGTCAGTTCCAGACGTATTTGGCGAGTTATTCAATGTAGAATCTAAATATTGTTTGTGGTTTCGATGTATATGTCGCCAATATGAATTGTATTTCACATATATCCTAGGACACAGCTGGCACTGGACCATAAAGTTGGGGCTACGAGAATGTTCTGTGGTCAGTAGGATTCTCAATGTAAGCAACAGGATACCACACAAAGTACATTTAAAAGGCATCTTTCCCAAAATAATGAACGGTGTTTGAAATATAGGATTTAAAATAACTACGACTAACATTAATTCCACGATAGAGGCATTTGCAATATGTATTGTAGCCAATCTCCGCTTTCTCCTCGTGGTGGAAGGCAGCCAATCAGAGCCTTGTCGTCCAGCAGGAACTGCAGCCTCGTGTCTGCCTAGTTTCCCGCACTTTTGATTTACGCTTCTCTTCTTTTTCAGAACAGTATCAAGCTGTAAACCGTCCCTGTCTTTTTTGCTTTTTTATTGTATTATTATTATTATTATTATTATTATTATTATTATTATTATTATTATTATTATTATTATTTTATCTAATACTTTTTGTATTATGTACAGTATTAGTGTATTAGTATTTTGTATTAGTTTACCATATCGATATGGACTTTGATGACGTTTTTCAAATGTCCGTGGAACAACTGTGTTTCTGGCTACAGACACAAAAACTAGAGAAAAACTGTATAGACATTTTGAAAGGTATGTAGATAGAGGGTAATGTATGCTGATATCTAATAATTAAAAATTAACACGTATAATATTAGTTGTGATAAAATATACTATTTTCATTCTGAAAAAGACTGGCATGTCTGCTCAGTATTTTAACTGATCCTCAGCAATTCACGTTAAAAATCCAATTTTAAATATTTAAGTTCACAAAACTCACTGTGGCAGATATGTTAGCATTTGAAAAGATACAGTATTTTAGTTAAATATGAATATAGTAATTTGATCATAAATGTATAATTCTGAAAGGCAGACACTTGATGCAAAGCAGTAATACCATGTATTTAAACACTTAAAGGTGCCGCTATTGATGGACAGACATTTTTAACATTGTCTGACAGAGACCTGAAAGATTTATTTGAAGATTTTCTTTCAAGGAAAAACATTAGAGGCATACAAACCTCTTTGAGCAAGGTAAAATACAAATTATATTGTCTCTTTTACATTAACCCCTTTATTACACGTATGTTTTTACAATTTGTCATTAATAATTCTGTAATATGATGTGCTGACCAATATATACCGTAATTGTGTTTAGGAAGACATTGAGACCACTCCTGCCAAAAAACCCAGAACCATGCAAGCCGTTCAATCATGCAGTCTGCAGCTACTTCAAGTTCAACACACACCAGAGGAGGAACACGCTACTCTATTTGTGCCACAGATTTCCATCCTTAGTAGTCCAGAGGAATATAGCCAGAAGGAAATTGATGATGCTAGGAAGAGGCTTATAAGAATATGTATGGATCACATGTGTACACAATTGGGTCGAAGACCAACTGAAGCGGAATTGCATGACCTTGCAAGAGCTATTGCTAACAAGTATAATTCACTGCGTGACAACCCAGCACTCGGAGTGAGACAGAATTATGTAAGTACATGATTTTAGTTAACAGTAAAACAGCCAATATTTTATGTTTAGATTTAATCTCTGGACTAAGGGGTTTAATCTCACTGACTAGGACTATTAAGAATTTAATAGTCCTAGTCAGTGAGCGCGTTAGTGACTACAGATTTTGAAAATCACGCATACATTGACACGACCAGTGTTACCAGTGTTACCTATAGGAGATAATTTATTCATCTAGACTAGCATTTGGGATTTAGACGATGAAACCCCTGACTAAATACATAGTTACCTACTAACTAGTCACCATGACTAAAAAAGAAAACATAACTTTAGTCACGCGTACAAAAATAGTGCCCAATATGTATACATAATATGCACTAATGATATATACATTTTGTTTTAAAAGTTTCAGTTTTGTCATAGCTTATAGCACAGTAAAAGCAAGAAATATGATATGTGTTTTGATTGTCATTTAAAAAAATTCAACAGACTGGGATAATTGGATTCCTAAGGAGGAGGATGTACAACACCACTCCTTCAGTATCCAACAGAGGCAGAAAACCTGGTTTTAAATGTAATAAAAAGGCTCAGATGGTAAGGGAAGATAGTTTCAGTACAAGTTCTGGTAAGTGTTCAAAACTACCATCCATACATAAACATTTAGTTGAAAATGTATTTAAAAACATTCAGAATTCTTTTTGGTGGGTTTTTAATTACTTTCTTGTTTTATAATGTGATAATGATAATGTGCTTTATAAAGTAATAGACTTTTATGTCAATTTATCTTGCCCTGTACTTAAAATGTCTTAATTGTGTATGTACAATAATGTTTCACTTAGGATCCTCTTGTATGGAAGCATCATCTGAAGAAGAAACAAGTGAAGTTCATAAAGCAGGCAGATTACAGCACCCACAAGGAAGTATTTCACAAAGCTGCAGCTTTCAGAAAGTGGATAACTGCAAAGACAGTGTAACAGGTATAGATTATCTTAAGTAACAATTTATGTTTTAATTCCAATGTATTGTCATTGAATTAAAGTATATAAGGCTTTGTTAGGGCAGCATTTAAATATCAGAAATACAAACTTGATTATTTCCTTATTTCACATCTCAGTTTGTTTTATGTGAACATTTCTAATACCAATCCTTTTAGAAAATGTTAATATAATATAATATAAGCTTATAATGCTGCACATAAATAGTATTTTAATTTTCAGCTTGGAGTTGTAACTAGTATGGTACTCATAAAAAATGATGTGGCATTTTGCAGGTGAGAAACCTCCAGACAGAGCCCAGGAGGCAATTGATAATGATCTGAGTAAATGCAGTGAGAATGCCTCACCTGAGAGGATCAAGCAACTCCTTCGTCTTTCTTTTGATGCCAGGAGGAAGAAGATAGAAAACCTCAAAGTGCGACGTGTGGAAGAAATTAATAAAATGTATCCTTGCTTCAAGAAGCCCTGCTATGTAAGTTCTGTAAAGTGGCACTTGAAGGGGAGGAGGGGGCATCTAATAGACCACCCAAAGTTAAGACAAGATTTTATTTTGGTAATAAATAACAAGAAAACATATGTGCTGTGATTGGGTCATAAAGTTTAATATTTTTAAATTCTATCACTTACTTTTTTACTTTGATTTGTCATTCAGTGCCCCTATCTGGGACATTTGTCATTTTGGGGACATGATGCTGTATATTAACATAATACAAAAATAATAATAATAATAATATTGGCAACACTTTCACATTTTTATTTAGTCCTTTGTGTACTAGATTACCATCTCTTTCTTATATTGGCAGTTATTAGAAACATGTCGATGTAATTTTAATAATTATTTTTAAAGCAGTAACATAATATACACTAACAGTCACACTTAAGGTGTCTCCATGAAAAACAGATATTGCAAACAAACAGTTTAAATGCCGAACTCTTTAAGTATTAAAAAAAAGAAACATTTGAACATAATTGATTGGTATTTTTAGTTATTCATATTATGTTTCTAGCATAACCTTTTTGTTGTTGCAATTAAACTAGATATTATTATTTATTTCTTTGCAGACACCCTTATCCAGGGCGACTTAAAATTGTTACAAGATATCACATTATTTTTACATACAATTACCCATTTATCCAGGTGTTTATACTGAATCTAGGTAAAGTACCTTGCTCAAGGGTACAACAGCAGTGTCTCCTACCTGGGATTGAACCCACGACCTCCTGGTTAAGAGTCCAGAGCCCTAACCACTACTTCACACTGCTGTCCAAGACATGGCTGCAATATCTGCGGTTTATATTGTGACACCATTATTTTACCCAACAGTACATTATTAAAGTGATTTAATCAGTATTACCACATTAATGCTGTATTTCAGTTGAAGGACAGACTTTTTCTAATCTTGCCACATGTCAGCAATGAAGACACTGTAAGGGGGAACTTGATTAAGATTTCTGCAAACATCCTTGATTATCTTTATGATAATAACATGATCAAGATAGCAAGATCAACAATTCTAAATGAGGGTAGGAGAAATATTTTAATCTTAACAGAAAATGCAAAGGCTATAAACTAACTGTACAGACTACAAGAGTAAGCTTACTTAATCTTTTATGTAATTTAGGCACACAACTTGGATGACCCTATATACATGTGATTGATTGATAATCATGGTAGATTTAATTCTAGTTATATGTTATTGCAGTTTTTTTTTACATAACAAGTACATTTTACTGTCCTTTATTATAACCTTTTATTAAAAATAGGTTCTCTTAATTTTAGAATTGCAGATACTTGTTGCCTTCAGCTACCTTCCTCTTGTGGTTCAGAGCTCATCTGTAAAGGGAAAAGCTTCTGCACACCATGTTGTACACATTGTCAAGGTTTTAGAGAAGAATTATATTTTGACATGTCAACCTTCTAAATTAAAATCAGCATGTAGTTTTCTTTTTAATGAAGTACAGTTTTTATTCTTTCAGACTGCAGAGACCTGGCAAAGTGTTGCTAGTGCCCACAAAAATAATGCCACACAGTGGATTATGGTCCATCATCAAGAAGATTCAAATTCAATAATGCTGATGTACAAAGACCAGCCAGTTGGTAAAGCAGAAGATTCTACCAATGCAGTTCTAACACTTATGGGGTTTTATTAAACATATCTCTTTGGTTATCCCCAGATAGCTTATGGGGCATTACTGTACATCCAGAAGGAAGTGTTACAAGATAATGTACACGAGAAGGATGCTGTGCTACTTGAAAAGTCATCCAAAAATCTTATGTTTTTTGTCTGAGAGACAAGGCAACTTCCAGACCATCTTTGATTAGATAAAACTGTCTTGCAACTTCAATAATAAAAACAAGAAAAAAATGACTTAATGTAAACTATGCTTGAAAACAATGCCGTTTTTTCTACTTGCATTTTCAGTTTGTTTCAAGTATGGTATAGTATTGCAAGTATACGCATTATACTATTATAGTAATACATGTATAAGCACCACATAGTGTATTTTGGTTTCATGTCACATTAGAGAAACAATATTTTGTATTTTTATGTTTATAAAGGGCATGTGTTTATTTGTTGTACATGTGAAATGTGAAGAGATGTACAACAACTATTGCTTTTCAGTTCCAGTAATACAAAATGTGTGTAATAGATTCATATTTCATTTAGTTTACTCAAAGTGAATTAAAATGCATGGTCAGTCAAGGTGTACTTTATTGTTTTTTTATATAGTCTATGCCCATGAAAATTAATATGGAATTTGTACTGGACTGAATTTATCTTATTTACTTGCTTTGAGATGTGAATTCTACATAAATTATTTTACTTAAAATTTTACATCTTTCTCTTCATTACATTGTACAACATTCTTTTGGGTACCAAAAATCAATATGATAGTCCAGTTTTATTATTATTTTTAAAGAAACACTTTCATAATGTTATTTTAAAAAACATATTTACAAACTATTAGATACATAAATGTAATTTAATTACTTAAAAAGCTACCTGTATTAAGTAAAAAAAAAGGTACAAACATTTTCAGTTTTGTAAAATAGTCTTGAATTATTTAAGTAGCAGTTTTACTCAAACAAAATAATTTGGTTACTTAATTTTTATTGTAAACACTAAATTTGCTTGCTAAATAGACAAGTTCTATTACTATTTGTAAGTAGTGTTAGTTATTATTTGAAGTAAATGAAAGTAAAAAATGTTTTGCTTGAAATAACTATTTTAATTACTTACATTTCTTAGCAGATATTACTAAAAATTACTTGCACAATGGATTTTTCAAGTAGTTTTTAAGTAACTACAATTATTATATCAAGCAATAAGAAGTAATTTATGTTTACTTAACCTAAGTAATGCATTTACTTACATTTTGCATTACTAGAAAATACTACCAATTACCACCATTTCCCAAGAATTACTTGCAGGATTGACAAGTTTTTTTACTATTTTTGAGTAATTGTATTTATTAATTTAAGAAAAGACAAGCAATTTATTTTTTTGAGTAATGGGGCTGTGCCAGGGACCATTTGCGAGCCACTGGGACCACGCGCGGGGTCGTTTGGCCCAGTGCGCATGCTGGGAAGGTACCAGGGATCGCTTGGCGTCCGCTGGGACCCCGTGCGAAGTCGCTGGGGCCCGTGCGTGTGCTGGGGAGGTGCCAGGGAACGTTTGGCGTGCCGCTGGGACCACGAGCGGGCTCACTGAGGCCCGTGCGCATGCTGGGGAGGGGCTGGAAGTGGGTTGACCTCCCACACCTGACGCCCGCTCCTGCGGGCCTGGAGGCCCCATTTTTCGGACTCAGGATGTTGACATGACTAGGGTCCCATCCGTCTTGAAAGCGCAGAGGATGGTGGACACCTCGGTGGAGGGAGGATTAATAGTCATGTGTTTTGGAGGGGGTGAGGAGGCCCCTGGGTTAGGGTTAGGGTGAGTGGCCGAGTGGGAGTTCCAAGAGGTTTGCCTGAAGTGGTGGCAGTGGAAGCCAGCCCAGGGCAGTGGAAGCCAGCCCAGGGTAGTGGAAGCTGTCCCCAGAGTGGTGAAAGCCTGCCTGGGCAAGTGAGATCCAGCCCGGAGCAGTTGAAGCCAGCCCAGGGCAGTGGAAGCAAGACCGGGGCAGTGGAAGCAGTCCCCGGGGTCGTGGAACCCAGGCTGGGCAAGTGTGAGCAATAGCCTGGGTGGTGGAAGCCAGCCTGGGCAAGTGGAAGCCAGCCGGGGCAGTGGGAGATGTCCCGGGGTCGTGGAACCCCTGCCTGGGCAAGTGGGAGCAATAGCCCAGGTGGTGGAAGCCAGCCCTGGGCAGTGGGAGATGTCCCCGGGGTCGCTGAACCCAGGCGAGGCAAGTGGGGGTCCCTGCCTGGGGTACAGAGCCTCCCACAAGGCCTTGATCGGTCGCTTGTGCCCTTGGAATGATGCTACGTCCTGACTTAGAATTTTTTTTTTGATCGAAATACCGTGCCCCTATTAATATGCAGCTACACCTCCCCACCCCCCCCGGTGAACCTGCCATATATTTGCATTTCTTTGTATTTGCCGACCTCCTGGAACTCCCGGTCGGCCACACATAGCAAATATGTCCACTGAGGAGAAGGTAAAGTTTAATTGTGGCTATGGTCATGTTACTCAACCGTGGCTATGGTCATGTTGCTCAATCGTAGCTATGGTCATGTTACTCAACCGTAGCTATGGTCATGTTACTCAACAGTGGCTATGGTCATGTTACTGAATCGTGTCTGGTTATGTTACTCGATGGTGGCTATGGTCATGTTACTCAACCGTGGCTATGGTCATGTTACTGAATCGTGGCTATAGTCATGTCAATGAATCGTGGCTATGGTCATGTCAATGAATCGTGGCTATTGTCATGTTACTCAACCGTGGCTATGGTTATGTTGCTGAATCGTGCCTATGGTCATGTTACTGAATCGTGTCTGGTTATGTTACTCAATGGTGGCTATGGTCATGTTACTCAGCCGTGACTATGGTTATGTTACTGAATCGTGGCTATGGTCATTTTACTGAATCGTGGCTATTGTCATGTTACTCAACAGTGGCTATTGTCATGTTGCTCAACCGTGGCTATTGTCATGTTGCTCAATTGTGGCTATGGTTATGTTACTCAATCGTGGCTATGGTCATGTTACTCAACCATGGCTATGGTCATGTTACTGAATCGTGGCTATGGTCATGTTACTGAATCGCGGCTATGTTCGTGTCAGTGAATCGTGGCTATGGTCATGTCGCTGAATCGTGGCTATGGTCATGTTACTGAAACGTGGCTATGGTCATGTCAATGAATCGTGGCTATGGTCATGTCGCTGAATCGTGGCTATGGTCATGTTACTGAATTGTGGCTATGGTCACGTTACTGAATGGTGACCAAGGCGATTGCTCCCACTTACCCAGGCAGTGTTCCACGACCTTGGGGACAGCTTCCACTGCCCTGGGCTGGCTTTAACCACCCGGGCTATTGCTCCTACTTGTCAGGCTGGGTTCCATGATCCCGGGGACAGCTTCAACTGCCCGGCAATGGATTCCACTTGCCCAGGCTGGCTTCCACAATCCGGGCTATTGCTCCCACTTGCAGGCAAGGTTCCACGACCCCGGGGACATCTCCCACTGCCCCGGGCTGGCTTCCACCACCCGGGCTATTACTCCCACTTGCCCAGGCGGGTTCCACGACCCGGGGACATCTCCCACTGCCCGAGCTGGCTTCCACCACCCGGGCTATTGCTCCCACTTGCACAGGCTGGGTTCCATGACCCCGGGGACATCTCCCACTGCCCTGGGCTGGCTTCCACCACCCGGGCTATTGCTCCCACTTGCCCCGGCAGGGTTCCACGACCCCGGGGACATCTCCCACTGCCCCGGGCTGGCTTCCACTTGCCCAGGCTTGCTTCCACCACCCGGGCTATAGCTCCCACTTGCCCAGGCAGGGTTCCACGACCCCGTGGAGAGCTTCCACTGCCCTGGGCTGGCTTCCACTTGCTCAGGCTGGCTTCCACCACCCAGGCTATTGCTCCCACTTGCCCTGGCTGGGTTCCACGACCCCGGGGACATCTCCCACTGCTCTAGGCTGGCTTCCACTACCCAGGCTATTGTTCCCACTTGCCTAGGCAGGGATCCACGACCCCGGGGACATCTCCCACTGCTCTAGGCTGGCTTCCACTACCCAGGCTATTGTTCCCACTTGCCCAGGCAGGGATCCACGACCCCGGGGACATCTCCAACTGTCCTGGGCTGACTTCCACTTGCTCAGGCTGGCTTCCACCACCTGGGCTATTGCTCCCACTTGCCCAGGCTGGGTTCCACGACCCCGTTGACATCTCCCACTGCCCTTGGCTGGCTTCCACCATCCAGGCTATTGCTCCCACTTGCCCAGGCAGGGTTCCACGACCCTGGGGACAGCTTCCACTGCCCTGGGCTGGCTTCCACCACCCAGGCTTTTGATTCCACTTGCCCAGGCTGGGTTCCACGACCCCGAAGACAGCTTCAACTGCCCGGGGCTGGCTTCCACTGCCCTGGCCTGGCTTCCACTGCACCGGCCTGGCTTCCACTGCCCTGGGATGGCTTCCACAATCCGGGCTATTGCTCCCACTTGCAGGCAAGGTTCCACGACCCCGGGGACATCTCCCACTGCCCCGGGCTGGCTTCCACCACCCGGGCTATTACTCCCACTTGCCCAGGCCGGGTTCCACGACCCCGGGGACATCTCCCACTGCCCGAGCTGGCTTCCACCACCGGGCTATTGCTCCCACTTGCACAGGCTGGGTTCCATGACCCGGGGACATCTCCCACTGCCCTGGGCTGGCTTCCACCACCAGACTATTGCTCCCACTTGCCCAGGCAGGGTTCCATGACCCGGGGACATCTCCCACTGCCCCAGGCTGGCTTCCCACTTGCCCAGGCTTGCTTCCACCACCGGGCTATAGCTCCCACTTGCCCAGGCAGGGTTCCACGACCCCGTGGAGAGCTTCCACTGCCCTGGGCTGGCTTCCACTTGCTCAGGCTGGCTTCCACCACCCAGGCTATTGCTCCCACTTGCCCTGGCTGGGTTCCACGACCCCGGGGACATCTCCCACTGCTCTAGGCTGGCTTCCACTACCCAGGCTATTGTTCCCACTTGCCCAGGCAGGGATCCACGACCCCGGGGACATCTCCCACTGCTCTAGGCTGGCTTCCACTACCCAGGCTATTGTTCCCACTTGCCCAGGCAGGGATCCACGACCCCGGGGACATCTCCAACTGTCCTGGGCTGGCTTCCACTTGCTCAGGCTGGCTTCCACCACCTGGGCTATTGCTCCCACTTGCCCAGGCTGGGTTCCACGACCCCGTTGACATCTCCCACTGCCCTTGGCTGGCTTCCACCATCCAGGCTATTGCTCCCACTTGCCCAGGCAGGGTTCCACGACCCTGGGGACAGCTTCCACTGCCCTGGGCTGGCTTCCACCACCCAGGCTTTTGATTCCACTTGCCCAGGCTGGGTTCCACGACCCCGAAGACAGCTTCAACTGCCCGGGGCTGGCTTCCACTGCCCTGGCCTGGCTTCCACTGCACCGGCCTGGCTTCCACTGCCCTGGGATGGCTTCCACCACTCTGGCTATTGCTCCCACTTGCGGCCCCGGGCTGGCTTCCACTTGCCCAGGCTGTTTTCCAGCACCCGGGCTAATGCTTGCACTTGCCCAGGCAGAGTTCCACGACCCCAGGGACATCTCCCACTGCCCTGGGCTGGCTTCCACCACCTGAGTATTGCTCCCACTTGCCCAGGCTGGGTTCCACGACCTAGGGGACAGCTTCCACTGCCCCGGGCTGGCTTCCACTGCCCTGGGCTAGGTTCCACTGACCAGCACTGGCTTCCACTTGCCCTGGCTGGCTTCCACCACCCGGGCTACTGCAACCACTTGCCCAGGGTGGGTTCCACGACCCCGGGGACATCTCCCACTGCCCTTGGCTGGCTTCCACCATCCGGGCTATTGCTTCCACTTGCCCAGGCAGGGTTCCACGACCCCGGGTACAGCTTCCACTGCCATGGGCTGGCTTCCACCACCTGGGCTATTGCTCCCAATTGCCCAGGCTGGGTTCCACAACCTCGTAGGCAGCTTCCACTGCTTGGGCTGGTTTCTACTGCACTGGGCTGGCTTCCACTGCCCTGGGCTGGCTTCCAATGCCCTGGGCTGGCTTCCTCTTGCCCAGGCAGGCTTCCACCACCCGGGCTATTGCTCCCACATGCCCTGGTAGGGTTCCACGACCCCGGGGACATCTCCCACTGAACTGGGCTGGCTTCCACAACCCGGGCTATTGCTCTCACTTGACCAGGAAGGCTTCCACCCCCCCGGCTATTGCTCCCACTTGCTCAGGCTGGGTTCCACTACCCCGGGGACATCTCCCACTGCCCTGGGCTGGCTTCCACCACCCAGGCTATTGGTCCCACTTGCCCATGCAGAGTTCCCTGAACCCGGGGACAGCTTCCACTGCACTGGGCTGGTTTATACGGCCCTGGGCTGGCTTCCACTTGCCCAGGCTATTTTCCAGCACCCGGGCTAATGCTCGCACTTGCCCAGGCAGAGTTCCACGACCCCAGGGACATCTCCCACTGCCCTGGGCTGGCTTCCACCACCTGGGTATTGCTCCCACTTGCCCAGGCTGGGTTCCACGACCCAGGGGACAGCTTCAACTGCCCCTGGCTGGCTTCCACTGCCCTGGGCTAGGTTCCACTGACCAGCACTGGCTTCCACTTGCCCTGGCTGGCTTCCACCACCCGGGCTACTGCAACCACTTGCCCAGGGTGGGTTCCACGACCCCGGGGACATCTCCCACTGCCCTGGGCTGGCTTCCACCATCCGGGCTATTCCTCCCACTTGCCCAGGCAGGGTTCCACGACCCCGGGTACAGCTTCCACTGCCCTGGGTTGGCTTCCACCACCTGGGCTATTGCTCCCACTTGCCCAGGCTGGGTTCCACGACCCCGGGGACATCTCCCACTGCCCTCGGCTTGCTTCCACCACCTGGGCTTTTGATTCCAATTGCCCAGGCAGGCTTCCACAAGCCTAGGGACAGCTTCCACTGCCCTGGGCTGGCTTCCACCACATGGGCTATTGCTCCAACTTGCCCAGGCTGGGTTCCACGACCCCGGAGACAGCTTCCACTGCCCGGGGCTGGCTTCCACTGCCATGGGCTGGCTTCCACCACCCGGGCTATTGCTCCCACTTGCCCAGGAAGGCTTCCACCCCCGGGCTATTGCTCCCACTTGCCCAGGCAGGGTTCCACGACCCCGGGGACATCTCCCACTGCCCCAGGCTGGCTTCTACTTGCCCAGGCTGGCTTCCACCACCCGGGCTATTGCTCCAACTTGCCCAGGCTGGGTTCCACGACCCCGGAGACAGCTTCCACTGCCCGGTGCTGGCTTCCACTGCCATGTGCTGGTTTCCACCACCGGGCTATTGCTCCCACTTGCCCAGGAAGGCTTCCACCCCCGGGCTATTGCTCCCACTTGCCCAGGCAGGGTTCCACGACCCCAGGGACATCTCCCACTGCCCCAGGCTGGCTTCCTCTGCCCTGGGCTGGCTTCCACCACCTGGGCTATTGCTCCAACTTGCCCAGGCTGGGTTCCACGACCCCAGAGACAGCTTCCACTGCCCGGGGCTGGCTTCCTCTGCCCTGGGCTGGCTTCCACTTGCCCTGCCTGGGTTCCACGACCCCGTGGACTGCTTCCACTGCCCCGGGCTATCAACCACCAAGAAAAGGTGTTAAAACCAATCCTCGCCCAGGACAACTGGAAGCTGCTAGAGACTGGAAAATGCTGGCAGATGTTGGTCAACGGCTTATGTTCCACCTGAGATTGCCACCACAAACCTTCGACCAGATATTGTCTTGTGGTCTGGATCAGCACGCCTTGTTCACCTGGTAGAGTTAACAGTGCCATGGGAGGATGCTGTGGATGAGGCGTATGAGAGGAAGAAACTGCGGTATGCTCAACTAGCCACTGAAGCGGAACAGCGAGGATGGAGAGTCTGGGTTTACCCAGTGGAAGTGGGATGTCGAGGATTTGTGGCACACTCTACAACCTGGTTTCTCAGAGATGTCGGATTTAATGGCCAAGAGTTGCGTCGCACAGTGAAGAACTTATCTGAAGCAGCAGAGGAGCAGCAACTGGCTGTGGTTGAGACGGAAGATTCTGGCTGGGGATCTCAAGCACAGTAGAAAGAAAGAAACGCTGATGTACAGGTAAGTAAGCTAGGCTAAGTTGAGTGGGGGACGGAGGGGGGGTGATGCTGGGATGCCAGAATCACCGTCGAGCCCTCTTGAGGTGTCGTGGGCTAGTCGACGAAACACCGAGGATGGAAGGTGCCCACTTGAAGACCCCAGAGATGTACCCTACTTAGCTCAATCCAGACGGTTGTCATGCAGATGCGCTGGGGAGACCGCACTATGGTTGATCCCCGGAACCAGCATCGCAGCCCTTGTGTGTGCTGATGCGCTAGGGAGGCAATAAGGAGCCAGCATTACACTTCAGCCATCAACACCAGACAGAAGGATATCTACATCATCATATGGAAGGAAGCGCAAATGGATGGAGAAACATATGGATCACATTAGTTTACTGTGAAGCTACGTCTTAGTTGGTGCTTATCTTGGTGAGAGCCAAGTTCAAATCAGCATGAAGTTTTAACATCTACTCTCATGTAATGGAAATCTTAACCACTGCCCTGGGCTGGCTTCCACTTCCCTGGCCTGGCTTCCAATTGCCCAGACTGGCTTCCACCACTCGGGCTATTGCTCCGACTTGTCCAGGCTGGGTTCCACGACCCTGGGGACATCACCCACTGCCCCGGGCTGGCTTCCACCATCCGGGCTATTCCTTCCACTTGCCCAGGCTGGGTTCCACGACCCGGGGGACATCTCCTACTGCTCCGGGCTGGCTTCCACTACCCGGGCTATTGCTCCCACTTGCCGAGGCAGAGTTCCACGACCCAGGGGACATCTCTCACTGCCCTGGGTTGGCTTCCAATTGCTCAGGCTGGCTTCCACCACCCGGGCTTTTGCTCCCACTTGCCCAGACAGGGTTCCACGACCACGGGGACAGATTCCACTGCCTTGGGCTGGCTCCCACTGCCCTGGGCTGTCTCCCACTTGCCAAGCCTGGGTCCCACGACCCCGGGGACTGCTTCCACTGCCCTGTGCTGGCATCCACTGAGCTAGGATTTCTTCCACTGCCCAGGGGTGGCTTCCACTTGCCCAGGCTGGGTTCCACGACCCCGGGGACAGCTTCCACTGCCCTGGGCTGGCTTCCACTGCCCTTGGCTGGCTTCCACTGCCCTGGGCTGGCTTTCACTGCCTAAGGCTCCCACTTCCTCGGGCTGGCTCCCACTGCCTTGGGCTGGCTTCCACTTGCCAAGGCTGGCTTCCACCACCAGGGCTATTACTCCCACTTGCCCAGGCTGGCTTCCACCACCCGGGCTATTGCTCCCACTTGCCCAGGCAGGGTTCCACGACCCCGGGGACATCTCCCACTGCCCCGGGCTGGCTTCCACCTCCTGGGCTATTACTCCCACTTTCCCAGGCAGGCTTCCACCCCACGGGCTATTGCTCCCACTTGCCCAGGCAGGGTTCCACAACCCTGGGGACATATGCCACTTCCCCGGGCTGGCTTCCAGTTGCCCAGGCTGGCTTCCACCACCCGGGCTATTACTCCCACTTGCCCAGGCAGGGTTCCACGACCCCGGGGACATCTCCCACTGCCCCGGGCTGGTTTCCACCTCCTGGGCTATTACTCCCACTTGCCCAGGCAGGCTTCCACCCCACGGGCTATTGCTCCCACTTGCCCAGGCACGGTTCCACGACCCCGGGGACATATGCCACTTCCCCGAACTGGCTTCCACTTGCCCAGGCTGGCTTCCACCACCCGGGCTTTTGCTCCCACTTGCCCAGACAGGGTTCCACGACCACGGGGACAGATTCCACTGCCTTGGGCTGGTTTCCACTGCCCTGGGCTGGCTCCCACTTGCCCAGCCTGGGTTCCAAGACATTGGGGACTGCATCCACTGCCCCGGGCTGGCTCCCACTTCCCCAGCCAGGCTTCCACCACCCGGGCTATTGCTCCCAACAGCACAGGCAGTGTTCCACGACTCCGGGGACATCACCCACTGACCCGGGCTGGCTTCCGCGTGCACAGGCTGGCTTCCACCACCCGGAGTATTGCTCCAACTTGCCCAGGCAGGGTTCCAAGACCTTGGGGACATCTCACACTGCCCTTTGTTGTTTTCCACCACCCCGGGTATTGCTCCCACTTGTCCAGGCAGGGTTCCACGACTCCGGGGACAGCTTCCTCTGCCGTGGGCTGGCTTCTACTGCGGCGGGCTGGCTCCCACTTGCCAAGCCTGGGTTCAGCGACCCCGGGGACTGCTTCAACTGCCCTGGGCTGGCTTCCACTGCCCTGGGCTTGTTTCCACTGACCACGGCTGGCTTCCACTTGCCCTGGCTGGCTTCCACCACCCGTGCTATTGCACCCACTTGCCCAGGCTGGGTTCCAAGACCCTGGGGACATCTCCCACTACCATGGGCTGGCTTCAACCACCTGGGCTTTTGCTCCCACTTACCCAGGCAGGGTTCCACGACCCCGGGGAAATCTCCCACTGCTCTGGTCTGGCTTCCACTTGCTCAGGCTGGCTTCCACCACCTGGGCTATTGCTCCCACTTGCCCAGGCTGATTTCCACAACCCCAGGGACATCTCCCACTTGCACAGTCAGGGTTCCACGACCCCGGGGACATCTCCCACTGCCCTGGGCTGGCTTCCACATGCCCAGGCTGGCTTCAACCACCCGGGCTATTGCTCCCACTTCTCCAGTCTGGTTTCCACGACCCCGGGGACATCTCCCACTGCACTGGGCTGGCATCCACCACCCGGGCTATTGCTCCCACTTGCCCAGACAGGGTTCCACGACCCCGGGGACAGATTCCGCTGCCTTGGGCTGGCTCCCACTGCCCTGGACTGGCTTCCACTGCCCTGGGCTGTCTCCCACTTGCCAAGCCTGGGTCCCACGACCCCGGGGACTGCTTCCACTGCCCTGTGCTGAATCAGGCTGGCTTCCACCACCTGGGCTATTGCTCCCACTTGCCCAGGCTGAGTTCCACAACCCCAGGGACATCTCCCACTTGCACAGTCAGGGTTCCACGACCCCGGGGACATCTCCCACTGCCCTGGGCTGGCTTCCACGTGCCCAGGCTGGCTTCAACCACCCGGGCTATTGCTCCCACTTCTCCAGTCTGGTTTCCACGACCCCGGGGACATCTCCCACTGCACTGGGCTGGCTTCCACCACCCGGACTATTGCTCCCACTTGCCCAGACAGGGTTCCACGACCCCGGGGACAGATTCCGCTGCCTTGGGCTGGCTCCCACTGCCCTAGGATGGCTTCCACTGCCCAGGGGTGGCTTCCACTTGCCCAGGCTGGCTTCCACCACCCGTGCTATTGCTTCCACTTGCCCAGGCTGTGTTCCACGACCCCTGGGATATCTCCCACGTCCCTGGGCTGGCTTCCACTTGCCCAGGCTTGGTTCCACGACCCCGGGGACAGCTTCCACTGCCCTGGGCTGGCTTCCACTGCCCTTGGCTGGCTTCCACTGCCCTGGGCTGGCTTCCACCACCTGAGCTATTGCTCCCACTTGTCCAGGCTGGGTTCCACGACCTCGGAGGCAGCATCCACTGCCCGGGGCTGGCTTCCACTGCCCTGGGCTGACTTCCACTGCAATGGGCTGGCTTCCACTGCAAGGGCTGGCTCCCATTTGCCCAGCCTCGGATCCACGACCACGGGAGTGCTTCCACTAGCCCGGGCTGGCTTCCACTGCCCCGGGCTGGCTTCCACTGCCCTGTGCTGGCTCCCACTTGCCCAGGCATGCTTCCACCACCCCGTGGACAGCTTCCACTGCCCCAGGCTGGCTTCCACAGCCCCGGGCTGGCTTGCACTTGCCCAGGCTGGCTTCCACCACCTGGGCTATTGCTCCCATTTGCCCAGGCAGGATTCCACACCCCCGGTACATCTCCCACTGCCCCGGGCTGTTTTTCACCACCGGGCTAGCTCCCACTGCCCTGGCAGGCTTCCACCACCCGGGTAATTTCTCCCACTTCCCCAGGCAGGGTTCAACAACCCCGGGGACAGCTTCCACTGCCCTGGGCTGGCTTCCACTGCCCTGGGCTGGCTTCCGCCACCGGGGCTATTGCTCCCACTTGCACAGGCTGGGTTCCACCACCCCGTGGACAGCTTCCATTGCCCTGGGCTGGCTTCCACTGCCCTGGGCTGGCTTCCACCACCAAGGCTATTGCTCCCACTTGCACAGGCTGGGTTCCATGACCCCGGGGACATCTCCCACTGCCCTGGGCTGGCTTCCACTTGCCCAGGCTGGCTTCCACCACCCGGGCTATTGCTCCCACTTGCCCAGGCTGGGTTCCACGACCCCGGGGACATCTTCCACTGCCCTGGGCTGGCTTCCACTTGCCCAGGCTGGCTTCCACCACCTGGGCTATTGCTCCCACTTGCCCAGGCTGGGTTCCACGACCCCGGGGACATCTCCCACTGCCCTGGGCTGGCTTCCACCACCTGGGCTATTGCTCCCACTTGCCCAGGCTGGGTTCCACGACCCCAGGGACAGCTTCCACTGCCCTGGGCTGGCTTCCACTGCCCTGGGCTGGCTTCCACTGCCCTGGGCTGGCTTCCACTGCCTGGGCTGGCTCTCACTTGCCCAGCCTGGGTTCCTCGACCCCGGGGGACTGCTTCCACTGCCCTGGGCTGGCTTCCACTGCCCTGGGCTGGATTCCTCTGCCCAGGCAGGCTTCCACCACCCAGGCTATTGCTCCCACTTGCCAAGCCTGGGTTCCACAACCCCGGGGACTGCTTCCACTGCCCCGGGCTGGCTTTCACTTGCCCAGGCTGGTTTCCACCACCCGGGCTATTGCTCCCACTTGACCAGGCTGGGTTCCACGACCCCGGGGACATCTCCCACTGCCCTGGGCTGGCTTCCACCACCCGGGCTATTGCTTCCACTTGCCCAGGCAGGGTTCCACACCCCCAGGGACAGCTTCCACTGCCCGGGCTGGCTTCCACCGGCTGGCTCCCACTTGCCCAGGCTGGCTTCCACCACCCGGGCTATTGCTCCCACTTGCCCAGGCAGGGTTCCACGACCCCGGGACAGCTTCCACTGCCCTGGGCTGGCTTCCACTGCCCTGGGCTGGCTTCCACTGCCCTGGGCTGGCTCCCACTTGCCCAGCCTGGGTTCCACGACCCAGGGACTGCTTCCACTAGCCCGTGCTGGCTTCCACTGCCCTGGCTGGCTTCCACTTGCCCAGGCTGGATTCCACCACCTGGGCTATTTCTCCCACTTGCCCAGGCAGGGTTCCATGACCACGGAGACATCTCCCACTGCCCCGGGCTGGCTTCCACCACCCGGCATATTGCTCCCACTTGCCCAGGCTGGCTTCCACCACCCGGGCTATTGCTCCCACTTGCCCAGGTTGGGTTCCATGACCCCGGGAAATCTCCCACTGCCCTGGGCTGGCTTCCACCACCCGGGATTTTGCTCCCATTTGCCCAGGCAGGGTTCCACGACCCCGGAGACAGCTTCCACTGCCCTGGGCTGGCTTCCACTGCCGTGGGCTGGCTTCCACCACGGGGGCTATTGCTCCCACTTGCACAGGCTGGGTTCCACGACCCGGGACAGCTTCCATTGCCCTGGGCTGGCTTCCACTGCCCTGGGCTGGCTTCCACCACCAGGGCTATTGCACCCACGTGCCCAGGCTGGGTTACATGACCCTGGGAACATCTCCCACTGCCCCGGGCTTGCTTCCACTTGCCCAGGGTGGCTTCCACCACCCGGGCTATTGCTCCCACTTGCCCAGGCTGGGTTCCACGACCCTGGGGACATCTCCCACTGCCCTGGGCTGGCTTCCACCACCCGGGCTATTGCTCCCACTTGCCCAGGCAGGGTTCCACGACCCCGAGGACATCTTCCACTGCCCTGGGCTGGCTTCCACTTGCCCAGGCTGGCTTCCACCACCCGGGCTATTGCTCCCACTTGCCCAGGCTGGGTTCCACGACCCCGGGGACATCTCCCACTGCCCTGGGCTGGCTTCCACCACCTGGGCTATTGCTCCCACTTGCCCAGGCTGGGTTCCACGACCCCGGGGAAAGCTTCCAGTGCCCTGGGCTGGCTCCATTGCCCTGGGCTGGCTTCAACTGCCCTAGGCTGACTTCCACTGCCGTGGGCTGGCTCCCACTTGCCCAGCCTGTGTTCCACGACCCGGGACATCTCCCACTGCCCTGGGCTGGCTTCCACCATCCGGGCTATTGCTCCCACTTGCCCAGGCAGGGTTCCACGCCCTCGGTACATCTCCCACTGCCCCGGGCTGGCTTCCACCACCCAAGCTATTACTCCCACTTGCCCAGGCGTGCTTCCACCACCCGGGCTATTGCTCCCACTTGCCCAATCAGGGTTCCACGCACACAGGGGACTGCTTCCACTGCCCTGGGCTGGCTTCCACTGCCCTGGGCTGGCTCCCACGTGCCCAGGCAGGCTTCCACTACCCGGGCTATTGCTCCCACTTGCCCAGTGGTGGGTACCACCACCCCGGGACATCTCCTACTGCCCTGGGCTGGCTTCCACTTGCCCAGGCTGGCTTCCACCACCTGGGCTATTGCTCCCACTTGCCCAGGCTGGGTTCCACGACCCCGGGGACATCTCCCACTGCCCTGTTCTGGCTTCCACCACCCGGGCTATTGCTCCCACTTGCCCAGGCAGGGTTCCACGCCCACGGTACATCTCCCACTGCCCCGGGCTGTTTTCTACCACCTGGGCTATTACTCCCACTTGCCCAGGCAGGCTTCCACCACCTGGGTAATTTCTCCCACTTGCCCAGGCAGGGTTCCACGACCCCGGGGACAGCTTCCACTGCCCTGGGCTGGCTTCCACTTGCCCTGGGCTGGCTTCCACTGCCCTGGGCTGGCTCCCACTTGCCCAGCCTGGGTTCCACGACCCCGGGGACTGCTTCCACTGCCCTGGGCTGGCTTCCACTGCCCTGGCTGGCTTGCACTTGCCCAGGCTGGATTCCACCACCTGGGCTATTTCTCCCACTTGCCCAGGCTGGCTTCCACCACCCGGGCTATTGCTCCCACTTGCCCAGGCTGGGTTCCACGACCCCGGGGACATCTCCCACTGCCCTGGGCTGGCTTCCACCACCCGGGCTATTGCTCCCACTTGCCCAGGCAGGGTTCCACGACCCTGGGGACAGCTTCCACTGCCCTGGGCTGGCTTCCACTGCCCTGGGCTGGCTTCCACTGCCCTGGGCTGGCTTCCACTGCCCTAGGCTGGCTTCCACTGCCCAGGGCTGGCTCCCACTTGCCCAGCCTGGGTTCCACGACCCCGGGACTGCTTCCACTGCCCTGGCTGGCTTCCACTGCCGCTGGGCTGGCTTCCACTGCCCCATGCTGGCTTCCACTTGCCCAGGCAGGCTTCCACCACCCGGGCTATTGCTCCCAATTGCCCAGGCTGGGTTCCACGACACCGGGGTCATCTCCCTCTGCCCTGGGCTGGCTTGCACTTGCCCAGGCTGGCTTCCACCACCTGGGCTATTGCTCCCACTTGCCCAGGCAGGGTTCCACGACCCCGGGGACATCTCGTACTGCCCAGGGCTCGCTTCCACACCGGGCTACTGCTCCCACTTGCCCAGGCAGACTTCCACCACCAGGCTATTGCTCCCACTTGCCCAGGCTGGGTTCCACGACCCCGGGACATCTCCCACTGCCCTGGGCTGGCTTCCACCACCCGGGCTATTGCTCCCACTTGCCCAGGCAGGGTTCCACGACACCGGGGACATCTCCCACTGCCCCGGGCTGGCTTCCACTTGCCCAGGCTGGCTTCCACCACCCGGGCTATTGCTCCCACTTACCCAGGCTGGGTTCCACGACCCTGGGACATCTCCCACTGCCCTGGGCTGGCTTCCACCACCCGGGCAATTGCTCTCACTTGCCCAGGCAGGGTTACACGACCCGGGACAGCTTCCACTGTCCTGGGCTGGCTTCCACTGCCCTGGGCTGGCTTCCACTGCCCTGCCCTGGCTTCCACTGCCCTGGGCTGGCTCCCACTTGCCCAGCCTGGGTTCCACGACCTGGGACTGCTTCCACTGCCCAGGCTGGCTTCCACTGCCCTGGGCTGGCTTCCACTGCCCTGGGCTGGCTTACCATTGCCCAGGCTGGCTTCAACCATCGGGCTTTTGCTTCCACTTGCCCAGGCTGGGTTCGACGACCCCTAGGACATCCCCCACTTCCCTGGGCTGGCTTCCACTTCCCAGGCTGTCTTTCACCACCCTTGGCTATTGCTACCACTTGCCCAGAATGGGTTCCACGACCCCGCGGAGATCTCCCACTGCCCTGGGCAGTCTTCCACCACCCGGGCTATTGCTCCCACTTGCCCAGGCAGGGTTCCCTTACCCCGGCGACAGCTTCCACAGCCCTGGGCTGTCTTCCACTGCCTTGGGCTGGCTTCCACTGCCCTGGGCTGGCTTCCACCACCTGGGCTATTGCTCCCACTTCCCCAGGCTGGGTTCCAAGATCCCGGGGACATCTTCCTCTGCCCTGGGCTGGCTTGCACTTGCTCAGACTGGCTTCCACTGCCCCGGGCTGGCTTCCACTGCCCTAGGCTGGCTTCCACTGCCCAGGGCTGGCTCCCACTTGCCCAGCCTGGGTTCCATGACCCCGGGGACTGCTTCCACTGCCCTGGGCTGGCTTCTACCACCTGGGCTATTGCTCCCACTTGCCCAGGCTGAGTTCCAAGATCCCAGGGACATATCCCTCTGCCCTGGGCTGGCTTGCACTTGCCCAGGCTGGCTTCCACTGCCCCGGGCTGGCTTCCACTGCGCCGGGCTGGCTTCCACTGCCCTAGGCTGGCTTCCACTGCCCAGTGCTGGCTCCCACTTGCCCAGCCTGGGTTGCATGACCCCGGGGACTGCTTCCACTGCCCCGGGCTGGCTTCCACTGCCTGGGCTGGCTTCCAATGCCCTGGGCTGGCTCCCACTTGTCCAGGCAGGCTTCCACCACCCGGGCTATTCCTCCCACTTGCCCAGGTTGGGTTCCACGACCCCGAGGACATCTCCCACTGCCCTGGGCTGGCTTCCACTTGCCCAGGCTGGCTTCCACCACCTGGGCTATTGCTCCCACTTGCCCAGGCAGGGTTCCACGACCCCCGGAACATCTCCCACTGCCCCGGGCTGGCTTCCACCACCTGGCTATTTCTCCCACTTGCCCAGGCAGACTTCCACCACTAGGGCTATTGCTCACACTTGCCCAGGCAGTGTTCCACGACCCCGGGGACATCTCCCACTTCCCTGGGCTGGCTTCCACTTGCTAAGGCTGGCTTCCACCACCCGGGCTATTGCTCCCACTTGCCTAGGCTGGGTTCCATGACCCCCAGGATATCTCCCACTGCCCTTGGCTGGCTTCCACCACCCTGGCTATTGCTCCCACTTGCCCAGGCTGGGTTCCACGACCCCATGGACATCTCCCACAGCCCTGGGCTGGCTTCTAGCACCCGGGCTTTTGCTCCCACTTGCCCAGGCAGGGTTCCTCGAACCTGGAAACATCTCCCACTGCCCTGGGCTGGCTTCCACTGCCCAGGCTGGCTTCCACCACCCGGGCTATTCCTCCCACTTGCCCAGGTTGGGTTGCACGACCCAGGGACATCTCCCTCTGCCCTGGGCTGGCTTCCACTTGCCCAGGCTTGCTTCCAACACCTGGGCTATTGCTCCCACTTGCCCAGGCAGGGTTCCACGACCCCGGGGACATCTCCCATTGCCCCGGGCTGGCTTCCACCACCCGGGCTATTTCTCCCACTTGCCCAGGCAGGCTTCCACCACTAGGGCTATTGCTCCCACTTGCCCAGGCAGTGTTCCACGACCCTGGGGACATCTTCCACTGCCCTGGGCTGGCTTCCACTTGCCCAGGCTGGCTTCCACCACCCGGCTATTGCTCCCACTTGCCTAGGCTGGGTTCCACTGACCCCGGGACATCTCCCACTGACCAGGGCTGGCTTCCACCACCCTGGCTATTGCTCCCACTTGCCCAGGCTGGGTTCCACGACCCCACGGACATCTCCCACAGCCCTGGGCTGGCTTCTAGCACCCGGGCTTTTGCTCCCACTTGCCCAGGCAGGGTTCCTCGAACCTGGAAACATCTCCCACTGCCCTGGGCTGGCTTCCACTTGCTCAGGCTGTCTTCCACCACCCGGGCTATTGCTCCCACTTGCCCAGGCTGGGTTCCACGACCCCAGGGACATCTCCCACTGCCCTGGGCTGGCTTCCACCACCTGGGCTATTGCTCCCACTTGCCCAGGCTGGGTTCCACGACCCCGGGGAAAGCTTCCAGTGACCTGGGCTGGCTTCCATTGCGCTTTGCTTTTTTCCACTGCCCTGGGCTGTCTTCCACCACCCAGGCTATTGCTCCCACTTGCCCAGGCTGGGTTCCACGACCCCAGGGACAGTTTCCACTGTCCTGGGCTGGCTTCCACTGCCCTGGGCTGGCTTCCACCACCTGGGCTAATCCTCCCACTTGCTCAGGCTGGGTTCCACTACCCCGGGACTGCTTCCTCTGCCCTGGGCTGGCTTCCACTGCCCTGGGCTGGTTTCCACTACCCTGGGCTGGCTACCACTTGCCCAGCCTGGGTTCCAAGACCTTGGGGACTGCATCCACTGCCCGGGCTGGCTCCCACTTCCCAGCCAGGCTTCCACCACCTGGGCTATTGCTCCCACTTGCCAAGGCTGGGTTCCACGACCCCAGGGACATCTTCCACTGCCCTGGGCTGGATTGCACTTGCACAGGCTGGCTTCCACCACCTGGGCTATTGCTCCCACTTGCCCAGGCAGGGTTCCACGACCCCGGGGACATCTCCCACTGCCCCGGGCTGGCTTCCAACACCCAGGCTATTGCTCCCACTTGCCCAGGCAGACTTCCACCATCAGGGCTATTGCTCCCACTTGCCCAGGCAGGGTTCCACGTCCCCGGGGACATCTCCCACTGCCCTGGGCTGGCTTCCACTTGCTAAGGCTGGCTTCCACCACCCGGCCTATTGCTCCCACTTGCCCAGGCTGGGTTCCACGACCCCGGGGACAGCTTCCACTGCCCTGGGCTGGCTTCCACTGCCCTAGGCCGGCTTCCACTGCCCTGGTCTGGCTCCCACCATTGCGCAGCCTGGGTTTCTATACCTCGGGGACTGCTTCCACTGCCCCGTGCTGGCTTCCACTGCCCCAGACTGGCTCCCACTTGCCCAGGCTGGGTTCCACGACCACGGGGACATCTCTCACTGCCCTACGCTGGCTTCCACCACCTGGGCTATTACTCCCACTTACGCAGGCAGGGTTCCACGACCCCTGGGACAGCTTCCACCTCCCCGGGATGGCTTCCACTGGCCCGAGCTGGCTTCCACCTGCACAAGCTGGCTTCCACCACCCAGAATATTGATCCCACTTGCACAGGATGGGTTTCATGACCCCGGGGACATTTCCCACAGCCCTGGGCTGGCTTCCGCCACCAGGGCTATTGGTCTGACTTACACAAGCAGGGTTCCACGACCCCGGGGACAGCTTCCACTGCCCTGGGATGGCTTCCACTGCCCCGGGCTGTCTTCCACCTGCCCAGGTTGGCATCAACGACCCGGGCTATTGCTCCCACTAGCCCAGGCTGGGTTCCAAGACACCGAGGACATCTCACACTGCCCTGGGCTGGCTTGCACTTGTCCAGGCTGGCTTCCACCACCCGGGCTATGGCTCCCACTTGCCCAGGCTGGGTTCCACGACCCCGGGGACATCTCCCACTGCCCTGGGCTGGCTTCCACCACCCAGGCTATTGCTCCCACTTACCCAGGCAGGGTTCCACGACCCCGGGGACATCTCCCACTGCCCCGGGCTGGCTTCTAAAACCTGGGCTATTGCTCCCACTTGCCCAGGGTGGGTTCCACTAATCCCGGGACATCTCCCACTGCCCTGGGCTGGCTTCCAGCACCCGGGCTATTGCTCCCACTTGCCCAGGCTGGGTTCCACGACCCCAGGGACAGTTTCCACTACCCTGGGCTGGCTTCCACTGCCCTGGGCTGGCTTCCACCACCTGGGCTATTGCTCCCACTTGCCCAGGCTGGGTTCCACGACCCCGGGGACAGCTTCCACTGCCCTGGGCTGGCTTCCACTGCCCTGGGCTGGCTCCCACTTGCCCAGCCTGGGTTCCACGATCTCGGGGACTGCTTCAACTGCCCCGGAATGGCTTCCACTGCCCCGAGCTTGCTTACACCTGCCCAGGCTGGCTTCCACCACCCCGGGTTATTGCTCCCAATTGCCCAGGCTGGGTTCCACGACCCAGGGGACATCTCCCTCTGCCCTGGGCTGGCATGCACTTCCCCAGGCCAGCTTCCATCACCTGGGCTATTGCTCCCACTTGCCCAGGCAGGGTTCCATGACCCCGAGGACATCTCCCACTGTCCCAGGCTGGCTTCCACCAACCGGGCTATTTCTACCACTTGCCCAGGCTGGCTTCCACCACCAGGGCTATTGCTCCCACTTGCCAAGGCAGGGTTCCAAGACCCCGGGGATATCTCCCACTGCCCTGGGCTGGATTCCACTGCCCTGGGTTGGCTTCCACCACCTGGGCTATTGCTCCCACTTGCTTAGGCTGGGTTCCACGACCCCGGGGACAGCTTCCACTGGCCTGGGCTGGCTTCCACTGCCCTGGGCTGGCTCCTACATGCCCAGCCTGGGTTCCACGACCCCGGGGACAGCTTCCACTGCCCTGGGCTGGCTTCCACTTCACTGGGCTGGCTCCCACTTGCCCAGCCTGGTTTCCAAGACCTCGAGGACTGCTTCCACTGCCCCGAGCTGGCTTCCACTTGCTAAGGCTGGCTTCCCTGACCCAGGGGACATCTCCCACTGCCATGGGCTGGCTTCCACTTGCTAAGGCTGGCTTCCACCACTTGGGATATTGTTCCCACTTGCCCAGGCTGGGTTCCAAGACCCCTGGGACAGTTTCCACTGCCCTGGGCTGGCTTCCACTGCCCTGGGCTGGCTTCCACCACCTGGGCTATTGCTCCCACTTGCCCAGGCTGGGTTCCACGACCCCTGGGACAGCTTCCACTGCCCTGGGCTGGCTTCCACTGCCCCGGGCTGGCTCCCACTTCCCCAGGCTGGGTTCCACGACCACGGGGACATCTCCCACGGCCCTGGGCTAGCTTCCACCACCCGGGCTATTGCTCCCACTTACCCAGACAGGGTTCCACGACCCCGGGGACAACTTCCACTGCACCGGGATGGCTTCCACTGCCCCGGGCTGGCTTCCACCTGCCCAGGTTGGCTTCCACGACCCGGGCTATTGCTCCCAATTGCCCAGGCTGGGTTGCACGACCCTGAGGACATCTCACACTGCCCTGGGCTGGCTTCCACTTGCTCAGGCTGGCTTCCACCACCCAGGCTATTGCTCCCACTTGCCCAGGCTGGGTTCCACGACCCCGGGGACATCTCCCACTGCCCTGGGCTGGCTTCCACCACCCGGGCTATTGCTCCCACTTACCCAGGCAGGGTTCCACGACCCCGGGGACATCTCCCACTGCCCCGGGCTGGCTTCCACAACCCGGGAAATTGTTCCCACTAACCCAGGCAGGCTTCCGACACCCAGGCTATTGCTCCCACTTGCCAGGCAGGGTTTACGACCCCGGGGACATTTCCCACTGCCCTGAGCTGGATTCCACTTGCTCAGGCTGGCTTCCACCACCCGGGCTACTGCTCCCACTTGCCCAGGCTGGTTTCCACGAGCCCAGGGACATCTCCCACTGCCCTGGGCTGGATTCCACCACCCGGGTTATTAGTCCCACTTGCCTAGGCAGGGTTCCACGATCCCAGGGACAGCTTCCACTGCCCTGGGCTGGCTTCCACTGCACTGAGCTGGCTTCCACTGCCCTGGGCTGGCTTCCACTGCCCTGGGCTGGCTAACACTGGCCTGGGCTGGCTCCCACTTGCCCAGCCTGGGTTCCATGACCCCGTGGACTGCTTCCACTTCCCCAGGCTGGCTTTCACTGCCCCGGGCTTGGCTCCCACTGCCCTGGGCCGGCTTCCACTGCCACCACTTCAGGCCGACCTCATGGAACTCCCACTCGGCCACTCACCCTAACCCTAACCTAGGGGCCTCCTCACCCCCTCCAAAATACACGACTATTATGCCCCTCTCCACCGAGGTGTCCACCATCCTCCGCACCTTCAGGACGGACAGGACCCTGGTCATGTCAACATCCTGAGCCTGAAAAACAGGGCCAACAGGCACACAGGAACAGGTCAACCCACTTCCAGCCACATCACCAGAACCATGCCAGAAAAGAACCGGGTCGTCAAGGGTGCGTAGTCATTTTTTTTTGGATCGAAATACCGTGCGCCTAGTAATATGCAGCTACCTACCCCCCCAATGTATCTGCCATGTATTGGCATTAAGGGCAAACCACTGCTTCATGCCGACCTCCTGGAACTCCCGCTCGGCCACACATAGCAAATCTGTCCCCTGAGGAGAAGGTAAAGTTTAATTGTGGCTATGGTCATGTTACTCAACCGTGGCTATGGTCATGTTACTCAACCGTGGCTATGGTCATGTTGCTCAATCGAGGCTATGGTCCTGTTACTCAACCGTGGCTATGGTCATGTTGCTCAATCGTGGCTATGGTCATGTTACTGAACCGTGGCTATGGTCATGTTACTGAATCGTGGCTATGGTCATGTTACTCAACCGTGGCTATGGTCATGTTACTGAATCGTGGCTATGGTCATGTTACTCAACCGTGGCTATGGTCATGTTACTCAACCGTGGCTATGGTCATGTTGCTCAATCGTGGCTATGGTCATGTTACTCAACCATGGCTATGGTCATGTTACTCAATCGTGGCTATGGTCATGTTACTCAACCGTGGCTATGGTCATGTTACTGAATCGTGGCTATGGTCATGTTACTCAACCGTGGCTATGGTCATGTTGCTCAATCGTGGCTATGGTCATGTTACTCAACCGTGGCTATGGTCATGTTACTGAATCGTGGCTATGGTCATGTTACTGAATCGAGGCTATGGTCATGTTACTGAAACCTGGCTATGGTCATGTTACTCAATCGTGGCTATGGTCATGTTACTGAATCGAGGCTATGGTCATGTTACTGAATCGAGGCTATGGTCATGTTACTGAATCGCGGCAATGGTCATGTTACTCAATCGTGCCTATGGTCATGTTACTGAATTGTGGCTATTGTCATGTCAGTGAATCGTGGCTATGGTCATGTCAGTGAATCGTGGCTATGGTCATGTCAGTGAATCGTGGCTATGGTCATGTTACTGAATCGTGGCTATGGTCATGTTACTGAATCGAGGCTATGGTCATGTTACTGAAACCTGGCTATGGTCATGTTAATCAGTCGTGGCTATGGTCATGTTACTGAATCGAGGCAATGATCATGTTACTGAATCGAGGCTATGGTCATGTTACTGAAACCTGGCTATGGTCATGTTACTGAACCGTGGCTATGGTCATGTTACTGAATCGCGACTATGGTCATGTTACTCAATCGTGGCTATGGTCATGTCACTGAATCGTGGCTATGGTCATGTCAATGAATTGTTGCTATGGTCATGTTAATAAATCGTGGCTATGGTCATGTTACTGCATCGAGGCTATGTTCATCTTACTGAAACCTAGCTATGGTCATATTACTCAACTGGGGCTATGGTCATGTTACTGAATGGTGACCATGGCGATTGGTCCCACTTGTCCGGGCAGTGTTCCACGACCCTAGGGACAGCTTCCACTGCCCCGAGCTGGCTTCCATTTGCCCAGGCTGTCTTCCACCACCCAGGCTATTGCTCCCAATTGCCCAGCATGCGTTCTATGACCACGGGGACAGCTTTCACTACCCCGGGCTGGCTTCCACTTGCAAAGGCTGGCATCCACCACCCAGGCTATTGCTCCCACTTGCCCAGGCAGGGTTACACGACCCAGGGGTCAGCTTTCACTGCCCTGGGCTGGCTTCCACGACCCGGGGACTGCTTCCCCTGCCCTGGGCTTGCTTCCACTGCCCCAGGTTGGCTCCCACTTGCCAAGGCAGGGTTCCACGACCCAGGGGACAACTCCCACTGCCCTGGGCTGGCTTCCACCACACGGGCTATTGCTCCCACTTGCCCAGGCAGAGGTCCATGACCCCCGGGGACATCTCCCATGACTTCATGCCGACCTCCTGGAACTCCCGCTCGGCCACACATAGCAAATCTGTCCCCTGAGGAGAAGGTAAAGTTTAATTGTGGCTATGGTCATGTTACCCAACCGTGGCTATGGTCATGTTACTCAACCATGGCTATGGTCATGTTGCTCAATCGAGGCTATGGTCCTGTTACTCAACCGTGGCTATGGTCATGTTGCTCAATCGTGGCAATGGTCATATTACTCAACCGTGGCTATGGTCATGTTACTCAACCGTGGCTATGGTCATGTTACTGAATAGTGGCTGTGGTCATGTTGCTCAATCGTGGCTATGGTCATGTTACTGAATAGTGGCTGTGGTCATATTGCTCAACCGTGGCTATGGTCATGTTGCTGAATCGTGGCTATGGTCATGTTACTCAACCGTGGCTATGGTCATTTATCGAGGCTATGGTCCTGTTACTCAACCGTGGCTATGATCATGTTACTCAACCGTGGCTATGGTCATGTTACTGAATAGTGGCTGTGGTCATATTGCTCAGCCGTGGCTATGGTCATGTTACTGAATCGTGGCTATGGTCATGTTACTGAATCGTGGCTATGGTCATGTTACTGAATCGAGGCTATGGTCATGTTACTGAAACCTGGCTATGGTCATGTTACTCAGTCGTGGCTATGGTCATGTTACTGAATCGAGGGTATGGTCATGTTACTGAATCAAGGCTATGGTCATGTTACTGAAACCTGGCTATGGTCATGTTACTGAACCGTGGCTATGGTCATGTTACTGAATCGCGACTATGGTCATGTTACTCAATCGTGCCTATGGTCATGTTACTGAATTGTGGCTATTGTAATGTCAGTGAATCGTGGCTATGGTCATGTCAGTGAATCGTGGCTATGGTCATGTTGCTGAATCGTGGCTGTGGTCATGTTACTCAACCGTGGCTATGGTCATGTTGCTGAATCGTGGCTATGGTCATGTTACTCAACCGTGGCTATGGTCATTTATCGAGGCTATGGTCCTGTTACTCAACCGTGGCTATGGTCATGTTACTCAACCGTGGCTATGGTCATGTTACTGAATAGTGGCTGTGGTCATATTGCTCAGCCGTGGCTATGGTCATGTTACTGAATCGTGGATATGGTCATGTTACTGAATCGTGGCTATGGTCATGTTACTGAACCGTGGCTATGGTCATGTTGCTCAATCATGGCTATGGTCCTGTTACTCAACCATGGCTATGGTTATCTTACTGAATAGTGGCTGTGGTCATGTTGCTCAATCGTGGCTGTGGTCATGTTACTCAACCGTGGCTATGGTCATGTTACTGAATCGTGGCTATGGTCATGTTACTGAATCGAGGCTATGGTCATGTTACTGAAACCTGGCTATGGTCATGTTACTCAGTCGTGGCTATGGTCATGTTACTGAATCGATGACTATGGTCATGTTACTGAATCGAGGCTATGGTCATGTTACTGAAACCTGGCTATGGTCATGTTACTGAACCGTGGCTATGGTCATGTTACTGAATCGCGACTATGGTCATGTTACTCAATCGTGCCTATGGTCATGTTACTGAATTGTGGCTATTGTAATGTCAGTGAATCGTGGCTATGGTCATGTCAGTGAATCGTGGCTATGGTCATGTTGCTGAATCGTGGCTATGGTCATGTTACTAAATCGTGGCAAAGGTCATGTTATTGAATCGTGGCTATGGTCATGTTACTCAATCGAGGCTATGGTCATGTTACTCATCCGTGGCTATGGTCATGTTAGTCAATCGTGGCTATGGTCATGTCGCTGAATCGTGCCTATGGTCATGTCAATGAATTGTGGCTATGGTCATGTTAATAAATCGTGGCTATGGTCATGTTACTGCATCAAGGCTATTGTCATCTTACTGAAACCTAGCTATGGTCATGTTACTCAACTGTGGCTATGGTCATGTTACTGATTGGTGACCCAGGCGATTGGTCCCACTTGCCAGGGCAGGGTTCTACGACCCAGGGGTCAGCTTCCACTGCCCTGGGCTGGCTTCCACGACCCCGGGGACTGCTTCCCCTGCCCTGGGCTTGCTTCTAGTGCCCCAGGTTGGCTCCCACTTGCCAAGGCAGGGTTCCACGACCCAGGGGACATCTCCCACTGCCCCGGGCTGGCTTCCACCACACGGGCTATTGCTCCCACTTGCCCAGGCAGGGTTCCATGACCCCCGGGGACATCTCCCACCGCCCCGGGTTGGCTTCCACTGCCCCCTGCTGGATTCCACTGCCCTGATCTGGCTTCCACTGTCCTGGGCTGGCTTCCACTGCCGTAGGCTGGCTTCCACTGCCCTGGGCTGGCTCCCACTTGCTCAGCCTGGGTTCCACGACCCCAGGGACATCTTCCACTGCCCTGGACTGGCTTTCACTGCAACCACTTCAGGCCGACCTTATGGAACTCAAACTCGGCCACTCACCCTAACCCTAACCCAGGGGCCTCCTCATCCCCTCAAAAATACATGACTATTAAGCCCCTCTCCACCGAGGTGTCCACCATCCTCTGTGCCTTCAAGACTGATGGGACCGTGATCATGTCAACATCCTGAGCATGAAAAATGATGCCTCCAGACCCGCAGGAACGTGTGCCAGGCACGGGAAGTCAACCCACTTCCAGCCACATCACACAGAGCCTCGCCAGAAAAGAATCGGGTCATTGAGGGGGCTTAGCCCCATCGTGAGCCCGGAGGGGAGAGTGTCCAGCCCTTCCTGAACCAGCCCCGGAGTTCATCCCACTTCCAGCCACATTAAACAGAGCTAGGTCAGAAATGAACCGGGTCGTTAAGGGGGCTTAACCCCATCCTGAGCCCAAAGAACGGGGCATCCAGCCTAGCCTGAACCGGCGCCAGTCGCGGGAGGGGGCCACCAGGCAGACTTCCAGGGAGGCGGAAGCTGCCAGGGGTGAATGGGACCCTGCCTGGGGTACAGAGCATCCCACACATTTTTCGATCGGTCGCTCGTGCCCTTGGAATGAAGCTCCATCCTGACTTAGAATTTTTTTTGATCAAAATACTGTGCCCCCAGTTACATGCAGCTACCCCCCCCCATGTATCTGCCATGTATTTGCAAAAAGGGAGCAAGCCACTGCTTCATGCGAACCTCCTGGAACTCCTGCTCAACCACACATAGCAAATCTGTCCCCTTAGGAGAAGGTAAAGTTTAATCGTGGCTATGGTCATGTTGCTGAATCGTGGCTATGGTCATGTTACTAAATCGTGGCTATGGTCATGTTACTGAATCGTGGCTATGGTCATGTTACTGAATCGTGGCTATGGTCATGTTACTCAATCGTGGCTATGGTCATGTTACTGAATCGTGGCTATGGTCATGTTACTCAATCGTGGCTATGGTCATGTTACTCAATCGTGGCTATGGTCATGTTACTCAACCGTGGCTATGGTCATGTTACTCAACCGTGGCTATGGTCATGTTACTGAATCGTGGCTATGGTCATGTTACTGAATCGTGGCTATGGTCATGTTACTGAACCGTGGCTATGGTCATGTTACTGAATCGTGGCTATGGTCATGTTACTGAATCAGTGGCTATGGTCATGTTACTGAATCGTGGCTATGGTCATGTTACTCAATCGTGGCTATGGTCATGTTACTGAATCGTGGCTATGGTCATGTTACTGAATCGTGGCTATGGTCATGTTACTCAATCGTGGCTATGGTCATGTTACTGAATCGTGGCTATGGTCATGTTACTGAATCATGGCTATGGTCATGTTACTCAACCGTGGCTATGGTCATGTTACTGAATAGTGGCTATGGTCATGTTACTCAACCGTGGCTATGGTCATGTTACTGAATAGTGGCTATGGTCATGTTGCTGAATCGTGGCTATGGTCATGTTACTGAATCGAGGCTATGGTCATGTTACTGAAACCTGGCTATGGTCATGTTACTGAATCGTGGCTATGGTCATGTTACTGAATCGAGGCTATGGTCATGTTACTGAATCGAGGCTATGGTCATGTTACTGAAACCTGGCTATGGTCATGTTACTGAATCGTGGCTATGGTCATGTTACTGAATCGTGGCTATGGTCATGTTACTCAATCGTGGCTATGGTCATGTTACTGAATTGTGGCTATGGTCATGTCAGTGAATCGTGGCTATGGTCATGTCAGTGAATCGTGGCTATGGTCATGTTGCTGAATCGTGGCTATGGTCATGTTACTCAACCGTGGCTATGGTCATGTTGCTGAATCATGGCTATGGTCATGTTACTCAACCGTGGCTATGGTCATGTTACTCGAGGCTATGGTCATGTTACTCAACCGTGGCTATGGTCATGTTACTCAACCGATGGCTATGGTCATGTTACTGAATAGTGGCTATGGTCATGTTGCTCAACCATGGCTATGGTCATGTTACTGAATCGTGGCTATGGTCATGTTACTGAATCGTGGCTATGGTCATGTTACTGAACCGTGGCTATGGTCATGTTGCTCAATCATGGCTATGGTCATGTTACTCAACCATGGCTATGGTCATGTTACTGAATCGTGGCTATGGTCATGTTGCTCAATCGTGGCTATGGTCATGTTACTCAATAGTGGCTATGGTCATGTTACTGAATCGTGGCTATGGTCATGTTACTGAATCGTGGCTATGGTCATGTTACTGAAACCTGGCTATGGTCATGTTACTCAATCGTGGCTATGGTCATGTTACTGAATCGTGGCTATGGTCATGTTACTGAATCGTGGCTATGGTCATGTTACTGAATCCTGGCTATGGTCATGTTACTGAATCGTGGCTATGGTCATGTTACTGAATCGTGGCTATGGTCATGTTACTCAATCGTGGCTATGGTCATGTTACTGAATCGTGGCTATGGTCATGTCTACTGAATCGTGGCTATGGTCATGTTACTGAATCGTGGCTATGGTCATGTTGCTGAATCGTGGCTATGGTCATGTTACTGAATCGTGGCTATGGTCATGTTACTGAATCGTGGCTATGGTCATGTTACTCAATCGTGGCTATGGTCATGTTACTCAATCGTGGCTATGGTCATGTTACTCAATCGTGGCTATGGTCATGTTACTGAATCGTGGCTATGGTCATGTTACTGAATCGTGGCTATGGTCATGTTACTCAATCGTGGCTATGGTCATGTTACTGAATCGAGGCTATGGTCATGTTACTGAAACCTGGCTATGGTCATGTTACTGAACCGTGGCTATGGTCATGTTACTGATTGGTGACCCAGGCGATTGGTCCCACTTGCCAGGGCAGGGTTCTACGACCCAGGGGTCAGCTTCCACTGCCCTGGGCTGGCTTCCACGACCCCGGGGACTACTTCCCCTGCCCTGGGCTTGCTTCCAGTGCCCCAGGTTGGCTCCCACTTGCCAAGGCAGGGTTCCACGACCCAGGGGACATCTCCCACTGCCCCGGGCTGGCTTCCACCACACGGGCTATTGCTCCCACTTGCCCAGGCAGGGTTCCATGACCCCCGGGGACATCTCCCACCGCCCCGGGTTGGCTTCCACTGCCCCCTGCTGGATTCCACTGCCCTGATCTGGCTTCCACTGTCCTGGGCTGGCTTCCACTGCCGTGGGCTGGCTTCCACTGCCCTGGGCTGGCTCCCACTTGCTCAGCCTGGGTTCCACGACCCCAGGGACATCTTCCACTGCCCTGGACTGGCTTCCACTGCAACCACTTCAGGCCGACCTTATGGAACTCAAACTCGGCCACTCACCCTAACCCTAACCCAGGGGCCTCCTCATCCCCTCAAAAACACATGACTATTAAGCCCCTCTCCACCGAGGTGTCCACCATCCTCTGTGCCTTCAAGACTGATGGGACCGTGATCATGTCAACGTCCTGAGCATGAAAAATGATGCCTCCAGGCCCGCAGGAGCGTGTGCCAGGCACGGGAAGTCAACCCACTTCCAGCCACATCACACAGAGCCTCGCCAGAAAAGAACCGGGTCATTGAGGGGGCTTAGCCCCATCGTGAGCCCGGAGGGGAGAGTTTCCAGCCCTTCCTGAACCAGCCCCGGAGTTCATCCCACTTCCAGCCACATTAAACAGAGCTAGGTCAGAAATGAACCGGGTCGTTAAGGGGGCTTAACCCCATCCTGAGCCCAAGAGCAGGGCATCCAGCCTAGCCTGAACCGGCGCCAGTCGCGGGAGGGGCCACCAGGCAGACTTCCAGGGAGGCGGAAGCTGCCAGGGTGAATGGGACCCTGCCTGGGGTACAGAGCATCCCACAGATTTTTCGATCGGTCGCTCATGCCCTTGGAATGAAGCTCCATCCTGACTTAGAATTTTTTGATCAAAATACTGTGCCCCAGTTACATGCAGCTACCCCCATGTATCTGCCATGTATTTGCAATAAGGAGCAAGCCACTGCTTCATGCCGACCTCCTGGAACTCCCGCTCAACCACATAGCAAATCTGTCCCCTTAGGAAAAGGTAAAGTTTAATCGTGGCTATGGTCATGTTACTGAATCGTGGCTATGGTCATGTTACTGAATCGTGGCTATGGTCATGTTACTGAATCGTGGCTATGGTCATGTTACTGAATCGTGGCTATGGTCATGTTACTCAATCGTGGCTATGGTCATGTTACTGAATCGTGGCTATGGTCATGTTACTCAACCGTGGCTATGGTCATGTTACTCAATCGTGGCTATGGTCATGTTACTCAATCGTGGCTATGGTCATGTTACTCAACCGTGGCTATGGTCATGTTACTGAATCGTGGCTATGGTCATGTTACTGAATCGTGGCTATGGTCATGTTACTGAATCGTGGCTATGGTCATGTTACTGAATCGTGGCTATGGTCATGTTACTGAATCGTGGCTATGGTCATGTTACTGAATCGTGGCTATGGTCATGTTACTCAACCGTGGCTATGGTCATGTTACTGAATCGTGGCTATGGTCATGTTACTGAATCGTGGCTATGGTCATGTTACTCAATCGTGGCTATGGTCATGTTACTGAATAGTGGCTATGGTCATGTTACTCAACCGTGGCTATGGTCATGTTACTGAATCGTGGCTATGGTCATGTTACTGAATCGTGGCTATGGTCATGTTACTGAATCGTGGCTATGGTCATGTTACTGAAACCTGGCTATGGTCATGTTACTGAATCGTGGCTATGGTCATGTTACTGAATCGTGGCTATGGTCATGTTACTGAATCGTGGCTATGGTCATGTTACTGAAACCTGGCTATGGTCATGTTACTGAATCGTGGCTATGGTCATGTTACTGAATCGTGGCTATGGTCATGTTACTCAATCGTGGCTATGGTCATGTTACTGAATCGTGGCTATGGTCATGTCAGTGAATCGTGGCTATGGTCATGTTACTGAATCGTGGCTATGGTCATGTTGCTGAATCGTGGCTATGGTCATGTTACTCAACCGTGGCTATGGTCATGTTACTGAATCGTGGCTATGGTCATGTTACTCAACCGTGGCTATGGTCATGTTACTGAATCGTGGCTATGGTCATGTTACTCAACCGTGGCTATGGTCATGTTACTCAACCGTGGCTATGGTCATGTTACTGAATAGTGGCTATGGTCATGTTGCTCAGCCGTGGCTATGGTCATGTTACTGAATCGTGGCTATGGTCATGTTACTGAATCGTGGCTATGGTCATGTTACTGAACCGTGGCTATGGTCATGTTACTCAATCATGGCTATGGTCATGTTACTCAACCATGGCTATGGTCATGTTACTGAATAGTGGCTATGGTCATGTTGCTCAATCGTGGCTATGGTCATGTTACTCAACCGTGGCTATGGTCATGTTACTGAATCGTGGCTATGGTCATGTTACTGAATCGTGGCTATGGTCATGTTACTGAATCGTGGCTATGGTCATGTTACTGAAACCTGGCTATGGTCATGTTACTCAATCGTGGCTATGGTCATGTTACTGAATCAAGGCTATGGTCATGTTACTGAATCGTGGCTATGGTCATGTTACTGAAACCTGGCTATGGTCATGTTACTGAACCGTGGCTATGGTCATGTTACTGAATCGCGGCTATGGTCATGTTACTCAATCGTGGCTATGGTCATGTTACTGAATCGTGGCTATGGTCATGTCAGTGAATCGTGGCTATGGTCATGTCACTGAATCGTGGCTATGGTCATGTTGCTGAATCGTGGCTATGGTCATGTTACTAAATCATGGCTATGGTCATGTTACTGAATCGTGGCTATGGTCATGTTACTCAATCGTGGCTATGGTCATGTTACTCAACCGTGGCTATGGTCATGTTACTCAATCGTGGCTATGGTCATGTTACTGAATCGTGGCTATGGTCATGTCAATGAATCGTGGCTATGGTCATGTTAATAAATCGTGGCTATGGTCATGTTACTGCATCGTGGCTATGGTCATGTTACTGAATCCTAGCTATGGTCATGTTACTCAACTGTGGCTATGGTCATGTTACTGAATGGTGACCCTGGCGATTTGTCCCACTTGCCCTGGCAGGGTTCCACGACCCTAGGGACAGCTTTCACTGCCCCAAGCTGGCTTCCATTTACCAAGAATGCCTTCCACCACCCAGGCTATTGCTCCCAATTGCCCAGACTGCGTTCTACGACCACGGGGACAGCTTTCATTACCTTTGGCTGGCTTCCACTTGCCCAGGCTGGCTTCCACCACCCAGGCTATTGCTCCCACTTGCCCAGGCAGGGTTCCATGACCCCAGGGACATCTCCCACTGCCCCGGGCTGGCTTTCACCACACAGGCTATTGCTCCCACTTGCCCAGGCAGGGTTCCATGACCCCCGGGGACATCTCCCACCGCCCCGGGTTGGCTTCCACTGCCCCCTGCTGGATTCCACTGCCCTGATCTGGCTTCCACTGTCCTGGGCTGGCTTCCACTGCCGTGGGCTGGCTTCCACTGGCCTGGGCTGGCTCCCACTTGCTCAGCCTGGGTTCCACGACCCCAGGGACATCTTCCACTGCCCTGGACTGGCTTCCACTGCAACCACTTCAGGCCGACCTTATGGAACTCAAACTCGGCCACTCACCTAACCCTAACCCAGGGGCCTCCTCATCCCCTCAAAACACATGACTATTAAGCCCCTCTCCACCGAGGTGTCCACCATCCTCTGTGCCTTCAAGACTGATGGGACCGTGATCATGTCAACGTCCTGAGCATGAAAAATGATGCCTCCAGGCCCGCAGGGGCGTGTGCCAGGCACGGAAGTCAACCCACTTCCAGCCACATCACACAGAGCCTCGCCAGAAAGAACCGGGTCATTGAGGGGCTTAGCCCCATCGTGAGCCGGAGGGAGAGTTTCCAGCCCTTCCTGAACCAGCCCCGGAGTTCATCCCACTTCCAGCCACATTAAACAGAGCTAGGTCAGAAATGAACCGGGTCGTTAAGGGGGCTTAACCCCATCCTGAGCCCAAAGAACGGGGCATCCAGCCTAGCCTGAACCGGCGCCAGTCGCGGGAGGGGGCCACCAGGCAGACTTCCAGGGAGGCGGAAGCTGCCAGGGGTGAATGGGACCCTGCCTGGGGTACAGAGCATCCCACAGATTTTTCGATCGGTCGCTCGTGCCCTTGGAATGAAGCTCCATCCTGACTTAGAATTTTTTTGATCAAAATACTGTGCCCCCAGTTACATGCAGCTACCCCCCCCCATGTATCTGCCATGTATTTGCAATAAGGGAGCAAGCCACTGCTTCATGCCGACCTCCTGGAACTCCCGCTCAACCACACATAGCAAATCTGTCCCCTTAGGAGAAGGTAAAGTTTAATCGTGGCTATGGTCATGTCGCTGAATCGTGGCTATGGTCATGTTACTGAATCGTGGCTATGGTCATGTTACTGAATCGTGGCTATGGTTATGTTACTGAATCGTGGCTATGGTCATGTTACTGAATCGTGGCTATGGTCATGTTACTGAATCGTGGCTATGGTCATGTTACTGAATCGTGGCTATGGTCATGTTACTGAATCGTGGCTATGGTCATGTTACTGAATCGTGGCTATGGTCATGTTACTGAATCGTGGCTATGGTCATGTTACTGAATCGTGGCTATGGTCATGTTACTGAATCGTGGCTATGGTCATGTTACTGAATCGTGGCTATGGTCATGTTACTGAATCGTGGCTATGGTCATGTTACTCAATCGTGGCTATGGTCATGTTACTGAATCGTGGCTATGGTCATGTTACTGAATCGTGGCTATGGTCATGTTACTGAATCGTGGCTATGGTCATGTTACTGAATCGTGGCTATGGTCATGTTACTGAATCGTGGCTATGGTCATGTTACTGAATCGTGGCTATGGTCATGTTACTGAATCGTGGCTATGGTCATGTTACTGAATCGTGGCTATGGTCATGTTACTGAATCGTGGCTATGGTCATGTTACTGAATCGTGGCTATGGTCATGTTACTGAATCGTGGCTATGGTCATGTTACTGAATCGTGGCTATGGTCATGTTACTGAATCGTGGCTATGGTCATGTTACTGAATCGTGGCTATGGTCATGTTACTGAATCGTGGCTATGGTCATGTTACTGAATCGTGGCTATGGTCATGTTACTGAATCGTGGCTATGGTCATGTTACTGAATCGTGGCTATGGTCATGTTACTGAATCGTGGCTATGGTCATGTTACTGAATCGTGGCTATGGTCATGTTACTGAATCGTGGCTATGGTCATGTTACTGAATCGTGGCTATGGTCATGTTACTGAATCGTGGCTATGGTCATGTTACTGAATCGTGGCTATGGTCATGTTACTGAATCGTGGCTATGGTCATGTTACTGAATCGTGGCTATGGTCATGTTACTGAATCGTGGCTATGGTCATGTTACTGAATCGTGGCTATGGTCATGTTACTGAATCGTGGCTATGGTCATGTTACTGAATCGTGGCTATGGTCATGTTACTGAATCGTGGCTATGGTCATGTTACTGAATCGTGGCTATGGTCATGTTACTGAATCGTGGCTATGGTCATGTTACTGAATCGTGGCTATGGTCATGTTACTGAATCGTGGCTATGGTCATGTTACTGAATCGTGGCTATGGTCATGTTACTGAATCGTGGCTATGGTCATGTTACTGAATCGTGGCTATGGTCATGTTACTGAATCGTGGCTATGGTCATGTTACTGAATCGTGGCTATGGTCATGTTACTGAATCGTGGCTATGGTCATGTTACTGAATCGTGGCTATGGTCATGTTACTGAATCGTGGCTATGGTCATGTTACTGAATCGTGGCTATGGTCATGTTACTGAATCGTGGCTATGGTCATGTTACTGAATCGTGGCTATGGTCATGTTACTGAATCGTGGCTATGGTCATGTTACTGAATCGTGGCTATGGTCATGTTACTGAATCGTGGCTATGGTCATGTTACTGAATCGTGGCTATGGTCATGTTACTGAATCGTGGCTATGGTCATGTTACTGAATCGTGGCTATGGTCATGTTACTGAATCGTGGCTATGGTCATGTTACTGAATCGTGGCTATGGTCATGTTACTGAATCGTGGCTATGGTCATGTTACTGAATCGTGGCTATGGTCATGTTACTGAATCGTGGCTATGGTCATGTTACTGAATCGTGGCTATGGTCATGTTACTGAATCGTGGCTATGGTCATGTTACTGAATCGTGGCTATGGTCATGTTACTGAATCGTGGCTATGGTCATGTTACTGAATCGTGGCTATGGTCATGTTACTGAATCGTGGCTATGGTCATGTTACTGAATCGTGGCTATGGTCATGTTACTGAATGGTGACCCTGGCGATTTGTCCCACTTGCCCTGGCAGGGTTCCACGACCCTAGGGACAGCTTTCACTGCCCCAAGCTGGCTTCCATTTACCAAGAATGCCTTCCACCACCCAGGCTATTGCTCCCAATTGCCCAGACTGCGTTCTACGACCACGGGGACAGCTTTCATTACCTTTGGCTGGCTTCCACTTGCCCAGGCTGGCTTCCACCACCCAGGCTATTGCTCCCACTTGCCCAGGCAGGGTTCCATGACCCCAGGGACATCTCCCACTGCCCCGGGCTGGCTTTCACCACACGGGCTAAAGCTCCCACTTGCCCAGGCAGGGTTCCATGACCCCAGGAACATCTCTCACTGCCCCGGACTGGCTTCCACTGCCCTGGGCTGGCTTCCACTGCCCTGTGCTGGCTTCCACTGCCCTGGGCTGAAATCCACTGCTGTGGGCTGGCTTCCACTGCCCTGGGCTGGCTCCCACATGCTCAGCCTGGGTTCCACGACCCTGGGGACAGCTTCCACTGCACTAGGCTGGCTTCCACTTCCCCAGGCTGTCTCCCACTTGCCCAGGCAGGCTTCCACCACCCCGTGGACTTCTTCCACTGCCCTGGGCTGGCGTCCTCTGCAACCACTTCAGCCCGACCTCATGGAACTCCCACTCAGCCAGTCACCCTAACCCTAACCCAGGGGCCTCCTCACCCCACAAAACACATGACTATTAAGCCCGCTCCACCGAGGTGTCCATCATCCTCTGTGCCACCAACATCCTCTGACTGGCGGGACCCTGGTCATGTCAGCGTCGTGAGCACAAAAACAAGGACTCCAGGGCCGCAGGAATGGGTGCCAGGCACGGAAAGTCAACCCACTTCCAATCACAACACCAGAGCCTTGCCAGAAAGAACCAGGTCGTCAAGGGGCTTAGCCCCATCGTGAGCCCAGAGGGAGGCGTCCATCCCGGCCTGAACCAGCGCGGAGGTTATCCACTTCCAGCCACATGACCAGAGTTAGGCCAGAAATGAACCGGGTCGTTAAGGGGGCTTAACTCCGTCCTGAGCCCAAAGAACAGGGCCTCCTGCCCGGCCTGAACCGGCACCAGGCACGGGAGGGGGCCACAAGGCAGACTTCCAGGAGGCGGAAGATGAATAGTAGCTGTGGTCATGTTGCTCAACCGTGGCTATGGTCATGTTACTCAATCGTGGCTATGGTCATGTTACTGAATCGTGGCTATGGTCATGTTACTGAATCGCTGGCTATGGTCATGTTACTCAATCGTGGCTATGGTCATGTTACTGAATCGTGGCTATGGTCATGTTACTGAATCGTGGCTATGGTCATGTTACTGAATCGTGGCTATGGTCATGTTACTGAATCGTGGCTATGGTCATGTTACTGAATCGTGGCTATGGTCATGTTACTGAATCGTGGCTATGGTCATGTTACTGAATCGTGGCTATGGTCATGTTACTGAATCGTGGCTATGGTCATGTTACTGAATCGTGGCTATGGTCATGTTACTGAATCGTGGCTATGGTCATGTTACTGAACCGTGGCTATGGTCATGTTACTGAATCGTGGCTATGGTCATGTTACTGAATCGTGGCTATGGTCATGTTACTGAATCGTGGCTATGGTCATGTTACTGAATCATGGCTATGGTCATGTTACTCAATCGTGGCTATGGTCATGTTACTCAATCGTGGCTATGGTCATGTTACTCAACCGTGGCTATGGTCATGTTACTCAATCGTGGCTATGGTCATGTTACTGAATGGTGACCCAGGCGATTGGTCCCACTTGCCCAGGCTGGGTTCCATGACCCCTGGGACAGCTTCCACTGCCTTGAGCTGGCATCCATTTGCCCAGACTGCCTTCCACCACCTAGGCTATTGCTCCCAATTGCCCAGGCTGCTTTCTACTACCACTGGGACAGCTTCCACTACCCCGGGCTGGCTTCCACTTGCCCAGGCTGGCATCCACCACCAAGGCTATTGCTCCCACTTGCCCAGGCAGGATTCCACGACCCCGGGGACATCTCCCACTGTCCCAGGCTGGCTTCAACCACATGGTCTATTACTCCCAATTGCCCAGGCAGGGTTCCACGACCCAGGGGTCAGCTTCCACTACCATGGGCTGGCTTCCACGACCCCAGGGACTGCTTCCCCTGCCCAGGGCTTGCTTCCACTGCTCCAGGTTGGCTCCCACTTACCCAGGCAGGGCTCCACGACCCAGGGACATCTCCCACTGCCCAGGCTGGCTTCCACCACGGGCTGTGCTCCCACTTGCCCAGGCAGGGTTCCATGACCCCAGGAACATCTCTCACTGCCCCGGACTGGCTTCCACTGCCCTGTGCTGGCTTCCACTGCCCTGGGCTGGCTTCCACTGCTGTGGGCTGGCTTCCACTGCCCTGGGCTGGCTCCCACATGCTCAGCCTGGGTTCCACGACCCTGGGGACAGCTTCCACTGCACTGGGCTGGCTTCCACTTCCCCAGGCTGTCTCCCACTTTCCCAGGCAGGCTTCCACCACCCCGTGGACTTCTTCCACTGCCCTGGGCTGGCGTCCTCTGCAACCACTTCAGCCCGACCTCATGGAACTCCCACTCAGCCAGTCACCCTAACCCTAACCCAGGGGCCTCCTCACCCCCACAAAAACACATGACTATTAAGCCCCGCTCCACCGAGGTGTCCATCATCCTCTGTGCCACCAACATCCTCTGACTGACGGGACCCTGGTCATGTCAACGTCGTGAGCACAAAAAACAAGGACTCCAGGGCCGCAGGAATGGGTGCCAGGCACGGAAAGTCAACCCACTTCCAATCACAACACCAGAGCCTTGCCAGAAAAGAACCAGGTCGTCAAGGGGGCTTAGCCCCATCGTGAGCCCAGAGGGGAGAGCGTCCATCCCGGCCTGAACTAGCGCCGGAGGTTATCCCACTTCCAGCCACATGACCAGAGTTAGGCCAGAAATGAACCGGGTCGTTAAGGGGGCTTAACTCCGTCCTGAGCCCAAAGAACAGGGCCTCCAGCCCGGCCTGAACCGGCACCAGGCACGGGAGGGGGCCACAAGGCAGACTTCCAGGAGGCGGAAGATGAATAGTAGCTGTGGTCATGTTGCTCAACCGTGGCTATGGTCATGTTGCTCAATCATGGCTATGGTCATGTTACTGAATCGTGGCTATGGTCATGTTACTGAATAGCGGCTATGGTCATATTACTCAATCGTGGCTATGGTCATGTCAGTGAATCGTGGCTATGGTTATGTCAGTGAATCGTGGCTATGGTCATGTCGCTGAATCATGGCTATGGTCATGTTACTAAATCGTGGCTATGGTCATGTTATTGAATCGCGACTATGGTCATGTTAATTAACCGTGGCTATGGTCATGATACTGAATCGTGGCTATAGTCAAGTTACTCAGTCTTGGCTATGGTCATGTTACTGAATTGTGGCTATGGTCATGTCAGTGAATCGTGGCTATGGTCATCTCGCTGAATCGTGGTATGGTCATGTCGCTGAATCGTAGCTATGGTCATGTTACTAAATCGTGGCTATGGTCATGTTACTCAACCGTGGCTATGGTCATGTTGCTCAATCGAGGCTATGGTCCTGTTACTCAACCGTGGCTATGGTCATGTTGCTCAATCGTGGCTATGGTCATGTTACTCAATCTTGGCTATGGTCATGTTACTGAATCGCGGCTATGGTCATGTCAGTGAATCGTAGCTATGGTCATCTCGCTGAATCGTTTTATGGTCATGTCGCTGAATCGTAGCAATGGTCATGTTACTAAATCGTGGCTATGGTCATGTTACTCAACCGTGGCTATGGTAATGTTGCTCAATCGAGGCTATGGTCATGTTACTCAACCGTGGCTATGGTCATGTTACTGATTAGTGGCTGTGGTCATGTTGCTCAACCGTGGCTATGATCATGTTACTGAATAGTGGCTGTTGTCATGTTGCTCAACCGTGGCTATGGTCATAATACTGAATCATGGCTATGGTCATGTTATTCAACCGTGGCTATGGTCATGTTGCTCAATCGTGGCTGTGGTCATGTTACTCAACCGTGGCTATGGTCATGTTACTGAATCGTGACTATGGTCATGTTACTGAATCGTGGCTATGGTCATGTTACTGAATCAAGGCTATGGTCATGTTACTGAAACCTGGCTATGGTCATGTTACTCAGTCGTGGCTATGGTCATGTTACTGAGTCGAGGTTATGATCATGTTACTGAATCGAGGCTATGGTCATGTTACTGAAATCTGGCTATGGTCATGTTACTGAACCGTGGCTATGGTCATGTTACTGAATCGCGACTATGGTCATGTTACTCAATCGTGCCTATGGTCATGTTACTGAATTGTGGCTATTGTAATGTCAGTGAATCATGGCTATGGTCATGTCAGTGAATCGTGGCTATGGTCATGTTGCTGAATCGTGGCTGTGGTCATGTTACTCAACCGTGGCTTTGGTCATGTTACTGAATCGTGGCTATGGTCATGTTACTAAATCGTGGCTATGGTCATGTTACTGAATCGAGGCTATGGTCATGTTACTGAAACCTGGCTATGGTCATGTTACTCAGTCGTGGCTATGATCATGTTACTCAATCGTGGCTATGGTCATGTTACTCAACCGTGGCTATGGTCATGTTACTCAATCGTGGCTATGGTCATGTTACTGAATGGTGACCCAGGAGATTGGTCCCACTTGCCCAGGCAGGGTTCCACGACCCTAGGGACAGCTTCCACTGCCCCGAGCTGGCTTCAATTTGCCCAGGCTGCCTTCCACCACACATGTTATTGCTCCCAATTGCCCAGGCTGCGTTCTACGACCACAGGGACAGCTTTCACTACCCCGGGCTGGCTTCCACTTGCCCAGGCTGGCATCCACCACCCAGGCTATTGCTCCCACTTGCCCAGGCATGGTTCCACGACCCAGGGGTAACCTTCCACTGCTCTGGGCTGGCTTCCACGATCCGGGGACTGCTTCCCCTGCCCTGGGCTTGCTTCCACTGCCACAGGTTGGCTCGCACTTGCCAAGGCAGGGTTCCACGACCGAGGGGACATCTCCCACTGCCCCTGGCTGGCTTCCACAACGCGGGCTATTTCTCCCACTTGCCCAGGCAGAGTTACAGGACCCCCGGGGACATCTCCCATGACTTCATGCCGACCTCCTGGAACTCCCGCTCGGCCACACATAGCAAATCTGTCCCCTTAGGAGAAGGTAAAGTTTAATTGTGGCTATGGTCATGTTACCCAACCGTGCCTATGGTCCTGTTACTCAACCGTGGCTAAGGTCATGTTACTCAATCGTAGCAATGGTCATGTTACTCAACCGTGGCTATGGTCATGTTACTCAACCGTGGCTATGGTCATGTTACTGAAAAGTGGCTGTGGTCATGTTGCTCAATCGTGACTATGGTCATGTTACTCAACCGTGGCTATGGTCATGTTGCTCAATCGAGGCTATGGTCCTGTTACTCAACCGTGGCTATGGTCATGTTGCTCAATTGTGGCTATGGTCATGTTACTCAACCGTGGCTATGGACATGTTACTGAATAGTAACTGTGGTCATGTTGCTCAACCGTGGCTATGGTCATGTTACTGAATCGTGGCTATGGTCATGTTACTGAACCGTGGCTATGGTCATGTTACTGAATCGTGGCTATGGTCATGTTACTCAACCGTGGCTATGGTCATGTTGCTCAATCGTGTCTGTGGTCATGTTACTCAACCGTGGCTATGGTCATGTTACTGAATCATGGCTATGGTCATGTTACTGAATCGTGGCTATGGTCATGTTACTGAATCGAGGCTATGGTCATGTTACTGAATCGAGGCTATGGTCATGTTACTGAAACCTGGCTATGGTCATGTTACTGAACCGTGGCTATGGTTATGTTACTGAATCGCGACTATGGTCATGTTACTGAATCGTGCCTATGGTCATGTACCTGAATTGTGGCTATTGTAATGTCAGTGAATCATGGCTATGGTCATGTCAGTGAATCGTGGCTATGGTCATGTTGCTGAATCGTGGCTATGGTCATGTTAATAAATCGTGTCAAAGGTCATGTTATTGAATCGTGGCTATGGTCATGTTACTCAATCGAGGCTATGGTCATGTTACTCAACCGTTGCTATGGTCATTTTAGTCAATCGTGGCTATGGTCGTGTTGCTGAATTGTGGTTATGGTAATGTCAATGAATTGTGGCTATGGTCATGTTAATAAATCGTGGCTATGGTCATGTTACTGCATCGAGGCTATGGTCATCTTACTGAAACCTAGCTATGGTCATGTTACTGAATCGCGGTTATGGTCATGTCAGTGAATCGTGGCTGTGGTCATCTCGCTGAATCGTGGTATGGTCATATTACTCAATCGTGACTATGGTTATGTCAGTGAATCGTGGCTATGGTTATGTCAGTGAATGGTGGCTATGGTCATGTCGCTGAATCGTGGCAATGGTCATGTTACTAAATCGTGGCTATGGTCATGTTATTGAATCGTGACTATGGTCATGTTAATTAACCGTGGCTATGGTCATGATACTGAATCGTGGCTATGGACATGTTACTGAATCGTGGCTATGGTCATGTTACTCAATCTTGGCTATGGTCATGTTACTGAATCAAGACTATTGTCAAGTTACTGAATCGCGGCTATGGTCATGTCAGTGAATAGTGGCTATTGTCATGTTACTGAATCGCGGCTATGGTCATGTTACTCAATCATGGCTATGGTCATGTTACTGAATCGAAGCTATGGAACTGTTACTGAAGCCTGGCTATGGTCATGTTACTCAACCGTGGCTAATTGGATGTTACTGAATGGTGACCCTGGCGATTGGTCCCAATTGCCCAGGCAGGGTTCCACGACCCCGGGGACATCTCACCTTCCCCGGTCTGGCTTCCACTTCCCGGGCTATTGCTCCCACTTGCCGAGGCAGGGTTCCACAACCCCGGGGACATCTCCCACTTCCCCAGGCTTGCTTTCATGATCCGGGCTATTGCTCCCACTTGCCCAGGCAGGGTTCCACGACCACGGGGACATCTCCCACTGCCCCTGGCTGCTTCCAACACACGGGCTATTGCTTCAACTTGCCCATGCTGGCTTCCACGACCCCGGGGACATTTCCCACTGCCCTGGGCTGGCTTCCACTTCTCCAGGCTTGCTTCCACCGCCCGGACTATTGCTCTGACTTGCCTAGGCTGGGTTCCACTACCCCGGGGACATCTCCCACTGCCATGGGCTGGCTTCCACCACCCAGGCTATTGCTCCCACTTGCCCACTTGCCCGGGTGGTGGAAGCAAGCCTGGGCAAATGGAAGAAAGCCTAGGGCTTTGCAAGCCAAGCCAGGGCAGTGGAAGCTGTTTCCGGGGTCGTGGAACCCTGCCTGGGTAGGTGGGAGCAATAGCCCGGTGGTGGAAGCCATCCTGGGAAGTGGAAAACATCAAAGGACAGTGGGAGATGTCCGGGGTCGTGGAACCCTGCTTGGGCAAGTGGGAGCAATAGCCCAGGTGGTGGAAGCCAGCCTGAGCAAGTGGATGCCAGCCCAGGGCAGTGGAAGCTGTCCACGGGGTCGTGGAACCCAGACTGGGCAAGTGGGAGCAATAGCCTGGGTGGTGGAAACCAGCCTGGGCAAGTGTAAGCCAGCCCGGGGCAGTGGAAGCTGTCCCCTGGGTAGTGGAACCCTGCCTCGGCAAGTGGGAGCAATAGCCCGGGTGGTGGTAGCTAGCCTAGTGGAGTGGGACATGTCCCCGGGGTTGTGGAACCCATGCTGGGCAAGTGGGAGCAATAGCCCAGGTGGTGGAAGCCAGACCAGGGCAGTGGAAGCTGTCCCCAGAGTCGTGGAACCCTGCCTGGGCAAGTGTGACCAATCGCCTGGGTCACCGTTTAGTAACATGACCATAGCCACGGTTGAGTAACATGACCATAGCCTCGACTCAGAAACATGACCATAGCCTCGATTGAATAACATGATCATAGCTAAGATTCATTGATCTGACCAAAGCCACGATTCAGCGAAATGACCACAGCCACGATTCACTGACATGACCATAGCCGCGATTCAGTAACATAACCATAGCCGCGATTCAGTAACATGACCATAGCCACGATTGAGCAACATGACCATAGAGCTTCATTCCAAGGGCACAAGCGACCGATCGAGGCCGTGTGGGAGGCTCTGTACGCCAGGCAGGGTCCCCATTCACCACTGGCAGCTTCCGCCTCACTGGAAGTCTGGCGGTGGCCCCTCCCGAGCCTGGCGCGGTTCAGGACGGGCTGGAGGCCCCGTTCTTCGGGCTCAGGACAGGGTTAAGCCCCTTAACGACCGGTTCATTGCTGGCCTAGATCTGGTCATGCGGCTGGAAATAGGATGACCACCGGCGCTGGTTAAGGTCGGGCTGGAGGCTTTCCACTCCGGGCTCACGACACAGCTAAGCCCCCTTGACAACCCGGTTCTTTTCTGGTGATGCGGCTGGAAGTGGGTTGACCTTCCGCCTGGTGCCCGTTCCTGCGTGCCTGGAGGCCCGTTTTCGGACTCAGGACGTTGACATGACCAGGGTTCTGTCCGTCTTGAAGGTGCGGAGGATGGTGGACACCTCGGTGGAGGGAGACTGGGTTCCATGACCCCGGTGACAGCTTCCACTGCTGTGGACTGGCTTCCACTGCCCTGGGCTGGCTTCCACTTCCCGGGCTGGCTCCCACTTGCCCAGGCAGGCTTCCACCACCCCGGGGACAGCTTCCACTGCCCTGGGCTGGCTTCCACTGCAACCACTTCAGGCCGACCTCATGGAACTCACACTCGGCCACTCACCCTAACCCTAACCCAGGGGCCTCCTCATCCCCTCAAAAACACATGACTATTAAGCCCCCCTTCACCGAGCTGTCCACCATCCTCTGTGCCTTCAAGACTGACGGGACTGTGATCATGTCAACGTCCTGAGCATGAAAATCGATGCCTCCAGGCCCGCAGGAACGGGTGCCAGGCACGGGAAGTCAACCCACTTCCAGACACATCACCAGAGCCTCGCCAGAAAAGAACCGGGTCGTTGAGGGGGCTTAGCCCCATCGTGAGCCCGGAGGGGAGAGTGTCCAGCCCTTCCTGAACCAGCACCGGAGGTCATCCCACTTCCAGCCACATTAAACAGAGCTAGGCCAGAAATTAACCGGGTCGTTAAGGGGGCTTAACCCCATCCTGAGCCCAAAGAACGGGGCCTCCAGCCCGGCCTGAACCGGCGCCAGTCGCGGGAGGGGGCCACCAGGCAGACTTCCAGGGAGGTGGAAGCTGCCAGGGGTGAATGGGACCCTGCCTGGGGTACAGAGCATCCCACACATTTTTCGATCGGTCGCTCGTGCCCTTGGAATGAAGCTCCATCCTGACTTAGAAATTTTTTTGATCAAAATACCGTGCCCCCAGTAACATGCAACTACCCCCCCAGTGTATCTGCCATGTATTTGCAATAAGGGAGCAAGCCACTGCTTCATGCCAACCTCCTGAAACTCCCGCTCGGCCACACATAGCAAATCTGTCCCCTTAGGAGAAGGTAAAGTTTAATCGTGGCTATGGTCATCTCGCTGAAAAGTGGCTATGGTCATGTTACTAAATCGTGGCTATAGTCATGATACAGAATCGTGGCTATGATCATGTTACTGAATCGTGGCTATTGTCATGTTACTCAATCGTGGCTATGGTCATGTTACTGAATAGCTGCTATGGTCATGTCAGTGAATCGTGGCTGTGGTCATCTCGCTGAATCGTGGTATGGTCATGTCGCTGAATCGTAGCTATGGTCATGTTACTGAATCGTGGCTATGGTCATGTTACTGAATCGTGGCTATGGTCATGTTATTGAATCGTGGCTATAGTCATGTTATTGAATCGTGGCTATAGTCATGTTACTGAATCGCAGCTATGGTCATATTACTGAATCATGGCTATGGTCATGTTGCTCAGTCGTGGCTATGGTCATGTTACTCAATCGTGGCTATGGTCATGTTACTCAACCGTGGCTATGGTCATGTTACTCAATCGTGGCTATGGTCATGTTACTGAATGGTGACCCAGGCGATTGGTCCCACTTGCCCAGGGTGGGTTCCACGACCCCTGGGACAGCTTCCACTGCCCTGAGCTGGCTTCCATTTGCCCAGACTGCCTTCCACCACCTAGGCTATTGCTCCCAATTGCCCAGGCTGCTTTCTACTACCACTGGGACAGCTTACACTACCCCAGGCTGGCTTCCACTTGCCCAGGCTGGCATCCACCACCCAGGCTATTGCTCCCACTTGCCCAGGCAGGATTCCACGACCCCGGGGACATCTCCCACTGTCCCAGGCTGGCTTCAACCATATGGTCTATTACTCCCACTTGCCCAGGCAGGGTTCCACGACCCAGGGGTCAGCTTCCACTACCATGGGCTGGCTTCCACGACCCCAGGGACTGCTTTCCCTGCCCCGGGCTTGCTTCCACTGCTCCAGGTTGGCTCCCACTTACCCAGGCAGGGCTCCACGACCCAGGGGACATCTCCCACTGCCCCGAGCTGGCTTCCACCACACGGGCTATTGCTCCCACTTGCCCAGGCAGGGTTCCATGACCCCAGGGACATCTCCCACTGCCCCGGACTGGCTTGCACTGCCCAGGGCTGGCTTCCACTGCCCTGTGCTGGCTTCCACTGCCCTGGGCTGGCTTCCACTGCTGTGGGCTGGGTTCCACTGCCCTGGGCTGGCTCCCACATGCTCAGCCTGGGTTCCACGACCCTGGGGACAGCTTCCACTGCACTGGGCTGGCTTCCACTTCCCCGGGCTGGCTCCCACTTGCCCAGGCAGGCTTCCACCACCCCGTGGACTTCTTCCACTGCCCTGGGCTGGCGTCCTCTGCAACCACTTCAGCCCGACCTAATGGTACTCACACTCAGCCACTCACCCTAACCCTAACCCAGAAGCCTCCTCACCCCCACAAAAACACATGACTATTAAGCCCCCCTCCACCGAGGTGTCAATCATCCTCTGTGCCACCAACATCCTCTGACTGACGGGACCCTGGTCATGTCAACGTCGTGAGCACAAAAAACAAGGACTCCAGGGCCGCAGGAATGGGTGCCAGGCACGGAAAGTCAACCCACTTCCATCCACAACACCAGAGCCTTGCCAGAAAAGAACCAGGTCATCAAGGGGGCTTAGCCCCATTGTGAGCCCAGAGGGGAGAGCGTCCATCCCGGCCTGAACCAGCGCCAGAGGTCATCCCACTTCCAGCCACATGACCAGAGTTAGGCCAGAAATTAACTGGGTCATTAAGGGGGCTTAACTCCGTCCTGAGCCCGAAGAACAGGGCCTCCAGCCCGCCCTGAACCGGCGCCAGGCATGGGAGGGTGCCACCAGGCAGACTTCCGGGAGGCGGAAGCTGCCAGAGGTGGATGGGACACTGCCTGGGGTACAGAGCCTCCCACACGGCCTCGATCGGTTGCTCGTGCCCTTGGAATGAAGCTCTGTCCTGACTTAGAATTTTTTTTGATCAAAATACCGTTCCCCCAGTAATATGCAGCTACCCCCTGTCTATCTGCCATGTATTTGCATTAAGGGAGCTCCAGCTCGGCCACACATAGCAAATCTGTCCCCTTTGGAGAAGGTAAAGTTTAATGGTCATTTTACACAACTGTGGCTATGGTCATGTTGCTCAATCATGGCTATGGTCATGTTACTGAATCGTCGCTATGGTTATGTCAGTGAATGGTGGCTATGGTCATGTCGCTGAATCGTGGCAATGGTCATGTTACTAAATCATGGCTATGGTCATGTTATTGAATCGTGACTATGGTCATGTTAATTAACCGTGGCTATGGTCATGATACTGAATCGTGGCTATGGACATGTTACTGAATCGTGGCTATGGTCATGTTACTCAATCTTGGCTATGGTCATGTTACTGAATCAAGACTATTGTCAAGTTACTGAATCGCGGCTATGGTCATGTCAGTGAATAGTGGCTATTGTCATGTTACTGAATCGTGGCTATGGTCATGTTACTCAATCATGGCTATGGTCATGTTACTGAATCGAAGCTATGGAACTGTTACTGAAGCCTGGCTATGGTCATGTTACTCAACCGTGGCTAATTGGATGTTACTGAATGGTGACCCTGGCGATTGGTCCCAATTGCCCAGGCAGGGTTCCACGACCCGGGGACATCTCACCTTCCCGGTCTGGCTTCCACTTCCGGGCTATTGCTCCCACTTGCCGAGGCAGGGTTCCACAACCCGGGGACATCTCCCACTTCCCCAGGCTTGCTTCCATGATCCGGGCTGTGCTCCCACTTGCCCAGGCAGGGTTCCACGACCACGGGGACATCTCCCACTGCCCCTGGCTGCTTCCAACACACGGGCTATTGCTTCAACTTGCCCATGCTGGCTTCCACGACCCCGGGGACATTTCCCACTGCCCTGGGCTGGCTTCCACTTCTCCAGGCTTGCTTCCACCGCCCGGACTATTGCTCTGACTTGCCTAGGCTGGGTTCCACTACCCCGGGGACATCTCCCACTGCCATGGGCTGGCTTCCACCACCCAGGCTATTGCTCCCACTTGCCCACTTGCCCGGGTGGTGGAAGCAAGCCTGGGCAAATGGAAGCCAGCCTAGGGCTTTGCAAGCCAAGCCAGGGCAGTGGAAGCTGTTTCCGGGGTCGTGGAACCCTGCCTGGGTAGGTGGGAGCAATAGCCCGGGTGGTGGAAGCCAGCCTGGGGAAGTGGAAAACATCAAAGGACAGTGGGAGATGTCCCGGGGGTCGTGGAACCCTGCTTGGGCAAGTGGGAGCAATAGCCCAGGTGGTGGAAGCCAGCCTGAGCAAGTGGATGCCAGCCCAGGGCAGTGGAAGCTGTCCACGGGGTCGTGGAACCCAGACTGGGCAAGTGGGAGCAATAGCCTGGGTGGTGGAAACCAGCCTGGGCAAGTGTAAGCCAGCCCGGGGCAGTGGAAGCTGTCCCCTGGGTAGTGGAACCCTGCCTCGGCAAGTGGGAGCAATAGCCCGGGTGGTGGTAGCTAGCCTAGGGGAGTGGGACATGTCCCCGGGGTTGTGGAACCCATGCTGGGCAAGTGGGAGCAATAGCCCAGGTGGTGGAAGCCAGACCAGGGCAGTGGAAGCTGTCCCCAGGGTCGTGGAACCCTGCCTGGGCAAGTGTGACCAATCGCCTGGGTCACCGTTTAGTAACATGACCATAGCCACGGTTGAGTAACATGACCATAGCCTCGACTCAGAAACATGACCATAGCCTCGATTGAATTACATGACCATAGCCAAGATTCATTGATCTGACCAAAGCCACAATTCAGCGAAATGACCACAGCCACGATTCACTGACATGACCATAGCCGCGATTCAGTAACATAACCATAGCCGCGATTCAGTAACATGACCATAGCCACGATTGAGCAACATGACCATAGAGCTTCATTCCAAGGGCACAAGCGACCGATCGAGGCCGTGTGGGAGGCTCTGTACGCCAGGCAGGGTCCCCATTCACCACTGGCAGCTTCCGCCTCACTGGAAGTCTGGCCGGTGGCCCCCTCCCGAGCCTGGCGCCGGTTCAGGACGGGCTGGAGGCCCCGTTCTTCGGGCTCAGGACAGGGTTAAGCCCCCTTAACGACCCGGTTCATTGCTGGCCTAGATCTGGTCATGCGGCTGGAAATAGGATGACCACCGGCGCTGGTTAAGGCCGGGCTGGAGGCTTTCCACTCCGGGCTCACGACACAGCTAAGCCCCCTTGACAACCCGGTTCTTTTCTGGTGATGCGGCTGGAAGTGGGTTGACCTTCCGCGCCTGGTGCCCGTTCCTGCGTGCCTGGAGGCCCCGTTTTTCGGACTCAGGACGTTGACATGACCAGGGTTCTGTCCGTCTTGAAGGTGCGGAGGATGGTGGACACCTCGGTGGAGGGAGACTGGGTTCCATGACCCCGGTGACAGCTTCCACTGCTGTGGACTGGCTTCCACTGCCCTGGGCTGGCTTCCACTTCCCCGGGCTGGCTCCCACTTGCCCAGGCAGGCTTCCACCACCCCGGGGACAGCTTCCACTGCCCTGGGCTGGCTTCCACTGCAACCACTTCAGGCCGACCTCATGGAACTCACACTCGGCCACTCACCCTAACCCTAACCCAGGGGCCTCCTCATCCCCTCAAAAACACATGACTATTAAGCCCCCCTTCACCGAGCTGTCCACCATCCTCTGTGCCTTCAAGACTGACGGGACCGTGATCATGTCAACGTCCTGAGCATGAAAATCGATGCCTCCAGGCCCGCAGGAACGGGTGCCAGGCACGGGAAGTCAACCCACTTCCAGACACATCACCAGAGCCTCGCCAGAAAAGAACCGGGTCGCTGAGGGGGGCTTAGCCCCATCGTGAGCCCGGAGGGGAGAGTGTCCAGCCCTTCCTGAACCAGCGCCGGAGGTCATCCCACTTCCAGCCACATTAAACAGAGCTAGGCCAGAAATGAACCGGGTCGTTAAGGGGGCTTAACCCCATCCTGAGCCCAAAGAACGGGGCCTCCAGCCCGGCCTGAACCGGCGCCAGTCGTGGGAGGTGGCCACCAGGCAGACTTCCAGGAAGGTGGAAGCTGCCAGGGGTGAATGGGACCCTGCCTGAGGTACAGAGCATCCCACACATTTTTCGATCAGTCGCTCGTGCCCTTGGAATGAAGCTCCATCCTGACTTAGAATTTCTTTTGATCAAAATACCGTGCCCCCAGTAACATGCAGCTACCCCCCCCCCCGTGTATCTGCCATGTATTTGCAATAAGGGAGCAAGCCACTGCTTCATGCCGACCTCCTGGAACTCCCGCTCGGCCACACATAGCAAATCTGTCCCCTTAGGAGAAGGTAAAGTTTAATTGTGGCTATGGTCATGTCACTGAATTGTGGCTATGGTCATGTTACTAAATCGTGGCTATGGTCATGATACAGAATCGTGGCTATGATCATGTTACTGAATCGTGGCTATTGTCATGTTACTCAATCGTGGCTTGGTCATGTTACTGAATCGCGGCTATGGTCATGTCAGTGAATCGTGGCTGTGGTCATCTCGCTGAATTGTGGTATGGTCATGTCGCTGAATCGTAGCTATGGTCATGTTACTAAATCGTGGCTATGGTCATGATACAGAATCGTGGCTATGATCATGTTACTGAATCGTGGCTATTGTCATGTTACTCAATCGTGGCTATGGTCATGTTACTGAATCGTGGCTATGATCATGTTACTGAATCGTGGCTATGGTCATGTTATTTAATCGTGGCTATAGTCATGTTACTGAATCACAGCTATGGTCATATTACTGAATCATGGCTATGGTCATGTTGCTCAGTTGTGGCTATGGTCATTTTACTCAATCGTGGCTATGGTAATGTTACTCAACCGTGGCTATGGTCATGTTACTCAATCGTGGCTATGGTCATGTTACTGAATGGTGACCCAGGCGATTGGTCCCACTTGCCCAGGCTGGGTTCCACGACCCCTGGGACAGCTTTCATTGCCCTGAGCTGGCTTCCATTTGCCCAGACTGCCTTCCACCACCTAGGCTATTGCTCCCAATTGCCCTGGCTGCTTTCTACTACCACTGGGACAGCTTCCACTACCCCGGGCTGGCTTCCACTTGCCTAGGCTGGCATCCACCACCCAGGCTATTGCTCCCACTTGCCCAGGCAGGATTCCACGACCCCGGGGACATCTCCCACTGTCCAAGGCTGGCTTCAACCACATGGTCTATTACTCCCACTTGCCGAGGCAGGGTTCCACGACCCAGGGGTCAGCTTCCACTACCATAGGCTGGCTTCCACGACCCCAGGGACTGCTTCCCCTTCCCCGGGCTTGCTTCCACTGCTCCAGGTTGGCTCCCACTTACCCAGGCAGGGCTCCACGACCCAGGGGACATCTCCCACTGCCCCGGACTGGCTTGCACTGCCCAGGGCTGGCTTCCACTGCCCTGTGCTGGCTTCCACTGCCCTGGGCTGGCTTCCACTGCTGTGGGCTGGCTTCCACTGCCCTGGGCTGGCTCCCACATGCTCAGCCTGGGTTCCACGACCCTGGGGACAGCTTCCACTGCACTGGGCTGGCTTCCACTTCCCCGGGCTGGCTCCCACTTGCCCAGGCAGGCTTCCACCAACCCGTGGACTTCTTCCACTGCCCTGGGCTGGCGTCCTCTGCAACCACTTCAGCCCGACCTCATGGAACTCCCACTCAGCCACTCACCCTAACCCTAACCCAGGGGCCTCCTCACCCCCACAAAAACACACGACTATTAAGCCCTCCTCCACCGAGGTGTCCATCATCCACCGTGCCACCAACATCCTCTGACTGACGGGACCCTGGTCATGTCAACGTCGTGAGCACAAAAAACAAGGACTCCAGGGCCGCAGGAATGGGTGCCAGGCACGGAAAGTCAACCCACTTCCAATCACAACACCAGAGCCTTGCCAGAAAAGAACCAGGTCGTCAAGGGTGCTTAGCCCCATCGTGAGCCCAGAGGGGAGAGCTTCCATCCCGGCCTGAACCAGCGCCGGAGGTCATCCCACTTCCAGCCACATGACCAGAGTTAGGCCAGAAATGAACCGGGTCGTTAAGGGGGCTTAACTCCGTCCTGAGCCCGAAGAACAGGGCCTCCAGCCCGGCCTGAACCGGCGCCAGGCACGGGAGGGGGCCACCAGGCAGACTTCCAGGAGGCAGAAGCTGCCAGGGGTGGATGGGACACTGCCTGGGGTACAGAGCCTCCCACACGGCCTCGATCGGTCGCTCGTGCCCTTGGAATGAAGCTCCGTCCTGACTTAGAATTTTTTTTTATCAAAATACCGTACCCCCAGTAATATGCAGCTACCCCCCCGTCTATCTGCCATGTATTTGCATTAAGGGAGCTCCAGCTCGGCCACACATAGCAAATCTGTCCCCTTTGGAGAAGGTAAAGTTTAATGGTCATTTTACACAACCATGGCTATGGTCATGTTGCTCAATCATGGCTATGGTAATGTTACTGAATCGTGGCTATGGTAATGTTACTGAATCGTGGCTATGGTCATGTTACTGAATCGCTGGTATGGTCATATTACTCAATCGTGGCTATGGTCATGTCAGTGAATCGTGGCTATGGTATTGTCAGTGAATCGTGGCTATGGTCATGTCGCTGAATCGTGGCAATGGTCATGTTACTAAATCGTGGCTATGGTCATGTTATTGAATCGTGACAATGGTCATGTTAATTAACCGTGGCTATGGTCATGATACTGAATCGTGGCTATGGACATGTTACTGAATCGTGGCTATGGTCATGTTACTCAATCTTGGATATGGTCATGTTACTGAATCAAGACTATTGTCATGTTACTGATTCGCGGCTATGGTCATGTCAGTGAATCGTGGCTATTGTCATGTTACTCAACCGTGGCTAATTGGATGTTACTGAATGGTGACCCTGGCGATTGGTCCCAATTGCCCAGGCAGGGTTCCACGACCCCGGGGACATCTCACCTTCCCCGGACTGGCTTCCACTTCCCGGGCTATTGCTCCCACTTGCCGAGGCAGGGTTCCACAACCCCGTGGACATCTCCCACTTCCCCAGGCTTGCTTCCATGATCCGGGCTATTGCTCCCACTTGCCCAGGCAGGGTTCCACGGCCACGGGGACATCTCCCACTGCCCCTGGCTGCTTCCAACACACGGGCTATTGCTTCAACTTGCCCATGCTGGCTTCCGCGACCCCGGGGATATTTCCCACTGCCCTGGGCTGGCTTCCACTTCTCCAGGCTTGCTTCCACCGCCCGGACTATTGCTCTGACTTGCCTAGGCTGGGTTCCACTACCCCGGGGACATCTCCCACTGCCATGGGCTGGCTTCCACCACCCAGGCTATTGCTCCCACTTGCCCACTTGCCCGGGTGGTGGAAGCAAGCCTGGGCAAATGGAAGCCAGCCTAGGGCTTTGCAAGCCAAGCCAGGGCAGTGGAAGCTGTTTCCGGGGTCGTGGAACCCTGCCTGGGTAGGTGGGAGCAATAGCCCAGGTGGTGGAAGCCAGCCTGGGGAAGTGGAAAACATCAAAGGACAGTGGGAGATGTCCCGGGGGTCGTGGAACCCTGCTTGGGCAAGTGTAAGCCAGCCCGGGGCAGTGGAAGCTGTCCCCTGGGTAGTGGAACCCTGCCTCGGCAAGTGGGAGCAAAAAGCCCGGGTGGTGGCAGCTAGCCTAGGGGAGTGGGACATGTCCCTGGGGTTGTGGAACCCATGCTGGGCAAGTGGGAGCAATAGCCCGGGTGGTGGAAGCCAGTGACCAATCGCCTGAGTCACCGTTTAGTAACATGACCATAGCCACGGTTGAGTAACATGACCATAGCCTCGACTCAGAAACATGACCATAGCCTCGATTGAATAACATGACCATAGCCAAGATTCATTGACATGACCAAAGCTACGATTCAGCGAAATGACCACAGCCACGATTCACTGACATGACCATAGCCGCGATTCAGTAACATAACCATAGCCGCGATTCAGTAACATGACCATAGCCACGATTGAGCAACATGACCATAGAGCTTCATTCCAAGGGCACAAGCGACTGATCGAGGCCGTGTGGGAGGCTCTGTACGCCAGGCAGGGTCCCCATTCACCACTGGCAGCTTCCGCCTCACTGGAAGTCTGCCCGGTGGCCCCCTCCCGAGCCTGACGCTGGTTCAGGACAGGCTGGAGGAACCGTTCTTCGGGCTCAGGACAGGGTTAAGCCCCCTTAACGACCCGGTTCATTGCTGGCCTAGATCTGGTCATGTGGCTGGAAATGGGATGACCACCGGCGCTGGTTAAGGCCGGGCTGGAGGCTTTCCCCTCCAGGCTCACGACTCAGCTAAGCCCCCTTGACGACCCGGTTCTTTTCTGGTGATGCGGCTGGAAGTGGGTTGACCTTCCGCGCCTGGCGCTCGTTCCTGCGTGCCTGGAGGCCCCGTTTTTCGAACTCAGGACGTTGACATGACCAGGGTCCTGTCCGTCTTTAAGGTGCGGAGGATGGTGGACACCTCGGTTAATGGAGACTGAGTTCCATGACCCCGGTGACACCTTCCACTGCTGTGGACTGGCTTCCACTGCCCTTGGCTGGCTTCCACTGCCCTTGTCTGCCTCCCACTTGCTCAGTCTGGGTTCCACGACCCCGGGAACTGCTTCCCCTGCCCCGAGCCTGCTTCCACTGCCCCTGGCTGGCTTCCACATACCTGTATATTGCTCCCACTTGCCCAGGCATTGTTCCATGACCCAGTGGACATCTCCCACTGCCCCGGGCTTGCTTCCACCACACGGGCTATTGCGTCCACTTGCCCTGGCCTGGCTTCCACTGCCCTGGTCTACCTCCCACTTCCCCAGCCTGGATTCCACGACCCCGGGAACTGCTTCCACTGCCCCGAGCTTGCTTCCACTGTCCCCGGTTGGCTCCCACTTGCGCAGGCAGGGTTCCACGACTCCCGTGGACATCTCCTACTGCCCCTGGCTGGCTTCCACCACCCGGGCTATTGCTCCCACTTGCCCAGGCAGGGTTCCACGACCCAGGGGACATCTCCCACTGCCCCGGGCTGGCTTCCACCACACGGGCTATTGCTCCCACTTGCCCTGGCATGGCTTCTACTGCCCTGGTCTTCTTCCCACTTCCCCAGCCTGGGTTCCACGACCCCGGGGACTGCTTCCACCGCAACGGGCTGGCGTAGAGTGTCCTAGGCTGGCTTCCACTGCACTGGGCTGGCTCCCACTTGCCCAGCCTAGCTTCGAAGACCCCTAGGACTGCTTCCACTGCCCAGGCTGCCTTCCACTGCCCTGGGCTGGATTTCACTGCCCCTGGCTGGTTCCCACTTGCCCAGGCTGGCTTCCACCACCCAGGCTATTGCTCCCACTTTACCAGGCTGGGTTCCATGACCTCAGCAACATCTTCCACTGCCCCGGGCTGGCTTCTAATTGCCCAGGCTGGCTTCCACCACCCAGGCTATTGCTCCAACTTGCCCAGGCTGGGTTCCATGACCTCAGCAACATCTTCCACTGCCCCGGGCTGGCTTCTACTTGCCCAGGCTGGCTTCCACCAACCGGGCTATTGCTCCCACTTGCCCAGGCAGAGTTCTATGACCCTGGGGACAACTCCCTCTGCCCTGGGCTGTATTCCACTTGCACAGACTGGCTTCCACCACCCGGGCTATTGTTCCCACTTGCCCAGGCAGGGTTCCACAACCCTGGGGACACCTCCCACTGCCCCAGGCTGGCTTCAACCACACGGGCTATTGCTCCCACTTGCCCCGGCAGGGTTTCACGACCCCGGGGACATCTCCCACTGCCCCAGGCTGGTTTCTACTGCCCCGGGCTGACTTCCACTGCCCTGGGCTGGCTTCCACTGCCCTGGGCTGGCTCCCACTTGCCCAGCGTGGGTTCCACAACCCCGGGAACTGCTTCCACCGCAACGGGCAGGCTTCCACTCCCCTGGGCTGGCTTCCACTTGCCCAGGCTGGCTGGGCAATTGGGAGCAATAGCCCGGAAGGTGGAAACCCTGTCTAGGCAAGTGGGAGCAATAGCCCGTGTGGTAGAAGCCAGTATGTGCAATAGGAAGCCAGCCCGAGGCAGTGGAAGCTGTCCCCGAAGTCATGGAACCCAGCCTGGGCAAGTGGGAGCAATAGCCTGGGTGGTGGAAGCCAGCCTAGGGCAGTGGGACATGTCCCCGGGGTTGTGGAAACTAGCCTTGGCAAGTGGGAGCACTAGCCCAGGTGGTGGCAGCCGGAAGCTGTCCCCAGAGTCGAGAAACCCTGCCTGGGCAAGTGGGACCAATCGCCTGGGTCACCATTCAGCAACATGACCATAGCCTCAAATCAGAAACATGACCATAGCCACGATTGAGTAACATGACCATAGCCACGATTCATTGACATGACCAAAGCCACGATTCAGCGAAATGACCACAGCCACGATTCACTGACATGACCATCGCCACGATTCAGTAACATAACCATAGCAGCGATTCAGTAACATGACCATAGCCACGATTGAGCAACATGACCATAGAGCTTCATACCAAGGGCACGAGCGACCGATCGAGGCCGTGTGGGAGGCTCTGTACTCCAGGCAGTGTCCCCATTCACCCCTGGCAGCTTCCGCCTCACTGGAAGTCTGCCTGGTGGCCCCCTCCCGCGCCTGGTGCCTGTTCAGGATGGGCTGGAGGCCCCGTTCTTCGGGCTCAGGACAGGGTTAAGCCCCCTTAACGACCTGGTTCATTTCTGGCCTAGCTCTGGTCATGTGGCTGGAAATTGGATGACCACCAGCGCTGGTTCAGGCCGGGCTGGAGGCTCTCCCCTTCGAGCTCACGACAGAGCTAAGCCGCCTTGACGACCCGGTTCTTTTTTGGCGAGGCTCTGATGATGTGGCTGGAAGTGGGTTGACCTTCTGCGCCTGGCGCCCGTTCCTGCGTGCCTGGAGGCCCCGTTTTTCGGACTCAGGACGTTGACATGACCAGGGTCCTGTCCGTCTTGAAGGTGCGGAGGATGGTGGTCACATCGGTGGAGGGGGGCTGGGTCCAAAACCCCGGTGACAGCTTCCACTGCTGTGGGCTGGCTTCCACTGCCCTGGGCTGGCTTCCAATGCCCTGGGCTGGCTCCCACTTGCTCCGTCTGGGTTCCACCACCCCGGGAACTGGTTCCCCTGCTCCGAGCTTGCTTCCACTGCCCCTGGCTGACTTCCACCACCCGGGCTATTGCTCCCACTTGCCCAGGCATTGTCCCACGACCCAGGGGACATCTCCCACTGCCCCGGGCTGGCTTCCACCACACGGCCTATTGCGCACACTTGCCCTGGCCTGGCTTCACTTGCCCTGGTCTACCTCCCACTTCCCCAGCCTGGGTTCCACGACCCCGGGGACTGCTTCCACCGCAACGGGCTGGAGTCCAATGCCTTGGGCTGGTTCCACTGCCCTGGGCTGGCTCCCACTGCCCTGGACTGGATTCCACTGCCCCGGGCTGGTTCCCAATTGCCCAGGCTGGCTTCCACCACCCGGGCTATTGCTCCCACTTGCCCAGGTTGGGTTCCATGACCCCGGTGACATCTCCCACTTCCCTGGGCTGGCTTCCAATTGCTCAGGCTGGCTTCCACCACCCGGGCTATTGCTCCCACTTGCCCAGGCAGGGTTCCACAGCCCCGGGGACATCTCCCACTGCCCTGGGCTGGCTTCCACCACCTGGGCTATTGCTCCCATTTGCCCAGGCTGGGTTCCACGACCCTGGGGAATGCTTCTACTGCCCCGGGCTGGCTTCCACTGCCCGGGGCTGGCTTCCACTGCCTCGGGCTGGCTCCCACTGCCTCGGGCTGGCTTCCACTTGCCAAGGCTGGCTTCCACCACCAGGGCTATTGCTCCCACTTACCCAGGCTGGCTTCCACCCCCCGGGCTATTGCTCCCACTTGCCCAGGCAGGGTTCCACGACCCCGGGGACATCTCCCACTTCCCCAGGCTGGCTTCCACCTCCCGGGCTATTACTCCCACTTGCCCAGGCAGGCTTCCACCCCACGGGCTATTGCTCCCACTTGCCCAGGCTGGCTTCCACCACTCAGGCTATTGCTCCCACTTGCCAGGCTGGGTTCCATGACCTCAGCAACAGCCCAGGGCAGTTGAAGGTGTCCCCGGGGTCGTGGAACTCTGCCTTGGCAAGTGGGAGTAATATCCTTGGTGGTGGAAGTCAGCCTGGGGCAGTGAGAGATGTCCCCGGGGTCGTGGAACCCTGTCTGGGCAACTGGGAGCATTAACCCAGGTGGTGGAAGCCAGCCTGGGAAGTGGAAGCCATCCCAGGGCAGTGGAACCTTTTCAGTAACATGACCATAGCCACGTCTGAGTAACATTACCATAGGCAAGGTAGAGTAACATGACCATAGCCACGATTGAGCAAAATGACCATAACCACGGTTGAGAAACATGACCATATCCACGATTAAACTTTACCTTCTCCTAAGGGTACAGATTTGCTATGGGTTGACGAGCGGAAGTTCCAGGAGTTCGCCATGTAGTGGCTTGCTCCCTTAATGCAAATACATGGCAGATACACGGGGGCGGGGGATAGCTGCATATTACTAGGTGCACGGTATTTTGATCAAAAAAAAATTTCAGGAAGGAGCTTCATTCCAAGGGCACGAGCGACCGATCGAGGCTATGTGGGAGGCTCTTTACCCCAGGCAGAGTCCCCATTCACCCCTGGCTGCTTCCGCCTCCCTGGAAGTCTGCCTGGTGGCCGCATCCCGCGCCTGGCACCGGTTCAGGACGGCTGGAGGCCCCGTTCTTCGGGCTCAGGACGGGGTTAAGCCCCCCTAACGACCCGGTTCATTTCTGGCCTAGATCTAGTCTTGTGGCTGGAAGTGGGATGACCACCGGCGCTGATTCAGGCCGGGCTGGAGGCTCTCCCCTCTGGGCTCACGACAGAGCTAAGCCCCCTTGACGACCCGGTTCTTTTCTGGCGAGGATCTGGTGATGTGGCAGGAAGTGGGTTGACCTACCGCACCTGGCACCCGTTCCTGCGGGCCTGGAGGCCCCGTTTTTCAGACTCAGGACATTGATATGATCAGTGTCCTGTCCGTCCTGATGGTGGACACCTCGGTGGAGGGGGGCTGGGTTCCACGACCCCTTGGACAGTTTCCGCTACTGTGGTCTGGCATCCACTGACCTGGGTTGGCTTCAACTGCCTTGGGCTGGCTTCTACTGCCCTGGGCTGGCTCCCACTGCCCTTGGCTGGCTCCCACTTGCCCAGCCTGGGTTCCACGACCACGGGGACTGCTTCTCCTGCCCCGGGCTTGCTTCCACTGCCAAGGGTTGGCTTACACTTGACAAGGCAGGGTTCCACGACCCCGGGGACATCTCCCACTGCCCCTGGCTGGCTTCCACAACACGGGCTATTGCTCCCACTTGCCCAAGCAGGGTTCCACGACCCAGGGGACATCTCCCACTGCCCCGGACTTGCTTCCACCACACGGGCTATTGCTCCCACTTGCCCAGCCTGGGTTCCACGACCCCGGGGACTTCTTCCACCGCAAAGGGTGGCTTCCACTGCCTTGGGCTAGCTTCCACTGCCCTGGACTGGCTTCCACTGTTCTGGGCTGGCTCCCACTTGCCCAGCCTGGGTTCCACGACCCCGGGGACTGCTTCCACTGCTTCGGGCTGCCTTCCACTGCACTGGGCTGGCTTCCACTGCCCCGGTCTGGTTCCACTACCCCGGGCTGGCTTCCACTTGCCCAGGCTGGCTTCCCCACCCGGGTTATTGCTCCCACTTGCCCTGGCTGTGTTCCACGTCCCCGGGGACAGCTTCCACTGCCCTAGGCTGGCTTCCTCTTGCTGAGGCTGGCTTCCACCACCCAGGCTATTGCTCCAACTTTACCAGCTGGCTCCCACTTGCTCAGGCTGGGTTCTGCGACACGGGGACTGCTTCAACTGCCCAAGGCTGCCTTCCACTGAGTGGGAGTTCCAGGAGGTCGGCATGAAGCAGTGGCTTGCTCCCTTATTGCAAATACATGGCAGATACACAGGGGGGGTAGCTGCATATTACTAGGGGCATGGTATTTCATTCAAAAAAAAATTTCTAAGTCAGGACGGACCTTCATTCTAAGGGCACGAGCAACCGATCGAGGCCATGTGGGAGGCTCTGTACCCCAGGTAGGGTCCCCATTCACCCCTGGCAGCTTCCGCCTCCCTGGAATTCTGAATGGTGGGCCAAACCCGCGCCTGGCGCCGGTTCAGGATGGGCTGGAGGGCCCGTTCTTCGGACTCAGGACGAGGTTAAGCCCCATTAACGACCCGGTTCTTTCTGCCCTAGCTCTGGTCATGTGGCTGGAAATGGGATGACCACCGGCGTTTTTTCAGGCCGGGCTGGAGGCTCTCCCCTCCGGGCTCATGACAGAGCTAAGCCCCCTTGACGACCCGGTTCTTTTCTGACGAGGCTCTGATAATGTGGCATAAAGTGGGTTGACCTACCGTGCCTGAAGCCTGTTCCTGCGGGCCTGGAGGCCCTGGATTCCGTCTCAGGACGTTGACATGACCAGGGTCCACGACCCCGAGGACTGCTTCCCCTGCCCTAACTGCCTTCGACTGCCCTGGGCTGGCTTCCACTGCCCCGGGCTGGCTTCCACCACCCAGGCTATTGCTCCAACTTTACCAGCTGGCTCCCACTTGCTCAGGCTGGGTTCTGCGACACGGGGACTGCTTCAACTGCCCAAGGCTGCTTTCCACTGCCCTGGGCTGGCTTACACTGCCCGGGGTTGGCTCGCACTTTACCAGGCAGGCTTCCACCACCCCGGGGACAGCTTCCACTGCCATGGGCTGGCTTCCACCTGCCCAGGCTGGCTGGGCAATTGGGAGCAATAGCCCGGGTTGTGGAAGCCAACCTGAGCAAGTGGAAGCCAGCCTGTGGCACTGCAAGCCAGCCCAGGGCAGTTGAAGCTGTCCCCGTGGTCGTGGAACCCTGCCTGGACAAGTGACCATAGCCACGATTAAACTGTACCTTCTCCTGAGGGGATAGATTTGCTATGTGTGGACGAGCGGGAGTTCCAGGAGGTCGGCATGAATCAGTGGCTTGCTCCCTTATTGCAAATACATGGCAGATACACAGGGGGGGTAGCTGCATATTACTAGGGGCATGGTATTTCATTCAAAAAAAAATTTCTAAGTCAGGACGGACCTTCATTCCAAGGGCACGAGCAACCGATCGAGGCCATGTGGGAGGCTCTGTACCCCAGGTAGGGTCCCCATTCACCCCTGGCAGCTTCTGCCTCCCTGGAATTCTGAATGATGGGCCAAACCCGCGCCTGGCGCCGGTTCAGGATGGGCTGGAGGGCCCATTCTTCGGACTCAGGAAGAGGTTAAGCCCCCTTAACGACCCGGTTCTTTCTGCCCTAGCTCTGGTCATGTGGCTGGAAATGGGATGTCCACTGGCGTTTTTTCAGGCCGGGCTGGAGGCTCTCCCCTCCGGGCTCACGACAGAGCTAAGCCCCCTTGACGACCCGGTTCTTTTCTGGCGAGGCTCTGGTGATGTGGCATAAAGTGGGTTGAACTTCCGCGCCTGAAGCCTGTTCCTGCGGGCCTGGAGGCCCTGGATTTCGGACTCAGGACATTGATATGACCAGGGTCCACGACCCCGAGGGCTGCTTCCACTGCCCTAACTGCCTTCAACTGCCCTGGGCTGGCTTCCACTGCCCAGGCTGGCTTCCACCTCCCAGGCTATTGCTCCCACTTGCCCAGGCAGGGTTCCACAACCCCGGGGACAGCTTCCACTGCCCTGGGCTGGCTTCCACTGCCCTGGGCTGCCTTCCACTGCTCTGGGCTGGATCCCACTTGCGCATCCAGTGTTCTCCAATCACGGGGACTGCTTCCACTGCCCCGGGCTTGCTTCCACTGCTCTGAGCTGGCTTCCACCACACAGGCTATTGCTCCCACTTGCCCAGGCATGGTTCCACGACCCCGGGGACATCTTCCACTGCCCTGGGCTGGCTTCCACTGCCCTGGCTGGCTTCCACTGCCCTGGCCAGCTTCCACTGCCCTGGGCTGGCTTCCACTGTCCTGGGCTGCCTTCCACTGCTCTGGGCTGGATCCCACTTGCGCATCCAGTGTTCTCCAATCACGGGGACTGCTTCCACTGCCCCGGCTTGCTTCCACTGCTCTGAGCTGGCTTCCACCACACAGGCTATTGCTCCCACTTGCCCAGGCATGGTTCCACGACCCCGGGGACATCTTCCACTGCCCTGGCTGGCTTCCACCACCTGAGTTATTGCTCCAACTTGCCCAGGCAGGGTTCTACGACCCTGGGGACATCTAGCACTGCCCCGGGATTGCTTCCGTCACCAGGGCTATTGCTCCCACTTGCCCAAGCAGGGTTCCACGACCCCGGGGACATCTCCCACTGCCCTGGGCTGGCTTCCACCACCCGGGCTATTGCTCCCACTTGCCCAGACAGGGTTCCACGTCCCCGGGACATCTTCCACTGCCCCGGGCTGGCTTCCACTTGCCCAGGCTGGCTTCCACCACCCGGCTATTGCTCCCACTTGCCCAGGCTGGGTTCCACAACCCGGGACATCTCCCACTGCCCCGGGCTGGCTTCCACCACCCGGGCTATTGCACTAACTTGCCCAGACAGGGTTCCACGTCCCCGGGGATATCTTCCACTGCCCCGAGCTGGCTTGCACTTGCACAGGCTGGCTTCCACTACCCGGCTATTGCTCCCACTTGCCCTGGCTGGGTTCCACTACCCCAGGGACAGCTTCCACTGCCCAGGGCTTGCTTCCTCTTACCCAGACTGGCTTCCACCACCCAGGCTATTTCTCCCACTTGCACATGCTGGGTTCCTCGACTTCAACAACAGCTTCCACTGCCCCGGGCTGGCTTCCACCACCCGGGCTATTGCTCCCACTTGCCAAGGCAGGGTTCCACGACACCGGGGACATCTCCCACTGCCCCGGGCTGGCTTCCACCACCTGAGCTGTTGCTCCAACTTGCCCAGGCAGGGTTCCACGACCCCGTGGACATCTCCCACTGCCCCGGGCTGGCTTCCACTTGCACAGGCTGGCTTCCACCAACTGGGCTATTGCTCCCACTTGCCCAGGCAGGGTTCCATAACCCCGGGGACATCTTCCACTGCCCTGGGCTGGCTTCCACTGCCCTGGGCTGCCTTCCACTGCTCTGGGCTGGATTCCACTTGTACATCCAGTGTTCTGCAATCATGGGGACTGCTTCCACTGCCCCGGGCTTGCTTCCACTGCTCTGAGCTGGCTTCCACCACACAGGCTATTGCTCCTGCTTGCCCAGGCAGGGTTCCACAACCCCGGGGACAGCTTCCACTGCCCTGGGCTGGCTTCCACTGCCCTGGCTGGCTTCCACTGCTCTGGGCTGGCTCCCACTTGCCCAACCTGGGTTCCACAACACGGGGACTGCTTCCACTGCCCGGGCTGTCTTCCACCACCTGAGTTATTGCTCCAACTTGCCCAGGCAGGGTTCTACGACCCTGGGGACATCTAGCACTGCCCCGGGATTGCTTCCATCACCAGGGCTATTGCTCCCACTTGCCCAAGAAGGGTTCCACGACCCTGGGGACATCTCCCACTGCCCCGGGCTGGCTTCCACCACCCGGGCTATTGCACCAACTTGCCCAGACAGGGTTCCACGTCCCTGGGGATATCTTCCACTGCCCCGAGCTGGCTTCCACTTGCCCAGGCTGGCTTCCACCACCCGGGCTATTGCTCCCACTTGCCCAGGCTGGGTTCCACGACCCCGGGACATCTCCCACTGCCCCGGGCTGGCTTCCACCACCCAGGCTATTGCTCCCACTTGCCCAGGCAGGGTTCCACGACCCCGGGGACAGCTTCCACTGCCCTGGGCTGGTTCCACTGCCCTGGGCTAGCTTCCACTGCCCTGGGCTGGCTTCCACTGCACCGGGCTGGCTGCACTTGACCAAGCAGGCTTCCACCACCCCGGGGACAGATTCCACTGCCTTGGGGTGGCTTCCACCACAAGAGCTATTGCTGCCTCCTGCCCAGGCAGGGTTCCCCGACCCCGGGGACATATCCCACGGCCCCTGGCTGGCTTCCACTTGCACAGGCTGGCATCCACCACCCAGGCTATTGCTACCATTTGCCCAGACTGGGTTCCACGACCCCGGGACAGCTTCCACTGCCCTGGGCTGTCTTTCACTGCCCTGGGCTGGCTTTCACTGCCCGGGCTGGCTTGTTCTTGCCCAGGCAGGCTTCCACCACCCGGGACAGCTTCCACTGCCCTGGGCTGGCTTCCACTGCCCAGGCTGGCTTCCACCACCCAGGCTATTGCTCCCACTTGCCCAGGCTGGGTTCCACGACCTCAGCAACAGCTTCCACTGCCCCGGGCTGGCTTCCACTTGCCCAGGCTGGCTTCCACCACCCGGGCTATTGCTCCCACTTGCCCAGGCAGGGTTCCACGACCCCGGGACAGCTTCCACTGCCCTGGGCTGGCTTCCACTGCCCTGGGCTGGCTTCCACTGCCCCGGATGGTTCCCACTTTCCCAGGCAGACTTCCACGACCACGGGGCCAGCTTCCACTGCCCCCTGCTTGCTTGCACTTCCCCAGGCTGGCTTCCACTTGCCCAGGCTGGCTTCCACCACCCAGGCTATTGCTCCCACTTGCCCAGGCTGGGTTCCACGACCCCGGGACAGCTTCCACTGCCCTGGGCTGGCTTCCACTGCCCTGGGCTGGCTTCCACTGCCCTGGGCTGGCTCCCACTTGCCAAGCCTGGGTTCCACAACCCCGGGACTGCTTCCACTGCCCCGGGCTGGCTTCCACTGCCCAGGCTGGTTTCCACCACCCGGGCTATTGCTCCCACTTGCCCAGGCTGGTTCCACGACCCGGGACATCTTCCACTGCCCTGGGCTGGCATCCACCACACAGGCTATTGCTCCCAATTGCCCAGGCATGGTTCCACAACCCCGGGGACAGCTTCCACTACCCTGGGCTGGCTTCCACTGCCCTGGCTGTCTTCCACTGCTCTGGGCTGGCTCCCACTTGCCCAGCCTGGGTTCTGCAAACACGGGGACTGCTTCTACTGCCCTGGGCTGGCTTCCACCGCCCCGGGCTGGCTTCCCACTTGCCCAGGCTGGCTTCCACCACCAGGGCTATTGCTCCCACTTGCCCAGGCTGGGTTCCACGACCCCGGGACAGCTTCCACTGCCCTGGGCTGGCTTCCACTTGCCCAGGCTGGCTTCCACCACCCAGGCTATTGCTCCCACTTGCCCAGGCTGGGTTCCACGACCCAGGGACAGCTTCCACTGCCCCGGGCTGGCTTCCACTTGCCCAGGCTGGCTTCCACCACCCGGGCTATTGCTCCCACTTGCCCAGGCAGGGTTCCACGACCCCGGGGACATCTTCCACTGCCCTGGGCTGGCTTCCACCACCCGAGCTATTGCTCCCACTTGCCCAGGCAGGGTTCCACAACCCCAGGGACAGCTTCCACTGCCCTGGGCTGGCTTCCACTGCCCTGGCTGGCTTCCACTGCCCTGGCTGGCTTCCACTGCCCTGGGCTGGCTTCCACTGCCCTGGGCTGGCTCGCACTTGCCCAAGCAGGTTAAAACACCCCGGGACTGCTTCCACTGCCCTTGGCTGGCTTCCTCTTCCCAGGCTGGCTGCCACCACCCAGGTTATTGATCCCACTTGCCCAGGCTGGGTTCCACGAACCTGGGACATCTCCCACTGCCCTGGCTGGCTTCCACCACCTGGGCTATTGCTCCCCCTTCCCTAGGCAGGGTTCTACGACCCGGGGACATCTCCCACTGCCCCGGGCTGGTTTCCACCACCAGGCTATTGCTCCCACTTGCCCAGGCTGGGTTCCACGACCCCGGGACATCTCCCACTGCCCTGGGCTGGCTTCCACCACCCGGCTATTGCTCCCACTTGCCCAGGCAGGGTTCCACGACCCCGGGACATCTTCCACTGCCCTGGCTGGCTTCCACTTGCCCAGGCTGGCTTCCACCACCCGGCTATTGCTCCCACTTGCCCAGGCTGGGTTCCACGACCCGGGACATCTCCCACTGCCCTGGGCTGGCTTCCACCACCCAGGCTATTGCTCCCACTTGCCCAGGCAGGGTTCCACGACCCCGGGACATCTTCCACTGCCCTGGGCTGGCTTCCACTGCCCAGGCTGGCTTCCACCACCCGGGCTATTGCTCCCACTTCCACAGCCTGGGTTCCACGACACCAAGGACAGCTTCCACTGCCCTGGGCTGGCTTCCACTACCCTAGGCTGGCTTCCTAAACCCGGGCTATTGCTCCCACTTCCACAGCCTGGGTTCCACGACCCCGGGACAGCTTCCACTGCCCTGGGCTGGCTTCCTCCACCCGGGCTAGTGCTCCCACTTGTCCAGGCAGGATTCCACGACCCTGGATAATTCTCCCACTGCCCCGGGCTGGCTTCCACCACCTGGGCTATTGCTCCCCCTTCCCTAGGCAGGGTTCTACGACCCCGGGGACATCTCCCACTGCCCCGGGCTGGTTTCCACTTCCCCAGGCTGGCTTCCACAACCCAGGCTACTGCTTCTACTTGCCCAGGCTGGGTTCCACGACCCCGGGGACAGCTTCCACTGCCGTGGGCTGGCTTCCACTGCCGTGGGCTGTCTTCCACTGCCCTGGGCTGGCTTCCACTGCCCTGGGCTGGCTTCCACTTGCCCAGGCTGGGTTCCACGACCCGGGACTGCTTCCACTGCCCGGGCTGGCTTCCACTGCCCTGGGCTGGCTTCCACCACCCAGGCTATTGCTCCCACTTGCCCAGGCTGGGTTCCACGACCCCGGGACAGCTTCCACTGCCCTGGGCTGGCTTCCACTGCCCTGGCTGGCTTCCACTGCCCTGGGCTGGCTCCCACTTGCCCAGGCTGGGTTCCACAACCCTGGGACTGCTTCCACTGCCCGGGCTGGCTTCCACCACCCTGGCTATTGCTCCCACTTGCCCAGGCAGGGTTCCACGACCCTGGGGACATCTTCCACTGCCCTGGGCTGGCTTCCACCACCAGGGCTATTGCTCCCACTTGCCCAGGCTGGGTTCCACGACCCTGGGACAGCTTCCACTGCCCTGGGCTGGCTTCCACCACCCGGCTATTGCTCCCACTTGCCCAGGCAGGGTTCCACGACCCCGGGGACATCTTCCACTGCCCCGGGCTGGCTTGCACTTGCCCAGACTGGCTTCCACCACCCGGGCTATTGCTCCCACTTGCCCAGGCTGGGTTCCACAATCCCGGGGACATCTCCCACTGCCCTGGGCTGGCTTCCACCACCTAGGCTATTGCTCCCACTTGCCAGGCACGGTTCCACGACCCCGGGGACAGCTTACACTGCACTGGGGTGGATTCCACTGCCCTGGGCTAGCTTCCACTGCCCTGGGCTGGCTTCCACTGCACCGGGCTGGCATGCACTTGACCAGGCAGGCTTCCACCACCCCGGGGACAGCTTCCACTGCCCTGGGCTGGCTTCCACCACCAGGCTATTGCTCCCACTTGCCCAGGCAGGGTTCCACGACCCCGGGACATCTCCCACTGCCCGGGGTGGCTTCCACTTGCCCAGGCTGGCTTCCACCACCCAGGCTATTGCTCCCACTTGCCCAGGCTGGGTTCCACGACCCCGTGTGACAGCTTCCACTGCCCTGGGCTGGCTTCCACTGCCCTGGGCTGGCTTCCACTGCCCGGGCTGGCTCCCACTTGCCCAGGCAGGCTTCCACCACCCAGGGACAGCTTCCACTGCCCTGGGCTGGCTTCCACTTGCCCAGGCTGGCTTCCACCACCCAGGCTATTGCTCCCACTTGCCCAGGCTGGGTTCCACGACCCAGGTGACAGCTTCCACTGCCCTGGGCTGGCTTCCACTTGCCCAGGCTGGCTTCCACCACCCGGGCTATTGCTCCCACTTGCCCAGGCAGGGTTCCACGACCCCGGGACAGCTTCCACTGCCCTGGGCTGGCTTCCACTGCCCTGGGCTGGCTTCCACTGCCCCGGCTGGCTCCCACTTGCCCAGGCAGGCTTCCACCACCCGGGACAGCTTCCACTGCCCAGGCTGGCTTCCACTGCCCAGGCTGGCTTCCAATTCCCCAGGCTGGCTTCCACCACCCTGGCTATTGCTCTCACTTGCCCAGGCAGGGTTCCACGACCCCGGGGCCAGCTTCCACTGCCCTGGGCTGGCTTCCACTGCCCTGGGCTGGTTTCCACTGCCTTGGACTGGCTCCCACTTGCCGAGGCCGGGTTCCACGACCCCGGGGACTGCTTCCACTGTCCCGGGCTGGCTTCCACTTGCCCAGGCTGGTTTCCACCACCCGGGCTATTGCTCCCACTTGACCAGGCTGGGTTCCACGACCCCGGGGACATCTTCCACTGCCCTGGGCTGGCTTCCACCACCCGGGCTATTGCTCCCGCTTGCCCAGGCAGGGCTCCACAACCCCAGGGACAGCTTCCACTGCCCTGGGCTGGCTTCCACTGCCCTGGCTGGCTTCCACTGCTATGGGCTGGCTCCCACTTGCCAAGCCTGGGTTCCACAACACGGGGACTGCTTCCACTGCCCTGGGCTGGCTTCCACTGCCCTGGGCTGCCTTCCACTTGCCCAGGCTGGCTTCCACCACCCGGGCTATTGCTCCCACTTGCCCAGGCTGGGTTCCACTACCCCGGGACAGCTTCCACTGCCCTGGGCTGGCTTCCACTGCCCAGGCTGGCTTCCACCACCCAGGCTATTGCTCCCACTTGCCCAGGCTGGGTTCCACGACCCAGGGACAGCTTCCACTGCCCTGGGCTGGCTTCCACTTGCCCAGGCTGGCTTCCACCACCCAGGCTAATGCTCCCACTTGCCCAGGCAGGGTTCCACGACCCGGGGACATCTCCCACTTCCCTGGGCTGGCTTCCACCTCCTGAGCTATTGCTCCCACTTGCCGAGACAGGGTTCCACGACCCTGGGACATCTCCCACTGCCCCGGGCTGGCTTCCACTGCCCAGGCTGGCTTCCACCACCCAGGCTATTGCTCCCACTTGCCCAGGCTGGGTTCCACGACCCCGGGGACATCTCCCACTGCCCTGGGCTGGCTTCCACCACCCGGGCTATTGCTCCCACTTGCCCAGGCAGGGTTCCACGACCCCGTGGACAGCTTCCACTGCCCTGGGCTGGCTTCCACTGCCCTGGGCTGGCTTCCACTGCCCTGGGCTGGCTCCCACTTGCCCAGCCTGGGTTCCACGACCCGGGACTGCTTCCACTGCCCTGGGCTGGCTTCCACTGCCCTGGGCTGGCTTCCACTGCCCTGGGCTGGCTCCCACTTGCCCAGGCTGGTTCCACAACCCTGGGACTGCTTCCACTGCCCCGGGCTGGCTTCCACCACCCGGGCTATTGCTCCCACTTGCCCAGGCAGGGTTCCACGACCCTGGGACATCTTCCACTGCCCTGGGCTGGCTTCCACTGCACCAGGCTATTGCTCCCACTTGCCCAAGCAGGGTTCCACGACCCCGGGACAGCTTCCACAGCCCTGGGCTGGCTTCCACCACCCAGGCTATTGCACCAACTTGCCCAGACAGGGTTCCACAACCCCGGGACAGCTTCCACTGCCCTGGGCTGGCTTCCACTGCCCTGGGCTGGCTTCCACTGCCCGGCTGTCCCACTGCCCAGGCGTTCCACCACCCCGGGACTGCTTCCACTGCCCTGGGCTGGCTTCCACTGCCCAGGCTGGTTTCCACCACCCGGCCATTGCTCCCACTTGCCCAGGCTGGGTTCCACGACCCAGGGACTGCTTCCACTGCCCAGGGCTGGCTTTCACTTGACCAGGCTGGTTTCCACCACCCGGGTTATTGCTCCCACTTGACCAGGCTGGGTTCCACGACCCTGGGGACATCTTCCTCTGCCCTGGGCTAGCTTCCACTTTCCCAGACTGGCTTCCACCACCAGGGCTATTGCTCCCACTTGCCCAGGCAGGGTTCCACGACCCCGGGGACAGCTTCCACTGCCCCGGGCTGGCTTCCACCACCCGGGCTATTGCTCCAACTTGCCCAGGCAGGGTTCCACGACCCCGGGGACTGCTTCCACTGCTGCGGGCTGGCTTCCACTTGCCCCGGCTGGCTTCCACCACCCTGGCTATTGCTCCCACTTGCCCAGGCTGGGTTCCACGATCCCGGGGACATCTCCCACTGCCCTGGGCTGGCTTCCACCACCTAGGCTATTGCTCCCACTTGCCCAGGCAGGGTTCCACGACCCCGTGGACAGCTTCCACTGCCCTGGGCTGGCTTCCACTGCCCTGGCTGGCTTCCACTGCTCTGGGCTGGCTCCCACTTGCCCAGCCTGGGTTCTGCAAACACGGGGACTGCTTCCACTGCCCTGGGCTGGCTTCCACCGCCCAGGCTTTTGATTCCACTTGCCCAGGCTGGGTTCCACGACCCCGAAGACAGCTTCCACTGCCCAGGGCTGGCTTCCACTGCCCTGGCCTGGCTTCCACTGCTCTGGGCTGGCTCCCACTTGCCCAGCCTGGGTTCTACAAACACGGGGACTGCTTCCACTGCCCTGGGCTGGCTTCCACCGCCCCGGGCTGGTTCCCACTTGCACAGGCTGGCTTCCACTACCCGGCTATTGCTCCCACTTGCCCTGGCTGGGTTCCACTACCCCAGGGACAGCTTCCACTGCCCAGGGCTTGCTTCCTCTTACCCAGACTGGCTTCCACCACCCAGGCTATTTCTCCCACTTGCACATGCTGGGTTCCACGACCCAGGACAGCTTCCACTGCCCGGGCTGGCTTCCACTGCCCAGGCTGGCTTCCACCACCCGGCTATTGCTCCCACTTGCCCAGGCAGGGTTCCACGACCCGGGACATCTCCCACTGCCCTGGGCTGGCTTCCACCACCTGGGCTATTGCTCCCACTTGCCCAGGCAGGGTTCCACGACCCCGGGGACATCTCCCACTGCCCCGGGCTGGCTTCCACTTGCCCAGGCTGGCTTCCACCACCCGGGCTATTGCTCCCACTTGCCCAGGCTGGGTTCCACGACCCCGGGACATCTTCCACTGCCCTGGGCTGGCTTCCACTGCCCTGGGCTGGCTTCCACTGCCCTGGGCTGGCTCCCACTTGCCCAGCCTGGGTTCCACAACCCGGGGACTGCTTCCACTGCCCTGGGCTGGCTTCCACTGCCCTGGGCTGGCTTCCACCACCCGGGCTATTGCTCCCACTTGCCCAGGCAGGGTTCCACGACCCCGGGACAGCTTCCACTGCCCCGGGCTTGCTTCCACTGCCCTGGCTGGCTTCCACTGCCTCGGGGTAGCTCCCACTTGCCCAGGCTGGGTTCCACAACCCCGGGACTGCTTCCACTGCCCGGGCTGGCTTCCACCACCTGGCTATTGCTCCCACTTGCCCAGGCAGGGTTCCACGACCCTGGGACATCTTCCACTGCCCTGGGCTGGCTTCCACCACCAGGGCTATTGCTCCCACTTGCCCAGGCTGGGTTCCACGACCCTGGGGACATCTCCCACTGCCCTGGGCTGGCTTCCACCACCCGGGCTATTGCTCCCACTTGCCCAGGCAGGGTTCCACGACCCCGGGGACATCTTCCACTGCCCTGGGCTGGCTTCCACTTGCCCAGGCTGGCTTCCACCACCCGGCTATTGCTCCCACTTGCCCAGGCTGGGTTCCACGACCCCGGGACATCTCCCACTGCCCTGGGCTGGCTTCCACCACCCAGGCTATTGCTCCCACTTGCCCAGGCAGGGTTCCACGACCCCGGGGACAGCTTCCACTGCCCTGGGCTGGCTTCCACTGCCCGGGCTGGCTTCCACTGCCCTGGGCTGGCTTCCACTGCCCGGCTGGCTCCACTTGCCCAGGCTGGCTTCCACCACCCCGGGACAGCTTCCACTGCCCTGGGCTGGCTTCCACCACCCGGCTATTGCTCCCACTTGCCCAGGCAGGGTTCCCCGACCCCGGGGACATATCCCACGGCCCCTGGCTGGCTTCCACTTGCATAGGCTGGCATCCACCACCCAGGCTATTGCTACCATTTGCCCAGACTGGGTTCCACGACCCCGGGACAGCTTCCACTGCCCTGGGCTGTCTTTCACTGCCCGGGCTGGCTCCACTGCCCAGCTGTCTGCCACCACCCAGGCTATTGCTCCCACTTGCCCAGGCTGGGTTCCACAACCTCAGCAACAGCTTCCATTGCCCCGGGATGGTTTCCACTTGCCCATGCTGGCTTCCATCACCCGGGCTACTGCTCCCACTTGCCCAGGCAGGGTTCCACGACCCCTGGGACTGATTCCACTGCCCCGGGCTGCCTTCCACGGCCCTGGGCTGGCATCCACTGCCCCGGTGTGGTTCCCACTTGCCCAGGCAGGCTTCCACGACCCCGGGACAGCTTCCACTGCCCAGGGCTGGCTTTCACTTGCCCAGGATGGCTTCCACCATCCCGGCTATTGCTCCCACTTGCCCAGGCTGGGTTCCACGACCCAGGGACATTTCCCACTGCTCTGGGCTGGCTTCCACCACCCTGGGCTATTGCTCCCACTTGCCCAGTCTGGGTTCCACGACCCAGGGACATCTCCCACTGCCCTGGGCTGGCTTCCACCACCTGGGCTATTGCTCCCACTTGCCCAGGCAGGGTTCCACGACCGCCGGGACATCTCCCACTGCCCCGGGCTGGCTTCCACTTGCCCAGGCTGGCTTCCACCACCCGGGCTATTGCTCCCACTTGCCCAGGCTGGGTTCCACGACCCCGGGGACATCTCCCACTGCCCTGGGCTGACTTCCAATTCCCCAGGCTAGCTTCCACCACCCGGGCTATTGCTCCCACTTGCCCAGGCAGGGTTCCACGACCCCGGGACAGCTTCCACTGCCCTGGGCTGGCTTCCACTGCCCTGGGCTGGCTTCCACTGCCCTGGGCTGGCTTCCACTGCCCTGGGCTGGCTCCCACTTGCCCAGGCTGGCTTCCACGACCCTGGGACAGCTTCCACTGCCCTGGGCTGGCTTCCACCACCCGGGCTATTGCTCCCACTTGCCCAGGCTGGGTTCCACGACCGCGGGGACATCTCCCACTGCCCCGGGCTGGCTTCCACTTGCCCAGGCTGGCTTCCACCACCCAGGCTATTGCTCCCACTTGCACAGCCTAGGTTCCACGATCCCGGGGACTGCTTCCACTGCCCGGGGCTGGTTCCCACTGCCCCGTGCTGGCTTCCACTGCCCAGGCTGGCTCCCACTTGCCCAGGCTGGGTTCCACGACCCCGGGACAGCTTCCACTGCCCCGGGCTGGCTTCCACTGCCCAGGCTGGCTTCCACCACCCGGGCTATTGCTCCCACTTGCCCAGGCTGGGTTCCACAACCCAGGGACAGCTTCCACTGCCCCGGGATGGTTTCCACTGCCCACGCTGGCTTCCACCACCCGGGCTATTGCTCCCACTTGCCCAGGCAGGGTTCCACGACCCCGGGGACATCTCCCACTGCCCTGGGCTGGCTTCCACTGCCCTGGGCTGGCTTCCACTGCCCAGGCTTGCTTGCACTGCCCAGGCTGGCTTCCACTGCCCAGGCTGGCTTCCACCACCCAGGCTATTGCTCCCACTTGCCCAGGCTGGGTTCCACGACCCCGGGGACAGCTTCCACTGCCCTGGGCTGGCTTCCACTGCCCTGGGCTGGCTTCCACTGCCCTGGGCTGGCTCCCACTTGCCCAGGCTGGGTTCCACGACCCGGGACTGCTTCCACTGCCCCGGGCTGGCTTCCACTGCCCAGGCTGGCTTCCACCACCCAGGCTATTGCTCCCACTTGCCCAGGCTGGGTTCCACGACCCCGGGGACATCTCCCACTGCCCTGGGCTGGCTTCCACCACCCGGGCTATTGCTCCCACTTGCCCAGGCAGGGTTCCACGACCCAGTGGACAGCTTCCACTGCCCTGGGCTGGCTTCCACTGCCCTGGCTGGCTTCCACTGCCCTGGGCTGGCTCCCACTTGCCCAGGCTGGGTTCCACGACCCCGGGACTGCTTCCACTGCCCCGGGCTGGCTTCCACTTGCCCAGGCTGGCTTCCACCACCCGGGCTATTGCTCCCACTTGCCCAGGCTGGGTTCCACGACCCCGGGGACATCTCCCACTGCCCTGGGCTGGCTTCCACTGCCCAGGCTGGCTTCCACCACCCTGGCTATTGCTCCCACTTGCCCAGGCTGGGTTCCACGACCCCGGGACAGCTTCCACTGCCCTGGGCTGGCTTCCACTGCCCGGGCTGGCTTCCACCACCCGGGCTATTGCTCGCACTTGCCCAGGCTGGGTTCCACGACCCCGGGGACAGCTTCCACTGCCCTGGGTTGGCTTCCACCACCTGGCTATTGCTCCCACTTGCCCAGGCAGTGTTCCACGACCCCGGGACATCTCCCACTGCCCCGGGCTTGCTTCCACTGCCCAGGCTGGCTTCCACCACCCGGGCTATTGTTCCCACTTGCGCAGGCTGGGTTCCACGACCCTGGGACATCTCCCACTGCCCTGGGCTGGCTTCCACCACCTGGCTATTGCTCCCACTTGCCCAGGCTGGGTTCCACGACCCAGGGACATCTCCCACTGCCCTGGGGTGGCTTCCACTGCCCAGGCTGGGTTCCACGGCCCTGGGCTGTCTCCCACTTGCCCAGCCTGGGCTCCACGACCCCAGGGAATGCTTCCACTGCCCTGGGCTGGCTTCCACTGCCCTGGGCTGGCTTCCACTGCCCGGGCTAGCTCCCACTTGCCCAGTCTGGGTTCCACGACCCAGGGACTGCTTCCACTGCCCTGGCTGGCTTCCACCACCTAGGCTATTGCTCCCACTTGCCCAGGCAGGGTTCCACGACCCGGGGACAGCTTCCACTGCCCTGGGCTGGCTTCCACCACCGGGCTATTGCTCCCACTTGCCCAGGCAGGGTTCCACGACCCAGGGACAGCTTCCACTGCCCTGGGCTGGCTTCCACTGCCCAGGCTATTGCTCCCACTTGCCCAGGCTGGGTTCCACGACCCCGGGACAGCTTCCACTGCCCTGGGCTGGCTTCCACTGCCCTGGCTGGCTTCCACTGCCCAGGCTGGCTCCCACTTGCCCAGGCAGGTTCCACGACCCTGGGACAGCTTCCACTGCCCTGGCTGGCTTCCACTGCCCAGGCTGGCTTCCACCACCCAGGCTATTGCTCCCACTTGCCCAGGCTGGGTTCCACGACCCCGGGACATCTTCCACTGCCCTGGGCTGGCTTCCACTGCCCAGGCTGGCTTCCACCACCCGGGCGATTGCTCCCACTTGCCCAGGCAGGGTTCCACGACCCTGGGACATCTCCCACTGCCCTGGGCTGGCTTCCACCACCCTGGCTATTGCTAACACTTGCCCAGGCAGGGTTCCACGACCCCGGGACAGCTTCCACTGCCCCGGGCTGGCTTCCACTTGCCCAGGCTGGCTTCCACCACCCGGGCTATTGCTCCCAGTTGCCCAGGCAGGGTTCTAAGACCCCGGGATAGCTTACACTGCCCTGGGCTGGCTTCCACTGGCCCAGGCTGGCTTCCACCACCCAGGCTATTGCTCCCACTTGCCCTGGCTGGATTCCATGACCCCGGGACAGCTTCCACTGCCCTGGGCTGGCTTCCACTTGCCCAGGCTGGCTTCCACCACCCGGGCTATTGCTCCCACTTGCCCAGGCTGGGTTCCACGACCCCGGGACATCTCCCACTGCCCCGGGCTGGCTTCCACCACCTGGGCTATTGCTCCCACTTGCCCAGGCAGGGTTCCACGACCCCGGGACATCTTCCACTGCCCCGGGCTGGCTTCCACTTGCCCAGGCTGGCTTCCACCACCCGGGCTATTGCTCCCACTTGCCCAGGCAGGGTTCCACGACCCCGGGACAGCTTCCACTGCCCTGGGCTGGCTTCCACTGCCCTGGGCTGGCTTCCACTGCCCAGGCTGGCTTCCACTTGCCCAGGCAGGTTCTGCACCCTGGGACTGCTTCCACTGCCCTGGGCTGGCTTCCACTGCCCTGGCTGGCTTCCACCACCCAGGCTATTGCTCCCACTTGCCCAGGCAGGGTTCCACGACCCCGGGACAGCTTCCACTGCCCTGGGCTGGCTTCCACTGCCCAGGCTGGCTTCCACTGCCCTGGGCTGGCTCCCACTTGCCCAGGCTGGGTTCCACACACCCTGGGACTGCTTCCACTGCCCGGGCTGTCTTCCACCACCTGAGTTATTGCTCCAACTTGCCCAGGCAGGGTTCCACGACCCTGGGACATCTCCCACTGCCCCGGGCTGGCTTCCACCACCCGGGCTATTGCTCCCACTTGCCCAGGCAGGGTTCCACGACCCTGGGGACATCTCCCACTGCCCCGGGCTGGCTTCCACCACCCGGGCTATTGCTCCCACTTGCCCAGGCAGGGTTCCACACCCTGGGGACATCTCCCACTGCCCCGGGCTGGCTTCCACTTGCCCAGGCTGGCTTCCACCACCCAGGCTATTGCTCCCACTTGCTCAGGTTGGGTTACACGACCCCTGGGACATCTCCCACTTCCCTGGGCTGGCTTCCACCACCCAGGCTATTGCTCCCACTTGCCCAGGCTGGGTTCCACAACTCCGGGGACAGCTTCCACAGCACTGGGATGGCTTCCACTGCCCTCGGCTGGCTTCCACTGCCCGGGTTGGCTTCCACTGCACAGGGCTTTGGCTTGCACTTGCCCAAGCAGGCTTCCACCACCCCGGGACATGATTCCACTGTCCTGGGGTGGCTTCCACCACCGGGCTATTGCTCCCACTTCCCCAGGCATGGTTCCTTGACCCCGGGACATCTCCCACTGCCCTGGCTGGCTTCCACTGCCCAGGCTGGCTTCCACCACCCAGGCTATTGCTCCCACTTGCCCAGGCTGGGTTCCACGACCCCGGGACAGCTTCCACTGCCCTGGGCTGGCTTCCACTGCCCGGGCTGGCTTCCACTGCACCTGGCTATTGCTCCCACTTGCCCAGGCTGGGTTCCACGACCCTGGGACATCTCCCACTGCCCCGGGCTGGTTTCCACTTCCCCGGGCTGGCTTCCACCTCCGAGGCTACTGCTCCCACTTGCCCAGACTGGGTTCCACGACCTTGGGAACATCTCCCACTGCCCCGGGCTGGTTTCCACTTGCCAAGGCTGGCTTCCACAACCCAGGCTACTGCTTCCACTTGCCCAGGCTGGGTTCCACGACCCTGGAGACAGCTTCCACTGCCGTGGGCTGGCTCCCACTGCCCTGGGCTGGCTTCCACCACCCGGGCTATTGCTCCCACTTGCCCAGGCTGGGTTCCACGACCCTAGGGACAGCTCCCACTGCCCTGGGCTGGCTTCCACCACCCGGGCTATTGCTCCCACTTGCCCAGGCAGGGTTCCACGACCCCGGGACATGCTTCCACTACCCTTGGCTGGCTTCCACCAACCGTGCTATTGCTCCCACTTGCCGAGGCAGGGTTCCACTACCCAGGGACAGCTTCCACTGCCCTGGGCTGGCTTCCACCACCCGGGCTATTGCTCCCACTTGCCCAGGCAGGGTTCCACGACCCAGGGACATCTCCCACTGCCCCGGGCTGGCTTCCACTGCCCAGGCTGGCTTCCACCACCTGGGCTATAGTTTCCACATGCGCAGGCTGTGTTCCACGACCACCGGGACATCTCCCACTGCCCTGGGCTGGCTTCCACTTGCCCAGGCTGGTTTCCACCACCCGGGCTATTGCTCCCACTTGACCAGGCTGGGTTCCACGACCCCGGGGACATCTCCCACTGCCCTGGGCTGGCTTCCACCACCCGGGCTATTGCTTCCACTTGCCCAGGCAGGGTTCCACGACCCCGGGACAGCTTCCACTGCCCTGGGCTGGCTTCCACTGCCCTGGGCTGGCTTCCACTGCCCTGGGCTGGCTCTCACTTGCCGAGCCTGGGTTCCACGACCCGGGACTGCTTCCACTGCCCTGGGCTGGCTTCCACTGCCCGGCTGGCTTCCACTGCCCAGGCTGGCTTCCACCACCAGGCTATTGCTCCCACTTGCCCAGGCTGGGTTCCACGACCCCAGGGACAGCTTCCACTGCCCCGGGCTGGCTTCCACTTGCCCAGGCTGGCTTCCACCACCCGGGCTATTGCTCCCACTTGCCCAGGCTGGGTTCCACGACCCAGGTGACAGCTTCCACTGCCCTGGACTGGCTTCCTCTTGCCCAGTCTTGCTTCCACCACGCGGGCTACTGCTCCCACTTGCCCAGGCAGGGTTCCACGTCCACAGGGACATCTCCCACTTCCCCGGGCTGGCTTCCACTTCCGGGACTATTGCTCCCACTTGCCGAGGCATGGTTCCACGACCCAGGGACAACTTCCAATGCCCCGGGATGGCTTCCAACACCCAGGCTGGCTTCCACCACCGGGCTATTGCTCCCACTTGCCCAGGCTGGGTTCCACGACCCCGGGACATCTTCCACTGCCCTGGGCTGGCTTCCACTGCCCTGGGCTGGCTTCCACTGCCCTGGGCTGGCTTCCACTTGCCCAGGCAGGGTTCCACAACCCTGGGACATGCTTCCACTGCCCTGGGCTGGCTTCCACTGCCCTGGCTGGCTTCCACCACACAGGCTATTGCTCCCACTTGCCCAGGCAGGGTTCCACAACCCCGGGGACAGCTTCCACTGCCCTGGGCTGGCTTCCACTGCCCTGGCTGGCTTCCACTGCCCGGGCTATGGCTCCCACTTGCCCAGGCTGGGTTCCACAACCCGGGGACATGCTTCCACTGCCCTGGGCTGTCTTCCACCACCTGAGTTATTGCTCCAACTTGCCCAGGCAGGGTTCTACGACCCTGGGGACATCTTCCACTGCCCTGGGCTGGCTTCCACCACCCAGGCTATTGCTCCCACTTGCCCAGGCTGGGTTCCACGACCCTGGGACATCTCCCACTGCCCTGGGCTGGCTTCCACCACCCGGGCTATTGCTCCCACTTGCCCAGGCAGGGTTCCACGACCCGGGGACATCTCCCACTGCCCTGGCTGGCATCCTCTTGCCCAGGCTGGCTTCCACCACCCAGGCTTTTGCTCATACTTGCCCAGGCTGGGTTCCACGACCCCGGGGACATCTCCCACTGCCCTGGACTGCTTCCACCACCCAGGCTATTGCTCATACTTGCCCAGGCAGGGTTCCACGACCCCGGGGACAGCTTCCACTACACTGGGCTAGCTTCCACTGCCTGAGTTGGCTTCCACTGCCCGGGCTATTGCTTCCACTTGCCCAGGCTGGGTTCACTACGCACGGTTCCACAACCCCGGGGACAGATTCCACAGCCCTGGTGTGGCGTCCACCTCCCGGGCTATTGCTCCCACTTGCCCAGTCAGGGTTCCCCGACCCCGGGGACATCTCCCACTGCCCCGGCTGGCTTCTATCTTGCCCAGGCAGGCTTCCACCACCCAGGCTATTGCTCCCACTTGCCCAGGCTGGCTTCCACGACCCAGGGACAGCTTCCACTGCCCTGGGCTGGCTTCCACTGCCCGGGCTGGCTTCCACTTGCCCAGGCTGGCTTCCACCACCCGGGCAATTGCTTCCACTTGCCCAGCCAAGGTTCCACTACCCCGGGACATCTCCCACTGCCCCGGGCTAGCTTCCACTTGCCCTGGCTGGCTTCGACCTCCCAGGCTAATGTTCCCACTTGCGCAGCCTGGGTTCCACGACCCCGGGACATCTCGCACTGCCCTGGGGTGGATTCCACTCTCCTGGCTGGCTGCCACTGCCCAGGCTGGCTCCCACTTGCCCAGGCAGGTTCCACGACCCTGGGACAGCTTCCACTGCCCTGGGCTGGCTTCCACTTGCCCAGGCTGGCTTCCACCACCCGGCTATTGCTCCCACTTGCCCAGGCAGGTTCCACTGACCCCGGGACATCTTCCACTGCCCTGGGCTGGCTTCCACCACCCGGGCTATTGCTCCCACTTGCCCAGGCTGGGTTCCACGACCCAGGGACAGCTTCCACTGTCCTGGGCTGGCTTCCACCACCCGGGCTATTGCTCCCACTTGCCCAGGCAGGGTTCCACTACCCAGGGACATCTCCCACTGCCCTGGGCTGGCTTCCACTTGCCCAGGCTGGCTTCCACCACCCGGGCTATTGCTCCCACTTGCCCAGGCTGGGTTCCACGACCCAGGGACATCTCCCACTGCCCTGGGCTGGCTTCCACCACCCGAGCTATTGCTCCCACTTGCCCAGGCAGGGTTCCACGACCCCGGGACAGCTTCCACAGCCCTGGGATGGCTTCCACTGCCCTGGGCTGGCTTCCACTGCCCTGGCTGGCTTCCACTGCCCGGGCTGGCTCCACTTGCCCAGGCTGGCTTCCACTACCCCGGGACAGCTTCCACTGCCCTGGGCTGGCTTCCACCACCTGGCTATTGCTCCCACTTGCCCAGGCAGGGTTCCACGACCCCGGGACAGCTTCCACTGCCCTGGGCTGGCTTCCACTGCCCAGGCTGGCTTCCACCACCCAGGCTATTGCTCCCACTTGCCCAGGCTGGGTTCCACGACCCCGGGACATGCTTCCACTGCCCTGGGCTGGCTTCCACTGCCCTGGGCTGGCTTCCACCACCCAGGCTGGCTCCCACTTGCCCAGGCAGGGTTCCACGACCCCGGGACAGCTTCCACTGCCCTGGGCTGGCTTCCACTGCCCAGGCTGGCTTCCACCACCCAGGCTATTGCTCCCACTTGCCCAGGCTGGGTTCCACGACCCAGGGACAGCTTCCACTGCCCTGGGCTGGCTTCCACTGCCCAGGCTGGCTTCCACCACCCTGGGCTGGCTCCCACTTGCCCAGGCTGGGTTCCACTGCCCCGGGACTGCTCCCACTGCCCAGGCTGGCTTCCACCACCCGGGCATTGCTCCCACTTGCCCAGGCTGGCTTCCACTGCCCCGGCTGGCTTCCACTGCCCAGGCTGGCTTCCACCACCCGGGCTATTGCTTCCACTTCCCAAGGCAGGGTTCCACGACCCCGGGACATCTCCCACTGCCCTGGCTGGCTTCCTCTGCCCAGGCTGGCTTTCACCACCCGGGCTACTGCTCCGACTTGCCCAGGCTGGGTTCCACAACCCCGGAGACATGTCCCACTGCCCCGTGCTGGCTTCCACCGCCATGGGCTGGATTCCACCACCCGGGCTATTGCTCCCACTTGCCCAGTCAGGGTTCCACGACCCCGGGAAATGCTTCCACTGCCCTGGCTGGCTTCCACCGCCCTGGGCTGGCTTCCACCACCCGGGCTATTGCTCCCACCTGCCCAGGCAGGGTTCCACGACCCCGGGACATGCTTCCACTGCCCTGGGCTGGCTTCCACTGCCCTGGCTGGCTTCCACCACCCGGGCTATGGCTCCCACTTGCCCAGGCAGGGTTCCACGACCCCGGGGACTGCCCTGGGCTGGCTTCCACTGCCCTGGGCTGGCTCCCACTTTCCCAGGCTGGCTTCAACCACCCGGTCTATTGCTCCCACTTCCACAGGCTGGGTTCCAAGACCCCGGGACATGTTTCCAGTGCCACGGGCTGGCTTCCTCTGCCTAGGCTGGCTTCCACCACCTGGGCTATTGCTCCCAATTGCCCAGGCAGGGTTCCACTACCCCGGGACAGCTTCCACTGCCCTGGGCTGGCTTCCACTGCCCAGGCTGGCTTCCACCACTCGGGCTATTGGTCTCACTTGCCCAGGCTGGGTTCCACGACTCCGGGACAGCTTCCACTGCCCCAGGCTGGCTTCCACCACCCGGGCTATTGCTCCCACTTGCCCAGGCAGGGTTCCACGACCCCGGGACATCTCCCACTGCCCTGGCTGGCTTCCACTGCCCAGGCTGGCTTCCACCACCCAGGCTATTGCTCCCACTTGCCCAGGCTGGGTTCCACGACCCCGGGACAGCTTCCACTGCCCTGGGCTGGCTTCCACCACCCGGCTATTGCTCCCACTTGCCCAGGCTGGGTTCCACGACCCCGGGACATCTTCCACTGCCCTGGGCTGGCTTCCACTGCCCAGGCTGGCTTCCACTGCCCGGGCTGCTCCACTTGCCCAGGCTGGGTTCCACGACCCCGGGACATGCTTCCACTGCCCTGGGCTGGCTTCCACTGCCCTGGGCTGGCTTCCACTGCCCAGGCTGGCTTCCACCACCTGGCCACCCTGGGCTGCTTCCACTTGCCCAGGCTGGCTTCCACCACCGGGCATTGCTCCCACTGCCCGCAGGGACTGGCTTCCACTGCCCTGGGCTGGCTTCCACCACCCGGGCTATGCTCCCACTTGCCCAGGCTGGGTTCCACGACCCCGGGACAGCTTCCACTGCCCTGGGCTGGCTTCCACCACCCTGGGCTATTGCTCCCACTTGCCCAGGCAGGGTTCCACGACCCCGGGACAGCTTCCACTGCCCTGGGCTGGCTTCCACTGCCCTGGGCTGGCTTCCACTGCCCTGGCTGGCTCCACCCTGGCTGGCTTCCACTACCCAGGCTGCTTCCACTGCCCTGGGCTGGCTTGCACTGCCCTGGGCTGGCTTCCACCACCCGGGCTATTGCTCCCACTTGCCCAGTCTGGGTTCCACGACCCAGGGACATTTTCCAATGCTCTGGGCTGGCTTCCACTGCCCAGGCTGGCTTCCACCACCCGGGCTATTGCTCCCACTTGCCCAGGCAGGGATCCACTACCACAGGGACATCTCCCACTGCCCCGGGCTGGCTTCCCGCATCCAGGCTATTGCTCCCACTTGCCCAGGCTGGGTTCCACAACCCCGGGACAGCTTCCACTGCCCTGGCTGGCTTCCACTGCCCGGGCTGGCTTCCACCACCCGGGCTATTGCTCCCACTTGCCCAGGCTGGGTTCCACGACCCCGGGACAGCTTCCACTGCCCTGGGCTGGCTTCCACCACCCGGGCTATTGCTCCCACTTGCCCAGGCAGGGTTCCACGACCCCGGGACAGCTTCCACTGCCCTGGGCTGGCTTCCACTGCCCTGGCTGGCTTCCACCACCCGGGCTATTGCTCCCACTTGCCCAGGCTGGGTTCCACGACCCCGGGACAGCTTCCACTGCCCTGGGCTGGCTTCCACCGCCCTGGCTATTGCTCCCACTTGCCCAGGCTGGGTTCCACCACCCCGGGACATGCTTCCACTGCCCTGGGCTGGCTTCCACTGCCCTGGGCTGGCTTCCACTGCCCTGGGCTGGCTTCCACTGCCCAGGCTGGCTCCACTGCCAGGCTGCTTCCACTGCCCAGGGACAGGCTTCCACTGCCCTGGGCTGGCTTCCACTGCCCAGGCTGGCTTCCACCACCCAGGCTATTGCTCCCACTTGCCCAGGCAGGGTTCCACGACCCGGGACATGCTTCCACTGCCCTGGGCTGGCTTCCACTGCCCAGGCTGGCTTCCACCACCCAGGCTATTGCTCCCACTTGCCCAGGCTGGGTTCCACGACCCGGGACAGCTTCCACTGCCCTGGCTGGCTTCCACTTGCCCAGGCTGGCTTCCACCACCCAGGCTATTGCTCCCACTTGCCCAGGCTGGGTTCCACGACCCCGGGACATCTCCCACTGCCCTGGGCTGGCTTCCACCACCCGGGCTATTGCTCCCACTTGCCCAGGCTGGGTTCCACGACCCCGGGACATCTCCCACTGCCCTGGGCTGGCTTCCACTGCCCAGGCTGGCTTCCACCACCCGGCTATTGCTCCCACTTGCCCAGGCTGGGTTCCACGACCCCGGGACATCTTCCACTGCCCTGGGCTGGCTTCCACTGCCCTGGGCTGGCTTCCACTGCCCGGGCTGGCTTCCACTTGCCCAGGCAGGTTCCACTACCCGGGACAGCTCCCACTGCCCTGGGCTGGCTTCCACTGCCCAGGCTGGCTTCCACCACCCAGGCTATTGCTCCCACTTGCCCAGGCAGGGTTCCACGACCCCGGGACAGCTTCCACTGCCCTGGGCTGGCTTCCACTGCCCAGGCTGGCTTCCACTGCCCGGGCTATTGCTCCCACTTGCCCAGGCTGGGTTCCACGACCCAGGGACATGCTTCCACTGCCCTGGGCTGGCTTCCACCACCGGGCTATTGCTCCCACTTGCCCAGGCTGGGTTCCACGACCCGGGGACATCTTCCACTGCCCTGGGCTGGCTTCCACCACCCGGGCTATTGCTCCCACTTGCCCAGGCTGGGTTCCACGACACCCATGGGACATGCTTCCACTGCCCTGGGCTGGCTTCCACCACCCGGGCTATTGCTCCCACTTGCCCAGGCTGGGTTCCACGACCCGGGACATCTTCCACTGCCCTGGGCTGGCTTCCACTGCCCAGGCTGGCTTCCACCACCCGGGCTATTGCTCCCACTTGCCCAGGCTGGGTTCCACGACCCCGGGACATCTTCCACTGCCCTGGGCTGGCTTCCACCACCCGGCTATTGCTCCCACTTGCCCAGGCAGGGTTCCACGACCCCGGGACAGCTTCCACTGCCCGGGCTGGCTTCCACTGCCCAGGCTGGCTTCCACCACCCGGGCTATTGCTCCCACTTGCCCAGGCTGGGTTCCACGACCCCGGGACATCTTCCACTGCCCTGGGCTGGCTTCCACTGCCCTGGCTGGCTTCCACCCCAGGCTTGCTCCACTTGCCCAGGCTGGGTTCCACGACCCCGGGACAGCTTCCACTGCCCTGGGCTGGCTTCCACTGCCCAGGCTGGCTTCCACCACCCAGGCTATTGCTCCCACTTGCCCAGGCTGGGTTCCACGACCCAGGGACAGCTTCCACTGCCCTGGGCTGGCTTCCACTGCCCGGGCTATGGCTTCCACTTGCCCAGGCTGGGTTCCACTACCCAGGGACAGCTTCCACTGCCCTGGGATGGCTCCCACTGCCCAGACTGGATTCCACCACCCAGGCTATTGCTCCCACTTGCCCAGGCTGGGTTCCACGACCCCGGGACATCTCCCACTGCCCTGGGCTGGCTTCCACCACCCGGGCTATTGCTCCCACTTGCCCAGGCAGGGTTCCATGACCCTGGGGACAGCTTCCACTGCCCTGAGCTGGCTTCCACCACCCGGGCTATTGCTCCCACTTGCCCAGGCAGGGTTCCACTACCCAGGGACATCTCCCACTGCCCTGGCTGGCTTCCACTTGCCCAGGCTGGCTTCCACCACCCGGGCTATTGCTCCCACTTGCCCAGGCAGGGTTCCACAACCCAGGGACATCTCCCACTGCCCTGGGTTGTTTTCCACTTCCTCATGCTGGCTTCCACCACCCGGGCTATTGCTCCCACTTGCCCAGCATGGCTTCCACGACCCCGGGACTGTTTCCACTGCCCTGGGCTGGTTTCCACTGCCCTGGGCTGGCTTTCACTGCCCAGGCTGGCTTCCACTGCCCAGCTGGCTCCACTGCCCAGGCAGGCTTCCACTGCCCTGGGCATGGCTTCCACTGCCCTGGGCTGGCTTCCACTGCCCAGGCTGGCTCCCACTTGCCCAGGCTGGGTTCCACGACCCCGGGACAGCTTCCACTGCCCTGGGCTGGCTTCCACTTGCCCAGGCTGGCTTCCACCACCCAGGCTATTGCTCCCACTTGCCCAGGCTGGGTTCCACGACCCCGGGACAGCTTCCACTGCCCTGGGCTGGCTTCCACTGCCCAGGCTGTTTCCCACTGCCCAGGCTGGCTTCCACTGACCCAGGGACATGGCTTCCACTGCCCTGGGCTGGCTTCCACTGCCCAGGCTGGCTTCCACCACCAGGCTATTGCTCCCACTTGCCCAGGCTGGGTTCCACACCCCGGGACAGCTTCCACTGCCCAGGCTGGCTTCCACTGCCCTGGCTGGCTTCCACTGCCCTGGCTAGCTCCCACTTGCCCAGGCTGGGTTCCACGACCCCGGGACAGCTTCCACTGCCCTGGGCTGGCTTCCACTGCCCAGGCTGGCTTCCACCACCCGGCATGGCTTCCACTTGCCCAGGCTGGCTTCCACTGACCCTGGCACTGGCTTCCACTTGCCCAGGCTGGCTTCCACCACCCGGGCTATTGCTCCCACTTGCCCAGGCTGGGTTCCACGACCCTGGGACATTCCACTGCCCTGGGCTGGCTTCCACTGCCCGGGCTGGCTTCCACCACCCAGGCTATTGCTCCCACTTGCCCAGGCAGGGTTCCACGACCCCGGGACATCTTCCACTGCCCTGGCTGGCTTCCACTGCCCAGGCTGGCTTCCACCACCCGGGCTATTGCTCCCACTTGCCCAGGCTGGGTTCCACGACCCCGGGACATGCTCCCACTGCCCTGGGCTGGCTTCCACCACCCTGGCTATTGCTCCCACTTGCCCAGGCAGGTTCCACGACCCGGGACATGCTCCCACTGCCCGGGCTGGCTTCCACTGCCCGGGCTGGCTTCCACTGCCCAGGCTGGCTTCACTGCCCAGGCTGCTCCCACTTGCCCAGGCTGGCTTCCACCACCTGGGACATGCTTCCACTGCCCTGGGCTGGCTTCCACTGCCCGGGCTGGCTTCCACCGCCCTGGCTATTGCTCCCACTTGCCCAGGCTGGGTTCCACGACCCTGGGACATGCTTCCACTGCCCGTGGCTTACTGCCGCTGGCTTCCACCACCCAGGCTATTGCTTCCACTTGCCCAGGCAGGGTTCCACGACCCCGGGACATCTCCCACTGCCCTGGGCTGGCTTCCACTGCCCTGGCTGGCTTCCACCACCTGGGCTATTGCTCCCACTTGCCCAGGCTGGGTTCCACGACCCGGGACATGCTTCCACTGCCCTGGGCTGGCTTCCACTGCCCAGGCTGGCTTCCACTGCCCAGGCTGGCTTCCACGCCCAGGCTATTGCTCCCACTTGCCCAGGCTGGCTTCCACGACCCCGGGGACAGCTTCCACTGCCCAGGCTGGCTTCCACTGCCCTGGGCTGGCTTCCACCACGCAGGCTACTGCTCCCACTTGCCCAGGCAGGCTTCCACGACCCCGGGGACAGCTTCCACTGCCCAGGGCTGGCTTTCACTTGCCCAGGATGGCTTCCACCATCCGGGCTATTGCTCCCACTTGCCCTGGCTGGGTTCCACGACCACAGGGACATCTTCCACTGCCCCAGTCTGGCTTCCACCACCTGAGTTATTGCTACAACTTGCCCAGGCAGGGTTCTACGACCCTCGGGACATCTAGCACTGCCCTGGGCTGGCTTCCACTGCCCAGGCTGGCTTCCACCACCCGGGCTATTGCTCCCACTTGCCCAGGCTGGGTTCCACGACCCAGGGACATCTTCCACTGCCCTGGGCTGGCTTCCACCACCCTGGCTATTGCTTCCACTTGCCCAGGCAGGGTTCCACGACCCGGGACATGCTTCCACTGCCCTGGGCTGGCTTCCACTGCCCAGGCTGGCTTCCACCACCTGGGCTATTGCTCCCACTTGCCCAGGCTGGGTTCCACGACCCCGGGACATCTCCCACTGCCCTGGGCTGGCTTCCACTGCCCTGGCTTGCTTCCACTGCCCAGGTACTGGCTTCCACTTGCCCAGGCTGTGTTCCACTACCCCGGGACACCTTCCACTGCCCTGGACTGGCTTCCACCACCGGGCTATTGCTCCCACTGCCCAGGCAGGTTCCACGACCCCGGGACAGCTTCCACTGCCCTGGGCTGGCTTCCACTGCCCAGGCTGGTTGCTTCCACTTGCCCAGGCCTGGGTTCCACTGACCCGGGACAGCTTCCACTGCCCTGGGCTGACTTCCTCCACCCGGGCTATTGCTCCCACTTGCCCAGGCTGGGTTCCACGACCCAGGGACAGCTTCCACTGCCCTGGACTGGTTTCCACTGCCCTGGCTGGCTTCCACCACCCGGGCTATTGCTCCCACTTGCCCAGGCAGGGTTCCATGACCCTGGGACATCTTCCACTGCCCAGGGCTGGCTTCCACCACCCGGGCTATTGCTCTTATTTGCCCAGGCAGGTTTCCACGACCCCACGGACATATCCCACTGCCCCGGACTGGCTTACACTTCCCAGGCTGGCTTCCACCACCCGGGCTATTGCTCCCACTTGCCCAGGCTGGGTTCCATAACCCGGGGACATCTCCCACTGCCCTGGGCTGGCTTCCAACACCCGGGCTATTACTCCCACTTGCCCAGGCAGGGTTCTACTACCCCGGGACATCTCCCACTGCCCAGGGCTGGCTTCCACTGCCCTGGGCTGGCTTCCACTGCCCTGGGCTGGCTTCCACTGCCCGGGCTGGCTCCCACTTGCCCAGACTGGGTTCCACCACTCCAGGGTCAGCTTCCACTGCCCTGGCTGGCTTCCACTGCCTAGGCTGGCTTCCACTGCCCAGGCTGTGCTCCACTTGCCCAGGCTGGTTCCACGACCCTGGGACAGCTTCCACTGCCCTGGCTGGCTTCCAGCTCATCCAGGCTATTGCTCCCACTTGCCCAGGCTGGGTTCCACGACCCCGGGGACAGCTTCCACTGCCCTGGGCTGGCTTCCACTGCCCAGGGCTAGTTGCTCCCACTTGCCCAGGCAGGTTCCACGACCCTGGGACATGCTTCCACTGCCCTGGGCTGGCTTCCACTACCCAGGCTGACTTGCCACCCACTTGCCCAGGCTAGGGTTCCACGACCCCGGGACATCTTCCACTGCCCTGGGCTGGCTTCCACTTGCCCAGGCTGGCTTCCACCACCCGGGCTATTGCTCCACCTGCCCAGGCTGGTTCCACGCCCGGGACAGCTTCCACTGCCCTGGGCTGGCTTCCACCACCTGGCTATTGCTCCCACTTGCCCAGGCAGGTTCCACTACCCAGGGACTGCTTCCACTGCTCCGGGCTGGCTTCCAATTCCCCAGGCTAGCTTCCACCACCCGGGCTATTGCTTCCACTTGCCCAGGCTGGGTTCCACGACCCCGGGGACATGCTCCCACTGCCCGGGCTGGCTTCCACCACCCTGGCTATTGCTCCCACTTGCCCAGGCAGGGTTCCACGACCCCTGGGACAGCTTCCACTGCCCCGGGCTGGCTTCCAATTCCCCAGGCTAGCTTCCACCACCCGGGCTATTGCTCCCACTTGCCCAGGCAGGGTTCCACGACCCCGGGACAGCTTCCACTGCCCTGGGCTGGCTTCCACTGCCCTGGCTGGCTTCCACCCTGGGCTGGCTCCACTTGCCCAGGCATGGCTTCCACCACCCCGCGGACTGTCTCCCACTGCCCTGGGCTGGCTTTCCACTGCCCTGGGCTGGCTTCCACCACCCAGGGCTATTGCTCCCACTTGCCCAGGCTAGGCTTCCACGACCCTGGGACAGCTTCCACTGCCCTGGGCTGGCTTCCACTGCCCAGGCTGTTGCTTCCACTTGCCCAGGCTGGTTCCACTGCCCAGGGACAGCTTCCACTGCCCTGGGCTGGCTTCCACTGCCCAGGCTGGCTTCCACTGCCCAGGCTGGCTTCCACTGCCCAGCCTGGCTTCCACGTCCCAGGACATGCTTCCACTGCCCCGGGCTGGCTTCCACTGCCCAGGCTGGCTTCCACCACCCAGGCTATTGCTCCCACTTGCCCAGGCAGGTTCCACGACCCTGGGACAGCTCTCCCACTGCCCTGGGCTGGCTTCCACCACCCGGGCTATTGCTCCCACTTGCCCAGGCAGGGTTCCACGACCCCGGGACATCTTCCACTGCCCTGGGCTGGCTTCCACTGCCCTGGGCTGGCTTCCACCACCCAGGGCTATTGCTTCCACTTGCCCAGGCTGGGTTCCACGACCCCGGGACATCGCTTCCACTGCCCTGGGCTGGCTTCCACCACCAGGCTATTGCTCCCACTTGCCCAGGCATGGCTCCACGACCCCGGGACAGCTTCCACTGCCCTGGGCTGGCTTCCACTGCCCTGGGCTGGCTCCACTGCCCTGGGCTATGGCTCCCACTTGCCCAGGCTGGGTTCCACACACCGGGGACAGCTTCCACTGCCCTGGGCTGGCTCCCACTGCACTGGGCTGGCTCCTCTGCCCTGGGCTGGCTCCCACTTGCCCAGGCAGGGTTCCATCGACCCCGGGGACAGCTCCCACTGCCCTGGGCTGGCTTCCACTGCCCAGGCTGGCTTCCACTCTGCCCAGGCTGGGTTCCACTGACTGCCCAGACATGCTTCCACTGCCCGGGCTGGCTTCCACTGCACCTGGGCCTGGCTTCCACTGCCCCGGGGCTGGCTCCCAACTTCTGCCTGAGCCTCCAGGGCTCCACACACGGGGACTGCTATGGCATGAACCGCACAGGGCTCCACTCTAACTGCCTGGACGCACCACT